>VZQC01003447.1:2390401-2494974 GCA_009823505.1 Rhizomys pruinosus | reverse complement strand
GGGCACCTGGGCTGGTTCCAGCTTTTTGCTATTGTGAACAGAGCTGCAATAAACATAGCTGTGCATGTATCTTTGCAGTAAGTTGTGTCTTGTGGGTATATACCCAGGAGTGGTATGACTGGGTCAAATGGAAGGCTCATTTTGAGTCTTCTAAGGGTTCTCCACACTGCTTTCCATAGTGGCTGTACAAGTTTACATTCCCACCAGCAATGGATGAGTGTTCCCCTTTCCCCACAACCTCTCCAGCACTTGGCATCATTCATGTTCCTGATCCTAGCCAGTCTTATTGGAGTAAGGTGATATCTCAGAGTGGTTTTAATTTGCATTTCCTTAATTATCACAGATGTTGAACACTTCTTATGAATTCATTCACTTCCAAGAAAATTTTCTCATCGTGTATTGGTCTTTTTTTCCCTTCTCTTTATGTTCTTTCTTTTGCCAGTCTTGTTTTTGGATTTCAATATAGACCTTCAAGTGCATAGTTCTCATATCTTACAGGGCCTCAGTTTTGAAACTAGGTCTCACAGCCCTGTGAACACCCAACTTGACTGTCTGGATGCATCTGAACTCTGGTATTACAGTGTATCTGAAATGAAACTATTGACATTCTCTCATAAATTCTTTTGAAGGACCTGGAAAACTCGGGCTGCTTCAGGAAATGGCATCAATATAGTATTCTAGGTTTGGAAGGAGCCTACAATCACATCCCTTAAACACTATAATACTGATTCCTCTTTCTACATCAGACCATGGAAGTGGCCAACGACCAGAGCCAAGAGCTACTTAAAGACCAGTCCATTTTCTGTTACACCAAATATAGACTCTAATTTGCAGGGGTTTAGTCTCTGGCACATCCCTCAGTTTTGCTGTTAAATTATTTCATCTGAGGCAGTGAATTGATAACTCACTCCAGAGTGCCAAAATCAAGCTTTTACTGGGAAGGAGATTTGTGAAGGTTGTAACAGTTGGGAAGTGTGTTGAGTTTTTGGCAAGAGTGTCTCTCACTTTCCCTGAATTCCACTACCATCCTTTCCGGCTACTTGGGTAAAAGCTTGCTGCTCTGCTTCCAGTTTCTCTCCCTGTGTTGGTTGGTTTTCTCTTCCTGTACCTTCTACTTGACTCTGTCTGGTCTCTCCTTTCCATGTCCATTTTACTGTTTTACTTCTTTAATTTTCTTTTCATGGTACTTGGGTGTTGTAGATGCTAAGCAAGAACTCTATATTCTCAGCTTTCTTTTTACTTTTTTATTTTTTATTTTATGTGTAAGTGTAATGCCTGAATGAATGTAAGTGTACCCATGTCTTGTAGTTCCTGCGGCAGGCAGAAGAGGGAGCTGGATCCCCTGGAACTGGAATTATAGAGAGCTGTTAGCAATCATGTGGGTGCTGGGATTCGAACCCAAGTCCTCAGCAAGAATAGCCAGTGCTCTTAACCACTGAGCCATCTCTCCAGCCCTCTTTTTACTTTTTAGTTTTGAGATAAGGTCTTTTTTTTTTTTTGTCTTTTTGAGACAGGGTCTCCCTTTAATCCCAGCTGGCCTGGAACTCGATATGTAAACCAGGCTGGCCTTGAACTCACAGAGATAAGGGTCTTCTTAATTTGCTCAGGCTAGCCTTGAACTTAGTATAACCAAGACAAACCTTGAACTTGAGATCCTTCTGCCTCAACCTCCCATAGAGCTAAGATTATTAGCCTTTGAAACCAGGCCTGGCTTCATTTTTCAATTCTTGCTCAGCTTTTCGTAACTCTGTTTTTTTTTTTTTAACTCTGTTTTAATATGTCTTTCCTCTGTCTCTGTTCTACACCTACTTTTTCTCTAACGTATATTCACTCACCCAAATCACCAAACTAATCTCTCAGATAACATTTCTAAATTCAGAAACTGCTTAAAACCTTCAATGATTCCCCATTGTCTTTGAAATAAAGCTGGACTTGGTAGTCTGGTCCTCAAAATCATCACAGTCTATATTTAACATCTTCATCTAAGCTTATTTCTAAGCATCTTATTCTTTTTAGTGCTATAATAAATGGGGTTGTTTTCTCAACTTCATTTTTACACAAGTTACTTTTAGCATATAGAATCAAAGGATTTTTGAATTTGATTTTACATTCTGTAACTTTCCTGAATTAATTTGTGTTATCTATAAAAGATTTTCTGGGTGGAACCTTTAAGGTTTTTGACGTATAAGACATATCACCTGAAATGGATTAAGTTTACTTCTGTTTTTCTGATTTGGGTGATCTCTTTGAAAAAAAAACTTTGCTAGTTGCACTGGCTAGGATGCCTATTATTATTTTGACTAAACACACCAACATTGGTAAAAGAGCATAGACACAAATTAATGAAAAATTATTAGATCTCCACAGACCGGAGAATATTGTTAAAATATCCATATATTATTCAAAACAATGTACAAATCCAAAGTAGTCCCTATGAGAATCCTTGTTTTCTTCTTACAGAAATGGAAAAAAAACACTAAAATTTATGTGAAACCACAACAGCTTGCAAATGGATAAAGTAATTTTGATAAGGAGAACAAAGTAGGAGCATCACCGTGCCTGATTGAAAATGTACTACAAAGTTACAGTATAAAAACAGATGGTGCTGACATAAATTAACTTTTTGAATAGAATAAGTACAAGTAACACACAAACAAATGGTCAATTTTTATTCCACAAGCCTGCCAACAATACATAAAAGTAAAGGTCTTTTTAAGGAGGATTGGGAAAACTCGATATCTACCAGCAGAAGAATGGAACTGGACTCTTATTTTACATCATATACAAGAATCAAATCAAACTGGATAAAATTTAAACAGAAGACTCCAAACCAGGGCCTCAGGAGATGGCTCAGTGGGTAAGAGTGCTTGTTGTACAAACATGTAGCTATGAATTTGAATCTACAGTACTCACACAAAGGTTGGGCACAGCTGTGTGTGCTCATAAGCCCAGTGCAGGGAGTGGAAAAATGGACAAGAGGAGCTCATGGCACAGCTAGCCGAGCAGAAGCAGCCAGGTTCTGGCCCAGTGAGAGACCCTACCTCAAGGGAATAAGGTAGAGAGTGAGAGAGGAAACGTAATTACCTTCCTCTGGCCTCTGAATCCACAGGCCTGTGCACACACAGAAAGATAAAAAAGACCCTGAACCACAAGCCTTTAGAATAAAACAAAGCACAACACCTTCTTGACATTCATTTTGGCAAGGATTTATTGGCTATGACGCCAAAAGCAAAGGCCACAGTAGAATCATAGCCAAGTGGGAATGCACCAAATTGAAATCTTCTGCACAGCAGAGGAATCAACAGGATTAAGAGGCAACCTGTGGCTGAGAGTATTTTTTATCTCCATCTGATAAGAGACTAATTTCCAAAATTCATAAGGAACTCTTACTGTTCAAGAGAATAAAAACAATTTTAAAATGGGCAAGACCTCAAACAGTTCTTCAAAGAAGACATAAAATAACCAATGTCTATATGATAAAAGTGCATAACATTACCAACTACCAGGTAAATGAAAATTAAAGCTAAAGTGCTATCTGTTTTAATGGATCATATCAGAAAGGGAAAGTCTAAGTGGGAATATAGTGAGAAGGGAACTTTCATACAATGTGGTGTGAATGTAAATGAAGACAGCCATTATGGAAAATAGCAAGGAGGTTCTTCAAATAATCAAGAATAGATATACCACGTGACTCAGTCATCTTACTTCTTGGTATATATCCAAAGGATATAAGAATAACACGTTGTTAACCTAGTTGTAGATATTTCTTGTTGGAAGTGATGCATATTGGAAAGAACAACAACACCACCAATAACAGAAAAGACTGCATCAAAGAACTGACTGAAACAGTGAATCTGGGGGTGGGGGGGCTTGGGAGGGGGTTTTTTTTTTTTTTTTTATTTTTTATTTTATCTTGGTTTTTTTTTATTTTTATTGATGCTTTGTGTATTTCATACATCATTTTCCAATTCAGTTCTGGCATATATCCCCTTCCCTTCCCCTCACCCCACCCCTACCCATCCCAGATCATGCATTCTGCCATAACTTTTCTGCATCTTTCTTTGCTTTTTTGTTTTGTTTTGTTTTCATTTTTTTAACAATAAGTGATAATTTGTTAGTACAAGCATCCTTCATGTAAAACCAATTTGCAAGTAGTTGTGCCCAAACTCACACAGCTCATGGGTCCCACCATCCAGCAGGGGGGCTTGTATGTTCAATCAAGTTGATCAAATGAGTGTCCAGTCTATATTGTTGTAGTTTCACCATTCACCCCAATCGAAGCCCTTACATTCTACCACACCCCCTCTTCCGCAGATGGTTCCCTAGGCTTAGAAAAGGGGCACAGGTGGATGAGAAGCAAAACAATTCTATTTTCTCTGGAGCTGTGGTCTTGTCCTTCTAGTCAATTTCTGGCTGTTTTCTTTAATGGGCTTTGCCCCTGCTTGTCTAGGCATAACCTTTCGATCCTCCTACTAATGAAGCACTGCAATCAACTTAGATATATAGGTATTTTAAACAGTATAATATATAGCTTTTTGACCCTACTAATGAAGCACACACAATTATCCTCGATATCTAGGTATTTAAACAGTACTAATTGTTTCTGGTAGGTTACTTTGTATTAATTAGGACACAGATATTGGACGGTATGTTAATCATGGAAAAGAATTACCTTTTCTTCTGTTACGTATGACAGGGCGTTTCATGTGTTTTATAACATCTCTTAACCATTAGAGTATGTAAGCTTGTGGACCATCAGGCGTAGAGGTTATTCCTCCAAGGAGAGAGCTAATAGCCAATTAGATTTGGCATATCGACATAGGCTGCCACCTGCACGTTATTTCCCAGGAGATGAGTGTTAAGGCTGGTCAGTGAACGGGAAGATGGAGTGCTGCATTGTTACTCAAGGTACCACTTTTACTTTATTGTGTTTAAGTGCGGCTTTGTAACACCCTCTGGCATTCGAAGACCATCTTGGTATACTTGCAACGTTGTTTTATACAAGGACTTCTTAAACACCCCCCCACCACATAGCAATAAGGAGAATATGATATGATGTATAAGGTCTTGTTTCCAGCTGTAGATTGGAGCCAGCCTCTTATATAGGTATCTTGTGTAAAAGTGTTGTAAAAACTGACCTTCTTTAATTGACTAATGGACTAGAAACTGTGAAAAGGATTATTTCTCTATTAAGGAACCAAATATATGCTAAAGTCTCCCTTAAGCTATCACTTAAACAAAAATATCTTATACATGGAGCTCTGACATCAAAAATGGATTATTCCAACAAGGAGATGTTGGCCAGGGGGATTCAAGCCCCCCAAAAGGTAAAGGCTACTTGCCTCCAAACTGGGTATCTGCAGGAAGAGAGGCGATAAGGCCCTGCTGTTGAGACCTGATATAAACATGGAAAGATGTATTGGGACCACACTTGCAAGTATACAGATGGTTTCGTGGAATGTAACATAATCTTGTACAAAAATATATAGGTACTCAACTCTGCCCAACTTTTCCACATATTATAGATATTTTTCGGCTTAGTGAATGTTTAGATAGTTAAATTTGGTTGATAGTTTTGGCGAAATGGCTTATAATACAATTGACTAACTTGGGAATATAAAATGTGATTTTTTTATTTATATTTGTATTGAACTTCCAACCATCACCTTGGGGTTAAGGTACAGACAAATGGTCTCTATAATTTTCTGAGTTATACAATATCACCTTGTAACACTTTCTTTTACTTGTAGCACAATTTAAAGAATTAAGTTTAAGTTTACTTCCCACATAGTAGCTAATAATGATAAAGTCAATTTGGATGTAAATTTATAAACTTGCCTTGGCTCCTGTTATGGGTATGTGTAATAAACTTAGGCATCTATACGTCAAAAATAAAAATTTTAAAAAACAAAAAGAGGGAGGTGGTAGGTGGTGTAGTATCCCTTCTGGGATACAAATGGAGAACCCCTGTGTTCCAAACCTATTGATAAATTTTAATTTTGAGATATTGAAATAACAATGGGAGGAGACTTTGTGTGTCCCCAAGGTAAAAACACCAATCTTAAATGCCTGAAAACGTACAAACTTTTGGCTGTGCAGGATGGACTGGGAAATGCCAGTAGAGAGGCTGACCCATCTGAACATTAAAGAAAGAGGAACCTCAGACTGCCTGAGTCACAGACACTGAGCATCTCTCTGAATTCTATTGGGCTTAACTGTTTATAATGGGCCCTAATGAAGTTTACCTTCCAGATGCTGAGAAACCTTCCTACCTATCCTCTTTATAGGAAAAAGAAAAACATCATGGTACTGAAGTCATTCCCTAACTGTAAATTAGAGCCAACTGTTATAGTGGTAATTTCTTATAAAACAGGTATAACTACCTTTGTAAATTGACTGATAGGCATAGGAACTGTGAAAGGATAATTCTCTATTTAGAGCCAAATTCAATAGTAAAGTCTGTGTAATTAAGCAAAATATATTAGTACAGGAAAGCTCTGTTATCAGAGCTTTGAATTATTGAATTATTCTGCCTAGGAAATGTTGGCTAGGGGCTCCAAGCCCCCCAAATTATAAAGGTCTTTAGCCTATAAATGGGATATATGCAAGGAGAAAGGCAGTAAGTCCATGTTGTTGAAGACCTGGTGAAAGCATGAAAAAATGTTTTGAGATGTCACTTGCTAATGTACAATTGGCCTCTGAAATGCCAGAGAGCATTACCAAAGGCCACTAAAGCAATAAAGCAAAATATTGGTCTCCTTGAGACAAGCAAGTCTCCTCCATCAGTATCACCTATACCTCAACTGCCTGGAGATACTATGCAACAGTGGCAGCCATGTGTCTACATACATCCCAAATCTAATTGGCTGTTAGCTCTCTCCTTGGAGGAATAATTCACAGTGGATGCCACAAACTTATATCCTCTAGTGGTTAGGAGATATTATAAATCACAAAAAGAACTTGTCACCCTTTATAGAAAAACCACAGTTTGTAGATTAGCATACTATCCAAGCATCTGTGTCTATGCTCAAAGCTTAGCTTGCCATAATAATTAGTACTGCTTAAATGCCTGTACATGTAATTGCTTGTGCTTTGTTAGTAGGATTAAAAAGGTACCCCTGGATAAGCTGTCAACTCATGAAGGAGAGCGACCTGAACAGACTAGAGTCCAAAATGACATCTCCAGAGAAAATAGACTGTTTTGCTTCTCACCCACTTGTGCCCCTTTCCCAAAGCCTAGGGAACAACTTGTGGAAGAGGAGGCGTGGTAGAATGTAAGGGCTGCGGAGAGATGGGGTGAATCGTGAGACTACAGCAATATAGACTGGACTCCTATTTGATCAAATGCTTGTACATACAAGCTTCTCCAACCGGACTATGGGAACCTTCGGATGTTCAAAATTTGGACATAGATACTTGCAAATTGGTTTTACATGAATGTTACTTAAATTCATTGCTTATGTTTAATAATTTGGCTCACTTCAAAAAAATGCACCAATTACCTAATTGTATGGCAAACTGAGTAATAATGTTATCTGAAAACAACTGTGCTATTATATTGTAGAATCCCTTAGAAAATAAACAAATAAAAGAAAAAAGAGAAAAAAGAAAAAAATATGTATAAAACAATAAATTAAAAAAGAAAACAAACAACAAAAAAATTATTGAACACACACACATGCAAAAGAAAGAATGACACATTGAAGAAATACCCGCATTTTCATATTCATTGCAACAACATTCTGGGGCGCCAAGATCTATATAAACCTGTGTCCATCAAAGTATGTGTAGATAAAAAATATGGGTGAATGAATGAAGGTAGAGAAACTATACTAACTGAGATGAGCCAGATAGAGAAAGATAAACATCTCAAGATTTCAGTCATGTGTGGAATTCACAAATGTGAAAAGCAGAAAATTGACTGGTGGCTCCCAGAGGCTGAGGAATAGGAGAGCTGGGGAGGGGCCACAGTCTTACAGAGAAGGGACAAGTTCAAGAGCTCAAGAGCGTGTCATGCTGGGTGTAGATAATAACAACACATTATATATCTGAAAATGTTAAGAGAAAAAGCTTAAATAATTTCATGGCCAAAAAAAACTATGTGAGATAATGCTCATGTCAATTAGCTTGATTCAGGTATTTGACAATCTAAACATGTATCAAAACACATGCTGTATACCAAAGATATATGCAACTTTTATTTATTAAAAATTAAAAAGCAACATTTAAAAGTTTTAAAATTTGATGGGTATTTCATGCATTAGTACTGTATTTACATGATTCCCACCCTTCCTTCTCATAGCTCCAACTTTTCCCACACCCTCCTCACTCCTGCTCAATTTATTTTACCTCTTCTTTAATTATTATGGTTACAGATACACACACACACACACACACACACACACACACACAACCTGCTGAGTCTATTTAGTGCACATAACTTTTCAGGGAGATCCTCCCTGGAGAAAACTGATTCTCCCTGTCTCAGCAGCCATTGATTGCCTGTAGCTCTTCATTTAGAGGTGGGATGTTGTAAAATTTGCCCCATCCACATCTGCATGTCAGCTAGTGTTGTAGTTATGCAGATAGCATTTATGCAGCAATGTTATTGAAGTTTCATGGATGAAACTCCCCTGTCATGTCTAGAAGACATTACCTAGCAGCATGTCCATGTTTTCTAGCTCCTGCAATTTTTCCATTCTCTGTAAGTTTAGGGGTTACACTGTAAACTCAGCTAACTACCAGTAGCTGGAGAGGTCTCTAGCTGGTGAAAAATCTAGTACTGCCACTTTCATAAACCAATATAATTTCTAAATATGTTTTAAATACTTAGCCTTATACCCATCGATAAATGTAGCTTTCAGCACTCTTCAAAAAGAGAAATAGCTTATAATTGTGCCTATGAATCTTGAAGACATGCTAAGTGAAATATCAGTCACAGAGGACAAATGACCCAGGATTGGATGAAGCAACTAAAATACCCAATGTACAGAAATAGAAGTAGGATGTTGGTTGCTGGGGGTGGGTATTAGGATGGGAAGTTTTTCAATGGTTATAATGTTACAATGACATAAAATTCCTGGTGGGTTTCACAGTGTGTACTTAACAGTTTATTAAAAGAGTAGACCTTAGACCACAATGACTGGCCCAGAAAATTATCGGGTTATTTTTTGTTTGTATTGTTTTGTTTTGTTTTGGTCTTTTCCAGAAAGGGTCTTCTTTTAGTCCCAGCTGGCCTGGAGCTCACTATGTAGAGCAGGCTGGCTTTGAACTCATAGAGATATGGCTGCCTCTGTCTCCTGAGTGCTGGGATTAAAGGCATGAACCACCACATGCAGCAGAAAATGATCTTTGTTAATGTGGTAGTGGAACTTTTATCTTGGGGGTAGTCAACAGCTGTCTAATTGTACTTAAGACTTGCTCAGTGGGAGAGATCTTATGTATGGCAATGTAAACATAACCAAATACACAAGGCTGGAGATGGTATAGATCCTGGAGAAATAACCAACTTTTGTCACATTCCTAGACCAATGTAATTTCTTACTATATTTTAGATATATTCTCATATTTACAGACAAGTGTACCTCTCATCACTCATCAAAGAAGTTTCTTTTAATAGATGGAGACTATTACGAAGTTTCACAACTGGTCAGATGTAGAGAATAAGTGTCTGCACGGTGCCCAGCCTTAAGTGACTTATCTACAATGCAACATCTACATCTCCGGGTTAGGGAACATAGCAGTACAAGTGGTAGAAAGAATATTCATGCATTGCTCAACTTTCATCGGCAAAGCTTCCTCATGAAACAGTTGATGATTAACACAGAAAGCCAGAAATGGACAAAGTGCAGCAAGAGACTGGAGAGTGCTTATTCCTGAATAGGACACCTGTATCCAATCTCTGCTACCAAGGCACAGGGACCATTGATGAAGAAGGAACTGAAAGATTAAGAGCCAGACATGGTGGATGACCATAAGGAGTTTTCTCACACAGTGGGAAATTTTACTCATCTGAGCTCAAAGCAGCAGTAGCAGCATGGACAGGACCCAGGCGAGCTCAAGGCAGACAGAATCCCAGCATAGAAGTGAGGAAAGTGATAAGAAGCCCCAACCTTAGCTGAGGAACTATTGGCAAGTGATAGCCACTGGGAGAGGGAGAGTTGGTTTTCATTGAAGGTTTGATGCTAGATAAGTTAACGAGGTTCCTGTGAATGGACTCACACTAATGACATCTGGGAACTCAAATTTGACTTGATCGGCCATATATATTTCATGTACTCTGTCATATATGAAATCCAATGGGGGTATAAGATGGGTGCAGATAGAGAAAGGGATAAATTATGATCAAATATACTGAGCCGGCCGAGAGACTGGAGAGCTGAGGGCTGCACTGTGCTTACAGTTTTATTTCACACATTTTTAAAGTGCCTCATGGTTGTTATGAGAAATGTGTGCTGCCCTTCTTTGCTCTTAATTTGGAGTTTAATACTGGTGCGTATTTGAAGTTCACCAGATGGGAAAACAAAGGGGCAGCATCGTTGCTTCAGGGCAGAATCAAGCCAGTGTGGAGGCGAAACAAAGTGCGCACAAGAGAAGCTGGTGGGTGGTTTCCTCAGAGATGGCTTTCTAGCCTGGTGACATGAGCATAACCACAGCTCAGATTCCACCAGGCCCTGGTCTAAGCATCCCAACACATAGGCTTCCCAGGACCCTCTGCCAGGACCCCATTCTCCCTAGGCAACCTGGAAAAATCAAGGTCATTCTCATGACAAGAAAGCAATTCCTCCAACTGGGTTTGACTTTCAGGAAGAGCCATCTGCCCAAAGACCAGCCAGAAGAACCAGAGGGACAAGCTGGCTGTCAGGCCAGGCCTTAGGGTCCATGGAGCCTTTGGCCTTCATCATAGGTGGTGGTAAAGGAATCCCTGACAGTAAGGACTTGGTAGGGTCCCTCCTCTGTTTGGAGAATATCACACTCTGGGCTGTGGGTTGGGGTGTCAATTGAAAGGAGGCTGTTGCTTCTGTTTCAAGTTGGTGGATATGAACAACCAGGATAGCATCCATTGGGAGCACCCAGATCTTGTGGACACCCATCCCTGCTCCTGTACTCTATACCGTCCATTGCTCCGTCAGTCGGGAAGTATGAGAGCACTGAGGGGAGGTTACTTATCTTGCTCTCTGTGCAACCCAGAATTCCTCCTTTAGGTACCTAGCCAAGATGAATGGTATAGTAAAATGTTCCTAAGAGCCAACATATAGAAAGAGCCCAGTGTTCCAAGGCAGATAGACTGCTTCTGTCAGAAAGTGGACTATCTTACGCTTCACTAAAAAGAATAAACAGGTGAAGGCTGGGGAGGCAGCTCAGTAAGTGAAGTGCTTGTCTTACAAGCATGAAGACCATGCTTGATTCCCAGAACCCACATAAAATCAGTCAGTCAATCAGTCAATCAATCATCAACCAATCAAACATAAGCACATGTGGGGCTGTGTCCCTGTCATCACAGCACTGGAGATGCAGACATGAGGGTTCTTGGGCTGCCCGCCAGCCAGCCTTGGCTACGTGCTGAGTCTGAGATTGAGAGATATTATCTCCTAGAGGTAAATGGTGTTCTTGAGGAATGAATGACACCCTAGTTATCCTCTATCCTCTACCTGCATGGACACACACGTACCATATCAGCACACATATGTGCATCTGAACCCCATGAACACACACAAATAAGCTGCTCATAATAACATAGGTGATGCTCATGAATCGAGCAAAAAGCCAGACACAAAAGAAGACATATTTTGTGATTCCATTTATAGGAAGTATCAGAACTGAATGGAAAAATGACTGGGAAAAATAGAAACAATAGTCTCTGAGGAGTGGAGGATGAGAATGGATTATAAAAAGGCAAGAAGGAGGGGCTGGAGAGATGGCCTAGCAGTTAAGAGTGCCAACTGCTCTTGCAGAGGACTCGGGTTTGATCCCCAGCACCCACATGGTGGCTGAGAATCGTTTCAGCCAATTCCAGGAGAACTCCAGTTCCAGGGGAATCTGACACCCTCTTCTGAACTTCACGGCATTGCACAACACGGGTGCACAGACCTGCATGCAGACAGTACATTCATACACATAGAGGAAAAAAAAAGGCAAGAAGGAAATTTGAGGAGTGTTGGAAATATTGTATCTTCAGTGGAGAGATACCATGGTGTGCACATCCAGTAAAATAGTCAATGGTGCATTCAAGAGCCATGGCTTTCAATCAGGTATAAATTTTAGCTAAAACTGTAAGCTGCATGCCGAGCCTCAGGACCAGGGAAGGGACAGGTGGTTCCTTCTTCCTCTCTGATCACCTGTCATCCCACTGCAGTCCCTTGGCCCCCTGAGGTCGGTCACCAAACCCAGACATGAAACCAATCAGAGAGTTTGTGAAGCCTGAAGTGGGCCTGAGCTGGGACTGAGCATGGCTTGAGGCAGGATCTGTCATGCTAAGAAGAAGACCTCAGGTCTTCTGCACAGTCTAAGCCATAGGTGCCAGAAAAGCAACTACAAAAAGAGCAACCAATACAGTTTTTAAAATATCCTAATCAGTATGCTCAGAATTAAAATGTGTCCTTTGAGATAGCCAATGGGTTATCCAATGCCAAGTAGTCATCTCTACACACATAACATATGAGTACCACTAAACGGACTCAAAAGGTTTATATATGTGTATGTGCATCTATATGTAAAAATAATTGAAGAAGAGGTCATTAGATTGAGAGGGAGTGGGGGGTGCATGGAAGGAGTTGGAGGAAGAGACAGGAGAAATGATATAAATAAAGTACTCATGTATGAAATTCTATAAATGCTCAAAATGTTCGAATTAGTCTTTGGGGCTGGAGAGATGGCTCTGCAGTTAGGAGGATCCAGGTTCAATTCCCAGCAGGTACATAGGACTCAATAACCATCCTAATTCCAAGGCCAGGGGAATCCAAGGCCTTCTTCTGACTCCATGGGCACTGCATATGGGTGCATTTACACACATGTGGTGCACTCATACATATTATATAAAAATAATAAAAATATAAAAATAATCTGTCTTTAACACAAGAGATTGTAATTTGGGAGGTGGAACATGGAGGTATGGGCAGAGATATACATACTTGATATAGAATGGACAGAATTTGAAATCTCAGTTAGCGATCTGAAAAGCCATGTTTTGAATCTCTGCATGGTGGCCTGCAGTATTGCAGCTGTGCAACCTCAGCACATAACTGCCTGTCAGTAAGAGATGCCAGACTGCAGCATCCAGTCAGATCAGTATCCCGAGACTTCCCCTGGACACCAGAAACTACAGGACCTAGTGTTAGTCTGGATCAATGTCACACAGAAGTGCCAGGAAGTCTGGCAGGATCTAATCTTCCTGCCTATCAGGGCTTTCAGCCTATTGCTGCCCAAAACCCCACTTAGGAGCTCTGGCGAGTCAGAATATAGTCCTCACAGACCCCCACCTAGTGGCCCAGAATGGATAGTGCAGGCGCTACTAAGTCAACCCAAGCTATGGCGCCTCTTGCAGGTTGCTGGCTCCTGAGCACCCCTCCCCTCTCGAGCCCACATACCCCATCTCTCACACATTCCAATGGGATGTCACAAGAACCAGGGCTTGCCTGGATACAGAGTAGCTGCAGTCCACTCACTTTTCCTTTGGCTGTTGTGCTGCTCTCTAGTTCACTCAGTTATGAGTGAAATGAGAATTTTCAGGGCAAGGTGGCTGCCCACGTTGCCATCGCTGTCACCATCTCTCAGACCTATCATGGTCATTGCCTGCTGCATCTTGTGGCCGGGCCTCTTTCCCTGCCTAGCAGGCATTATCAGGTTGCGCCTGCCAGGGCAAATCCACCTCCATGGAGACCGGACGCCCATCGTTCCCCCTGGAAGTTCAGTAACTATAGCGGCCCCAGGAGGCAGTATAATTTGGGGATGTTCCAGCCTTTAAGAAGCATAGGGATCCCTCTTTCAGGGTGCAGTACCACTCTACGGACTGCCCCACGAGTGCAGATGGCTCAGACTCAACAGCCCTTCACATTGGGCCCCAGGCCTCTGCCTTGCTCAAGGGCAACTGAATTGAGAGCCAAAGAAAGAATTAAAAATTGGAGGAAGGAGGAGGAGGATGAAGAGGAGGAGGAGGAGTTGGAGGAAGAGGAGGAGGAAGAGGAGGAGTTGGAGGAAGAGGAGGAGGAGGAGTTGGAGGAAGAGGAGGAGGAGGAGTTGGAGGAAGAGGAGGAGTTGGAGATAGAGGAGGAGGAGGAAGAAGTGGGAGAAGAGGAGGAGCAGGAGAAGGAACAGGAGGAGGAGGAACAGGAAGAAGAAGAGGAGTAGGAAGAGGAAGATGACAAAGAAGAAGATGAGGAGGAGGACAAGGAGGTGAAAAAGAAAGATGAAAAGGAGGAGAAGGAGGGGAAGGAGGAAGAGGAGGAGGCCTGGAGGTGGCTGGAGGAGAAAGCTTCACCCAGCTGTTTCACACTACAGGAGAACTCTCTCAAGCAAAAACTGGAGCTAAGTGACTTTCTAGGCTCTGTAGAGTCCCAGGAGTCATGGAAGAAGGGGCAGGGCCAGCAGCCTCAGGCTGGTGCACCAGGCACCTGGGCTGCTCCTGTATCTGTGCTGAAGATACCCTGTAAGAGAAAAGCATCCACATTAGAGCTGCCTCTGTGATGTCCAAGGCCACCACAACTGCAGTGGGATTGAGGTGACATGCCCCTCCTCCTAAGATTCCATGCATTGACAGTGGGAAGGGACTGGACAACAGGAGGGCCACCAAGGGTCAAGCCATCTAGAGCTCAGATGACAAAGTGGATGTCCTGCAGCCTAAAACCCAGGTGGTGGCAGCCAGCACTGCCCCTCAGCCTGCCCTGCCCATCCTCTGACCTACAGCAGGGCAGGCCAGCTTTCTGCCCCTGCACACTAACAGGGTTTCTGGCCCAGCTGCTTCTGCCCCTAGGTCCCTGGCACCCCAGACTGGGGGTCCCCAATCCTGCCTTCCCTCATACCTAATCTACCCACAAACCCCATTTCTCCTTTGGCTTTCCCTTCTGACTCTCTTCCTTCTTTTAGGTCCAGGCCCAGTTTGGGGGTTCCGCCTGATGCCAACAAAGACACAGCTCACTTGGCCAGAGCTTTGGCCCCTCCCCTTTCTCACCACCCTGTACCTCCTGGTCCTGAACATTTGCCCTTCTGTCCTCCCACCAGCAGGAGGGAATCCCCAACCCCAATGTGCATTGATCCCCCTTCTTGCTCTTTCCCCACATCTGCTCTAGCCCCTCCCCCTGGAAGTGCTCCCACTGCCTTTCCTACCACAGCATCCCCTGTCTGTGAAGACATGATCTGGGAGCCATCTTCAGAGCCCGAAGTGATGGACATGGACACCACGCCCCCTTCTGAGGCAGTTATTCTACAATCGTTCCCAGGTAGCACAGGGAGCTGTTGGCCCTTCCACAGCTATGGCTGCATGCAGCAGACGGGGGCTGCGAATGCCACCGCGTCCACTGTCACCCCTGCACTCAAGGTTCCCTACCCCACCTCTACTAGGGACAGTGCACATGTGAGCAGAGGCAGAGCATGTGTCTCGCCAGTGCTCCTGGTCTGTGGGTTCATTCTGGCCCGGTTCCTGCTCTTCCATCCATGGGAGCAGTGACATCATCACATCCGCCCATGGAGTTTCAGCCCATGGACACCACCCCACCTTCTAAGGCTGTCCTCTTCCAGTCTCCACCTGCCTCTAACAATGTCTCCACCAGGTTGCTGGGCCAGTCAGTTTGGGGGCCGGCTGCAACTTGTAACCCTAAGGGGGTTCCCTCTCACTTCACCCCTGCATTGCCGAATGGGCAGCAGTGGCCTGCTGGCCGTTTGTCTCTGAGGAATCCATTGTCTTCAATAGCCACAGTTGGACTAACTGCACCAACAGGCCAACATGCTAGTGGCAGCACAAGCCAAGTAGGATTTGTAGGCCCCGTGTCACCTGCTAAAGTTGGCAGGCCTGATGGGAGGCAGCTGGTCTATGGGAAGTGCAAAATTCCCAGGCCTATCCCTGGGATGACCCTCAGCATGGCAAAGGGCTCTGGGGACAGGAGTTCCTCATCCACCAACTTCCCTCCCAACACTCCAGCATTGGTGGGCCCTGCAGTGCCACTGAGTGGAGGGAGCTGGCAGTACGGCATGCCCACTCAAGGTCCCAGGCCCACAGCTTACCACTACATTGCAGAACAGAAGAGGAAATGCAGTAGTATGGCTGCTGCCCCCATTAGACTAAAACTCAGACGAGTATCCACACAGAAGTGGTGCTGTGAAGTGGACACCAGACCACAATAGAGGAGGGCACCTAGGTCACCCACTGCCCTCCCAAGCTCTCCAGGCTGACTCAGGGCCACAGACACTTTGCGGCAGCTCTGACCTGGTAGAATTAATCCTGTTCAAAATGCTTAGACAAGTTACAGAATTTGATGTGTTCTACCAATGTAGATGCCCCAAACCTGGTAACCAAGCATACCATGACATTGGTCTGTATATCTGAATATATTAATACTTGATTTTCTTGAGTATTATTCTCAGTGTTCCCAGATCAGTTTCTTGTTGATAGTGTTGTGGATTTATTAAAGTGAAGCTGGCATTAACATTCTTGCAAAAGACTTTGTATTCAAGGAGTGGCTATGTTTCACACCCTTTCTGTTTTAAAAAACAATACTGAAATAATTTACTTCTAAAAAAAAATGTATGTGTAGAAAACATATTCGGAAAAGACCACAATTTAAAGTTCCACACAAGCAACAATGAATTTCTTGGAGTTTTTGTTATTTGGTTCACTTGTACTTTTTTCCTCTACTGTGGCCTGGAATGCTTTACTGGGCCATCCCAAATCAAGCAGAACAAAGATGGCACAGTGTCCCAAAGGGAAGACTTCTAGTCCCAATGTTCATGCAATGCTCATGCCCTTCCTCTCCCAGAAGTTCTAAGTTGAAGTCCTGTTTTAGTTTTAGTTTAGTTTTGTTTGTTTTTGTCTCTGTGATAATTTCCTAAGAGAAACAGTTTCAAGAAGTAAAAACCTATTTGGGCACCCAGTTAAGAGTTTCTGTGGCTGGTGCTGATGACTTCTTCCAGCTAGGCCTCACTCTCTAAAATTCCCACCACCTCCCAAAACAGTGCCAGTAGCTGAGAATCAACATGTGAGTCTGTGGAGGACATTTCCTATTTAAACCATACAGGTCCTAACATTTAATGTGGCTGTGCTTAGAGACAGAAGAAGCCCCTAAGGAAGTAATTAAGGTCAAGTGGGGTCATAAGGTTGTGGTCCTAATCCAATGGAGTTAGTGCTTTTATGAGAAGGTATTAGAAATCAGTGGGTTTCCCTCCTCTCCTGCCCCATGTATGACAGAGAAGAAAAGCCACAGACATAATGAGTAGGTGTCCATTAGAACAGAAAGCTCAGAGGAAGCCAAACTAAACATATAAGAAAATGAATGTCTATTGTTTAAGGTAGTCTGTGGTATTTTGATGGGGTGGTATTCCAGTTGTCTTCTATTGCTGTGACAAACACTCTGACCGACACCAACTTGGGGAGGAAAGGGTTTATTCAGCTTACATCTCCTGGGTCACAGTTCATCACTTAGGGAGCCCAAGGCAGGAACTCAGGGCAGGAGCATGGAGGCAGGAGCTGAAGCACAGGCCATGGAGGAATGCTGTTCACTGGCTTGCTCCCCTGGCCCATGCCCAGCCTGCCTTCTTATATGATACACAACAACCTGCCCAGGGTGGCACCACCCATAGTGGGCTGGGCCCTCCCACATTGCCCAACAATCAAGATAATACTCCACAGATGTGGCCACAGGCCAGCCCAATGGAGCCAATTCCCCAATTGAGGCTCCCTCAACCCAGGTGTGTCAAGTTGACACTGAAGCTATCCAGCACAGGTGGGTAATGGGGCATCTGAGCCGACTAATAGAGTAGTTCAAGGAATAAGAAACAGAGAGAATGGAAGAAACTGTAAGTGCTGTTTATTTTGATTTTTTTCCTACTTCAGTCCCCAGACAGTGCCACACTTCAATGGCAATGACAGATGGTGACAGTAGGTTAACAGTCAGGAACTTCGACTTCAGGGCAGAGAAGCTTGCTTTCTGATCAGCTATAACTCCAAGGCTGTGGGGGCAATCTCATTGTTTTTATCTTTTGGTCCCCACTCTCCTCTGCCCTCTGGCTTCACTCTTCTCCTCCTCTCACCACTAAGCTCTAAAGATACAGTATCATCAAGTATGAAACACAGTAGAAAAATCACACCTCCAACTTTTTTAACAGAAGACCTCTACAAACTGTAAATTACACGAAGGCCATAGATTTCAAGCAGGGATTCTAATAATCTGTCAGCCCGAGGACCACCTCCAATTGTGCATGCATAGAGAACTAACATACATGATACATCATGGCCTAGTTCCCGGTCTGACCATTCCTGATGCACAAGGAATAAATGCAAATAGCTCTGTAAATGATAATGGGCAGAACACCTAGCTTTTAGGCTCAGTCATGTTACAGAGGACTTGATCAGGCCCAAAAGCCATCTACACTGAGCAGATGCATACAAAACATGGCATCTCGCAACAGAAGTGCACGTGGAACGACTAATCTCAATACAGTTTAAAAATGTCAACATGCAACGTAGGTTAGTGTTTTCAAACAGAACCAATAGAATGGTGGAATATTGCAAGGGGGATGTTTCAGATTGGTTAACTCCAGAGGTTAATAATTCTGAAAATCTAAACGAAAGCATAGTCAGATTCAGGAAGGTTCTTGGTTGCATCAAGCATTATTATCTATCCCCTCTTCCTTCTTTCCCTTTTATCTTTCTGTCTTCTCAATCATTGCACTTCTATATGATGTCATAAGGGAATCCTGCCCCCTTGATATGAACGCATTTATAGATCTGCTTCAGAATGTTTATTGAACATCTGTTATGTATCACTGAGTTAACTTCTGGCTGTGCATTGGGTATTGTTTAGCTTAAAGGCAGCACTGAATAATGGGACATTCAGAGTGCCTGGTTTTGATCCAGCTGAAGCACTGTTAGATATAGTAAAACATGCTAGGTGATCACTAACCTCACTCATCCTGACTTAACATCTTCAGTAGGTACATAGTATCATCTGCAAGCCTCTAGATTCTTCAGAAGCTTTCCATAGAGCTTATTGTCACCTGATTAACTAAAAAATTCCTATTTTTGTTAATATTAATATTAGTAGTCAGGGAATGCCCTAGTTAGCTATAATTGGTGATTTGACATAGCTTAGAATAATCAAAGATGATAGTTTTAACTGATGGGTTTCCCAGACCTGATTGGTCTATAGGCATGACTGTGCAAAACATGAGAACATATAAATAATGGAAAGATTATAAGATATGGTATGTTTTAGGATGTGAAAAGCTGGGTGTTCAAGGAAAAGCAGGACAAAAAAAGATTCAATAAAGTCACCAAGGAATATTTCTTGTGACTGTTGCAGTTAAGTTGTTATGCAGAAGAGAAGAATGAATGTGGTTTAATAAGATCAGAGCCAACATATTTCTGTAAGAAGGAAGGACAAATAAAAATCCTTCTGTGAGGCTACTGTGGAGGGTGGATCTAGCACAGTGCAGAAACTGAAAGGCAGACTAAAACTACCACCCATAATGGGAATTCAATGGCCTAACCCAGGCTCAAAGATCAAGCCTTCATCACCTAAGAGCATTCTCTGTTCCTGGAAACTACAACTCCCCTTCCCCCTACCTTCCTGCTTTTTGGCAGTGTTCTTGCCAAAGACATTGGATTTCAGCATGAGCTATAACAAAATGGCCTAATATATGGACCTAAAAGAGGTCCTGTGGCACTGTCTCTCACCAAAACCTGTCTTTCATGAAGACTGTCTCTTTTTACTTGAGAATTTCCCAATAGTGCTATGAACCCAAAGCTCATGACATTGGAAATGCCTCTTGGCTATACAATGTAGTATCAAAGAATTACTGAAGATGTTCTTTGAAACTCATTTTTAGGCACATGATTTTGGATGGGTGTGGCAACTCCAGATTCATAAAGCAACTTACTTCCTGTGAGTAATTTGATAGACATTTTCGAACATTGCAATGGAATGTTGAGTACAAACATAGCTGCTAAAGTTGAGTCCATTTCTTAGTTTCCAGTTTTCTGCTTCAAAAGTTTGGATGCAGAACTAGACTATAGCTTTACCTCAGAACATTGCAAAGCTGGAATCAAGTCTTCATCCTGATTCTCATCTTTAGGTCAAGAATGTCTGTCAAGCTAACATGATGGTTGCAGCCTATAGGTCCCTTGTCCCCTACTAGGTCTTCTTTCTACTTCTAGACAATGTCCACATCCTTTCCACATAGCTTCCCCCACCATCAAGACCAACAACAGAGATGCTTCCTTTCGCATCATTCTGACTCTTCAAATTCTTCATATGAAAAGCCAGATTCTTTTTTATTTTTCTTAAAAACTTAGGTCTATTATTGTATATATAACATATATTAGATATAGAGTTATGTACATATATATATATATATATATTAATCACAGCATAGAACTCTCCAAACAGTCCATACACATTCTTTTTTCCAAGTTAATACAACTTTTATTTATTTTTTTCTTTCTTTGTTCCCTTTAATTTTATATTATTTCCAAAATATGCATATATACACTCCACACATAAATCAAAATTACAAATTCTGAAAATAAACTATAGGTTAATTGCAAAACACATCTGGAAATTCACATTTTAACAGTAAAGTTGCAGTTGCATGCAGGTAAAAAGAAGTATAACTTTACATTCTTTTTTTTATAATATGAATACCTATCTTCCATCCATATATGGTAATTACAATGTATGAATACAAGTGGTTAGGACAAGTCTAGAGCCCATTAAGAGATTCACATTATACTAGCACAGTTGCTTTCAGATAGAATAAAATATAATAATAAAGTTTCTCAGTTTGCCTGTCAACTGGGGATTTGGTGTTAGCATCCACAATTTAGGGAAACTATTCTCCTTTTTTTTTTTTCTGGGACTGTGTTACTTCACTTAGCATAATGGCTTTGAGTTCTATCCATTTACCAACAAAGTTCATGATGTCATCTTTACCACTGCTTAGAAATCCATTGTGTAGATGTACCACATTTTGTTATCCAGTCATCAGATGAGGGGCATTTGGGTTGGTTCCAGCTCTTTGCTATTGTGAAGAGAGCTGCAATAAATAGAGCTGTGCATGTATCTTTGCAGTAGGATGCATCTTGTGGATATATACCTAGGAGTGGTACGGCTGAGTCAGGTAGTAGGCTCATTTTGAGTCTTTTAAGAGTTCTCCACACTGCTTTCCAGAGTTGTTGTAGGAGTTTATATTCCCACCAGCAGTGGATGAGTGTTCCCCTTTCCTCACAACCTCTCTAGCATTTGGTGTCTTTTGCTTTCTTGATTTTGGCTAGACTTATTGGAGTGAGATGATACCTTAGTGTGGTTTTAATTTTCATTTCCTTAATTATTAATGATGTTGAGCACTTTTAAAAATGTTTCTCAGCCATCTTTACTTCCTTACTGGTTAAGTCTCTGTTCATCTCTTTGCTCCATCTTTTGAGTAGGTCATTTGTTTTCTTCTTTTCTTAAGTAGTTTATATATTCTGGATATTAATTGTCTGTCAGATGTATCAGTGGTGAAAATTTCCTCCTACTCTGTGGGTTTTCTCTTCACTTTCTTCATTGTTTCCTTAGCTGTACAAAAGCTTTTTGAGTTTGATGAGGTCTCACTTGTCAGCTGTTGTCCTTATTTCCTGTGCAGCTTCTGTTTGATTTAGAAAGTCTTTTCCTATGCCTATGTCTTGTAGGCTGCTGCCAGCTTTTTCTTCTATCACCTTCAGGGTTTTAGGTTTCAGGTTGAGATCTTTGATCCACTTGGAATTTATTTTTGTACAGAGTGAGCAGTAGGGGGAAAGCAGTAGGGAATTAATTTTGTTCTACAAATGGTGACCCAGTTTTGCTGACACCATTTACTGAAGATGTTATATTTCCTCCATTGAGCTTTTTTGGCCCTTTTGTCAAATATGAGGTGGCTGAAGTCATATGAGATCAAGTTTAGTTCTTTAATTTTGTTCCATTGGTCAATGGGTCTGAGTATTTTTGCCAGTACCAGGTTGTCTTTATGACTATAGCCCTGTAATTTAGCTTGAAGTCTGGTAAAGCAATCCCCCTAGTATTGCACTTTTCACTCAGGGTTGCATTAGCTATTCAGGGTCTTTTGTTTTTCCATATGAATTTAAGCATTTTTTTCCAAGTCTGTGGAAAAGCTCATGGGGATTTTGATTGAGAGTGCATTGAATCTGTATAATAATTTGAGTAGAATGGACATTTTTACTATATTAATTTTTCCAATCCATGAGCATGGGAAGTGTTTCCATCTTTTGATGTCATTTTCAATCTCCTTCTTCAGGGTTTTAAAATTTTTTTGTAGAGGTCTTTGGAGTCTTTGGATAGATTTATTCCTATGTATTTTTTGAGGCTATTGTAATTGGAAAGGTCTCCTTATAATCTTTCTCTAGTTGCTTATTGTTGGTGTAAAGAAAGGCTACTGATTTTTCTAGGTTTATTTTGTATCCCACAACTTTACTGAAACTTTTAATAGTTTCTAAGAGTTTTCTGGTGGAGTTTTTAGCATCCCTTAGGTAAACTATCATATCATATGCAAAAAGGGATAGTTTTACTTCCTCTTTCCAGTTAGTACTCATTTGATTCCATTTTCTCGCCTTATTGCACTAGCAAGCATTTCAAGCACTATATTGAAGAGGAGTGGCAATAGTGGACAGCCTTGCCATGTTCCTGCCTTTAAGGAGAATGCTTCCACTTTTCTCCATTTAGGATGATGTTAGCTGTGGGTTTCGTGTATATGGCTTAGATTACATTGAAGAATGATCCCTCCAGTCCAATTCACTGTAGGACTTTAAGCATGAAGGGATGCTGGATTTTGCTGAAAGCTTTTTCTGCATCAATTGAGATGATTGTGTGGATTTTGTCTTTCAGTCCATATATGTGTTTTATGATATTTATCAATTTATGTATGTTGAACCATCCCTGCATCTCTGGTATGAATCCAACCTGGTCATGATGGATGATCTTTTTGAATTTGGGTCTGTATGCGATATGCAAGTATTTTGTTGAGAATTTTTGCATCTGTGTTCATTAATGATATGGGTCTATAGTTTTTTTTCTTGCTTGTGTCTTTGCCTGGTTTTGGTATTAGAGTGATGCTGGCTTCATAGAAGGAATTTGGGATATTTCCCTCTGTTGTATCCTTCTGAAAAGTTTGAGCAGTGATGGTTGTAAGACCTCTTTAAATGTTTTATAGAATTCTGCTGTAAACCATCTGGGCCTGGGCTTTTTTAGTTGGGAGGCTTTTTATTACATCTTCAATTTCCTCAAGTGTTATGGATCTGTTTTAAGCTGTCAGTCTCTTCTTGGTTAAGCTTTGGAAAATCCCAGGATTTCAGATATTCATCCATTTCTCTTAGGTTTTCAAATTTAGTACAGTATAAGTTTTTGAAGTATTCTCCTATGATTGTCTGGATGTTTTCTTTATCTGTTGTGATGCTCTCCCTTTCATCATGAATGCTATTGGTTTGGAGTTGCTCTTTCTTTATTTTGGTTAACTGGGCTAGATGTCTGTTTTGTTTACGTTTTCAAAGAACCAGCTTTTGGATTCGTTGATTTTTTTTTTTTTTTTGTATTATTTTCTTTGTTTCTATTTCGTTGATTTCTGCTCTGGTTTTTGTTTTTGTTTTTTTCCTGTCTGTTGGGTTTAAGGTCCATTTGTGTTGTCTCTCAAGTGTTTTTAGCTGCAATGTTAGATAGTTTATTTGTTCTCTTTCTGTTGTTTTCTTTTTTTTTTAATGTGGGCACGTTGGACTATAAATTTGCCTACTAGGATTGACTTTAATGTATCCACAGGTTTTGTTGTGTTGTATTGTAATTTTCATTTATTTCCAGGAATGTTTCTATTTCATTTTTTATTTCTTCCCTGACCCACTCATTATTCAGGATAGTGTTGGTTTGTCTCCATCTGCTCTTATAGTCAGTAGAACTTACCCTTGTGTTAATATTGAGCTTTATTGCACTGTGGTTTGATAGAATGCATGGAATTATTTCAATCCTTTTGTATTTGTTGAGATTTCTTTTGTGTGCCAGTTTGTGGTCAATTTTGGAGAATGTTTCATGGGCACCGAGTAGAAAATATACTCTGTGGAGTTTGGGTGGTATATTCTGTAGATATCTGGGAGGTACATTTGGTGTATTGTATTTTTCATTTCTGATATCTCTATGTCTAGTTTTTGTCCAGTTGACTTATCCAGGGGACTCAGTGGGGTATTGAAGTCTGCCACTATTAGCGTGCTGGGGTTAATCAGTGTCTTGAGGTCCTGAAGGATTGTGTTTATAAAGTTCGGTGCACCAGAGTATGGGGCATAAACATTTAAGATTGTGAAATCTTCCTGGTTAACTGTTACGTTGATAAGGGTATAATGGCCCTCATTGTCTTTTCTGATTAATTTTACTCTGAGATCTATTTTGTGTGATATTAGAATTGCCACTCCTGCTTGCTTTTTGGTACCATTTGCTTGGAATATTTTTTCCACACTTTCACTCTAAGGTGCTGTCTGTCCTTGAGGATGAGATGGGTTTCTTGTAGGCAACATATAGATGGATTCTGATTCCTAATCCATTCTCCCAGTCTATGTCTTTTGACTGGGGAGTTTAGACCATTAATATTTAAGGTTATTATTGCCAGATGTGTTTTGTTTCCTTTCAACTTATTTTTCATTTGCATTCTTGGTCTAGGTATTTATTTACTCTGTTATGCTTTTGTTAATTTCTCTCTCGGTTTGCTTAAGGATAGTTGCTCCTTTCCTCTGTTCTTTGAATTGCTTTGAGTATTTTCTGAAGTGTTGGTTTTTTTGACATGTGTTCTTTAATTTTGTTTATGTCATGAAAGATTTTTCTTTCTCCTTCAACTATGATTGACATTTTTCCTGGGTATAGTAATCTGGGTTGGCATCTAAAGTCATTTACCACTGGGAATACTTTGGTCCATATTCTTCTGGCTTTCAGAGTTTGCACTGAGAAGTCAGCTATGATTCTGATGGGTTTCCTCTTATATGTAACTTGTTTTTCTCTTGTGGCTTTCAGTATTTTGTCCTTGTTTTGAGAATCTAGTGTTTTAACTATGATATGACATGGGGAATTTCTTTTCTGGTCTTGCCTACTTGGTGTTCTGTGTGCTTATTGTATTTGTATGGGTTTGTCTTTTTTCAGTTTGGGGAAATTTTTTTCTATTATTCTGTCGAAGATCTTATCAATACCATTCTCTTGGGATTTTTCTCCTTCCTCTATCCCTATTACATGGAGGTTTTGTCTTTTCATAGTGTCCCACATTTCCTGGTTGTTCAACTCTTGTAATTTTTTTTAATTTTTCATAATCTTTACTTGAGGTTTCTAGCTGTGCCATGTTATTCTGTAGGTCTGATATTCTTTTTTCTGCTTCATCCATTCTGCTTCTGAGACGTTTTCCCATCTTTTCCTGCTGATTGAATAATGTTCAATTTCCTTTTTCCTTTCATCCTGTGATTTCTTCATTATTTTCACTTCCATTTGGAGCTTTTCCTTCTCTTCTTGTAGCTCCCTGCTTCACTGGTCAGTTTCTTTTTTATTTTTTTTTTCAGGCTGAGATCTTTTCAGTGTTTCCAATTCCTTCCAGAGTTTGTCATTCCCTCCCTCTAGTTCTTTTTGGAGTTTATACTTCTCTTCCTCTAGTTATTTTCAGTGTTTGTCAATATCTCCCTTTAGTTCATTCAAAATTTATCATTCTTTCCTTCTAGTTCCTTTTGAGTTTTCATTCTCTCCCTTTAATTCTCTGATTTGTTCTTTACAGTCTTCGAATATGTCTACAATTGTTCTTCTAAGGTTGGTGTCTTGGTGTCCTTGTTACTGGGATCTTCTACAGGACTGGTTGAGTTCAGTGGGGATTTATTATGAGCTTTTCTCATATTGTTTTCTTTTTTTCCCATTGTGTCTTTGGCATGTGTATTTGTTGTTGTTGTTGTTTCCCCCCTTTGTTTATTTGTTTGGCTTCAGTTGCTAATCTCAAATGTTAATATGGAGGACTGATTGGTCATTCAGTTTGCTTCCTGCTGGTTTCTTCCTCAGCTTTGGCTATGCAGCCTCCAATCACTGACACTGCTGGATTCTCCCAACAACAGTAAACCACAGCACCAGCAGTTTATACTTTCCACCACAGTACCAGTATCTTGAGCAGGGATGGGAAGTGGTGGGTGTGTTACTCCCTTGACCTGCATCCCAGACCTCACTTGGGCGGTGTGTGTGCTGCTGGCTGTCCTTCTATCCATGCACACAGTTCCTCTCTATGGTTCTTGTGGTGTGAGGCAGATGCCCAGGGTGGGCCGCTGCAAGTGGCATGACAGAAACCCACCTGGGAGAGGAGTGTGCATTGCTGGCTGTCCTTCTATCCATGTGCACAGTTCCTGTTGCCAGATTCTTTTTGAGGGCTAACATCCATAGTTCATACCCACCTAGAGAATAACCCTGTTTTATGTTCTACTGTGCTTATACCATAACCTAGTCACTGCAGTATCTTTCACATCATATTTAAAGTGGTCATCTTCACTGATGGACAGTGGCAGAGATCTCTTGAGCCAATTTAAATGTCTACCTATTATATCTTTTTTAAATTCTTGTATGTGTATGAATGTACTGTCTGCATGTAGGTTTGTGCACCCATGTCGTGCAATGCCACGGAGGTCAGAAGAGGGCCTTGGATTCCCCTGGAACTGGAGTTAAAGATGGTTCTCAGCCGCCATGTGGGTAAATATCTTTATTAAGATTTCAAGCCATAGGTTCCTTCTCTATAAAAAATCAGGGATGCTAATACTGCTTTGCTTTTCATACTACTGTGATGAGTACAGGTGTTAATGTTGAATGTGTGCTACAGTAACTGACAGACAAATGCTACTAAGAATGTTGCACACTACAATTACTACTGAAACCCCTTCAGCACTTCCTTACTGCATTCCTTAGGTTTAACCCTATGTGTCCTGTGGCAGCTAGCATAGCATATGTATTGATAGTATTCCAATTGGTTTTGTACATGAAGATAACTATTTTC
Source organism: Rhizomys pruinosus (assembly GCA_009823505.1). Taxonomy (NCBI): domain Eukaryota; kingdom Metazoa; phylum Chordata; class Mammalia; order Rodentia; family Spalacidae; genus Rhizomys; species Rhizomys pruinosus. The sequence continues at coordinate 2,467,761 of VZQC01003447.1, read as the reverse complement.
TTAAGAAGCCAAGGACCATGTGGGCTTCTGTAGGTCTCTTTCTGTCTTTGGAAGATGGTTCCTGGAGGCATTCATGCCAGGATTTCTATATGTGCCATTCTCAACAATATACACATAAGTAAACTCATATACAATGTACAGACATGTGAGAGATGTGAGTTCATTTGTACTGTATAATTACACAAACTGCAGTTACATCTTGATCTTAACAAGAGTTTTAACTTTGGGAGCCTCCGTTTTTTAATACATAATACAAGTATATGAATGATACAGAATAGTTCATTAAATTTAATCTAGTCTATAGTAACTTCCAGATTTGAATTTGATCTAGTCTATAGTAACTTCCAGATAAGTTATAATTGATGTTCTTAGTACAAACATACTAGACATTTTTCTACCACTTATGATAATTAATAGACATTTCCATGTGATTGTTTATTGTGCATTTTAAAACTACAGTAAAAGATGACACTTCTTAATTGTTCACAAATTAACTTACAAAAAAACCAGTGTCTTGCATAGATGATAGGTACCAACTTTTCCACGCAGCTACACATCCAATCTTTGCTTTTTGGGGGGAGTCTTTTAAATAAATATACATTGTTTTGGAGCACTTAATATTTTATCTATTCTCTCAAATTTATATTAGAAATAACAAATGCTGGTTTTGAAGAAGGCTATATCAGTGTGGATTTTGATATGTACATTTTTTGGAAGTATTACTGTTAGATTTTCTTGCCCTTAGTGTTCTTGCTGATTGAGGAATGAAGGCCATCAAACTGGTCACTCAGACTGTGACATATGCTGTGCTTTCCCACAGAAGCCTCCTTACCCCACAAGTGGTGACCTCACATAGCAAAGGCAAAGAGAGGTACAATTACCACCACTAGCATCAGTAAATAACTTTCACAAATGACAAGTTAAATAAGGAGAAAGAATCTATCTGCCATCTTAATACCCTGAAGAGCTCAAAAAGCATTTGGCATCATCCCATGCTTTTACTCACTGGTGTGTATCTACAAGGTTGAGTTATTTTTAACATGTTTAAAGTTAACATTAGATTTTTCACTTTTACTGTTGAATGTCATCTGTAATTTTTCAGAATTTGATGTGTATTCTAAATAAAACTATGCTCATATAAAAGGTGCTTATTATTGTCTTAACATTTTGACTGTACACATTAATATTTAATGTCATATTTGGGGCTAAACAGGAAGTAGTTTGCTCATTCACTGAATACTCATTGAACATTTAACTTTTGTCTTTTTGAGACAGTTCTAGCTGGCCTGGAACTCAAAGTGTAGACCAGGCTGTCCTTGAACTCACAGAGATCCACCTGCCTCTGCCTCCTGAGTGCTGGTATAAAGGCTTGCACCATCACGCCCGGCCTGAACATTTATCTTTTTTTTTTTTTTTTTTTTTTTGTCTTTTCAAGACAGGGTCTTCCTGTAGCCCCAGCTGTCCTGGAATTCACTCTGTAGACCAGGCTGGCCTTGAACTCACAAAGGTCCACCTGCCTCTGCCTCCCAAGTGCTAGGATTAAAGGCTTGCACCACCTCACCTGGCCTTAAACATTTATCTTTAAGAAGCACAAAATAATGCTGTGAGACTACTGATTGAAGAACAGAGATTTGCTAAAACACCAGAGTAAAGAGACAGACTGCATGGGATCACCTCTGGCCCCAACTGGGGGACTATGGAGCCAGCACATCATCTCCTCCTTCCTGCACTCTGTATTATATAGATATTAATATTACCTACCACGTAAACTTGTAAGAGTATATTCAAGTTCATAATTGTAGAAATCTTAAAATATTTTCAAGAGTATAAGTTCCATGTAAAATTAGAAAGGCATTGATAAGAAAGGGAACTCATCTGCATGAACGTCACTAATGACTATATCTCATTATTTATGTTATTAAAAATTATGTAATACATAATGCAGCTGAGTCTATGAGGTATGTTGACAGAAAGTTTTCAAGAAAACTTGATGCTCCATCTATGTAGTATTAGGTAGGTGTTTTTTAGAGAAATGGAACACACACACATACACACACACACACACACACATATATATGTGTGTGTGTGGTGTGTGTGTGTGCGTGTGTGTGTTCATTATATTATCTCACATGTTAGGGTCTGGCCAACCACCATAGTGAAGTACTAGTGTCATTATCCTGGCCCATACAGGAATGCTCTTTAGAGGTTGTTCTGGTGTTTGTCTTCCATTGCTGTGACAAAAACACTCTGACTGACAACCAATTGGGGAGGAAGAGTTATTTCAGCTTACATATCTGGGTCCACATTTCGATCTCTAGGGATGCCAAGGCAGGATACTCAGGGCAGGAACCTGGAGGCTGGAGGACTGCTGTTCACTGGCTCTGCTCACGGCTTCTCTCGTGGCTCTGCCCAGCCTGCCTTCTATACACACTGCCTCAACAATCAAGACAATACACCAGATGATGTGCCACAGGCCAATCCAATGGAAGCCAATTCCCCAACGAGCTCCCTAAGCGCTCAGGTGTGTCAAGTTGACACAAAGCTTCCAGCAGCAATTGACCCCTTGTCAAGCTACACACAAAACACGTCACTATTAACCACCACCTTTCCAGTTCTATCCCCAAAGTATTGATGTTAATACTAATCACAACCTAAGACAGTACATCCTTAAAGTCCCCCAGTCCTTAAAAATGTCCAAACTTTTAATTCAGTCTATGATAAAAGTTCTCTAACTGTGGGCTGCTGTAAAATCCAAAACAAGTACTGTCTTTATTTCAAAGGGAAGAATCAGGCACTCTAAACAAACCTAAGTCCAGCAAGTAGCTCAAGGCTGGACACCTGGGATTGTCACCTCCGATCTTCTGGGCTCCAAACGGTCTCGGCAGCTCCCCTCTCCAACCTCTGCCGTCCGTCGGACAATCATCTCGCAGGCCCAGGCCACTCCACTTCTACGCCTACCGCTACTCTTGGTGGTCATCCCATGGGTACCGGCATCTCCAAAAGCTGGGGTCGCATACTGGAACTGAGGCAGCACCTTCACCAATGGTCTCTCTTTCTGACCTCCTGGTGCAAAGCCTCAGCTTCTCTCCATGACCCCTGCAATCGTGGGTCTTCACAGCAACCGAGGTGCACTTCCACCATGGTCTTCCTGACCTTCTCACAGTGCCAGCCTTGGCTGCTCTCTGTGAACCCCTCAAAATTTCAACACGGGAACCATATAGGAGACTCTTACACTTACCAAGCTCCTAGCTCTGGCTCGAGATGGAGGCTCAGGCCCTGTTCTGGGTCACGCTTCTGTGTGCTGACCTTGAGAAATTCTCCTCCTAGAATTTCTACCTCAGTGATGCTGGTCTCTTGATACTTACAGCTGATTTTTCAGCCCCACTACACAGCATCAATTGCCCCAGTACCACCAAATTTACTGCAGTCTGGTCTCTTGTACTTACAGCTGATTTCCACAGCCCCAGCTGACCAGAAAACCCACAATAAAGTTATGATCTCTGTTCACTTTAAACTAGAACTTCACGAGCCAGGCTCCATTACTACAACTCCTCAGCACAGAACATGCTCCAAGCTCCATACAACAATCTTTAGCATTCAATGATCTTCCCAGCCCAAAGTTCAAATGCCCTCCACAATCCTTCCCCAAAACACCAAGGTCAGGTCTGTCACAGCAATACCCACTCATCTGGTACCAATTTCTGTCGTAGTTTGTCTTTCCATTGCTGTGACAAAACACTCTCTGACACCAACTTGGGGAGGTTAGGGTTTATTCAGCTTACATCTCCTGGGTCACATTTCATCACTTAGGGAGCCCAAGGCAGGAACTCAGGGCAGGAACCTGGAGGCCATGGAGGACTGCTGTTCACTGGCTTGCTCTCTACTGGCTTGCTCTCTGGCTCATGCCCAGCCTGCCTTCTTATACTGTCACTGCTCAACAATGAAGACAATACACCACAGATATGGCCACAGGCCAATCCAATGGAGCCAATTCCCCAACCGAGGCTCCCTCAACCCAGGTGTGTCAAGTTGACACCAAAGCTATCCAGCACAGAGGTCCACAGCTGCTTTTCTGTTCCTGTTGTCTACCTGTGACAGCAGGCTGGAGCAGGGAAAGGGTCTTTCTATTATCAAGAAGATGAAGAGGGTGCAGGCTCAGAACTTTGGTCATCCTGGCCTCTGGGCCTCATTTCTCTTCCAGGAAAGCAAATCTCACGCAGGAAAACTTGCTATCTCCCCATCTGCATGCTTGGGCTCTGCCTTGGAAAGCAAGGAAGAGTTTGCCTTTGTGCAACTGCTTTCCTGAGAGTCCCCATGTGTCCCTGACCTCAGAGTCTCACCCCAGACACTGCCCTGACTCAGGCTGTCTGTCTTGGAAAATCTGCCTAGTGTACACTTCTGACCCTAATTCTTGCTTGAGCAGCGGCCTGGGCACATGAAACCCTTCTTGCCTGTCACTCCTCTGTGGTGTTGACTCCATCAGTCTTGTGGCTGGGCACTCCTTTTCACTAGAATATGTATACCTTTGGCTCAACTGCTGGCCCCTGGGGCTGGGGGGTGAACAGCTGAGGAAGAGCTGCCCAGAGGGGATTTGTAGTTCCTTTCAAGAATTATGACACAACAGGAACATGTTTTGGCAGAGTTATTCCTCTCATCCCCATCTCAAAAGATACTAACGACTATTGTTTTAGATAATAGATTTCCAATACCTACCATTTAAGGGTTCGAACCCCCATGTGAGGTGAATGTATTGTGACATTATAGCAAATGGGTGCTTGGCACCAGGACACCCATGGGTGCTCAGTGCCATGTCCTATTCCCTCACCATCTGCATACCATGTCCCAAAGGTCCTTCAGGATTTCACTGGACCAGAGGGGCAATGGCCAAGACCAGAAGATCACCCTCATAGGTGTTGAGCCCAGTGATGTCTCAGACATCCTTCTTCCTCAACCAAAATGGGATGAGTTATGTCTTGTTTGAAACAAGCCACAGGAAGCAAGTTGTGTCTTGAGTGGGAGGAGCTAAGTTTCCAGTGCAGGGAGTATTCCCATGGTGCTGATAATTGTCTTGTAAAGTGCACAGAACTATGGAATTCTGGGACTTTGAGAGGGCCAGAGATGAACAAAAGTCCCACCACATGAAACTGGACTCTGTCTCTTGCTGTCTTAAGGAGCAGAGAGCAGGGTGTTTGCTCAGAGAACTCCAGGCAAGCACGTTGGACTGTGGGACTTGACTGAGGCTGCATACTTGGCTTAGGTGACTGTGTGTTTCTTTGCCATTATTTTGTAAGTAAGCCCTTTAAAATTCTCTAGTTTATCTGAGATTGGAGAGCTCTCTACTTGCATTGCCTTAAGTACTCAAAGTGGCAGAGGATGTGGGATGAGGGATTTTGGGATGATGCCCGAGAGGTTTCCCGGTTCTGGGCACTTACTGCCTCAAGAGGAAAATTCCTCTGCAACAACTGCTGACATCTTTGCTTTGAGAAACAATTTCACTTATCATATCATGCTTTTTTGCTTTTTGTTTGAGGCATGTTCAAATATTTTTTAAGATTTTATGGTTTACTTAACCTACCCCATTTCAGGTTACTTTTTTTTTGGTATCAAGTGTGCCTTCGACTTGTCAAAGTATGATTCATTTGAACCCTTTATGGTTCCTTTTTAAAAAGATGAAATATGGATGATAAATTTCTTTTTAATGCTTTTTTATTCTTTACCAAGTTGTTATCACTGGAATCAAAGGGAAAAAAGTGATCTCTTTGCATTTGTTTTAGTTCTATGTCACTAATAAAAGGCATTGTTCAAAATAAAATCTGTCCAGTTCCTACCACAATGCAAGAACCTCAAAGAAACTCTGAGATAGCAAGCACTTCATCTTTCCTTTACTTATGAGAGCCAAAGAAGCTAAAGTCTGATTTTGGTGGATGGCAGCAGCAGGAGAAACTAGTACTAGTACTAGTACTACTACTACTACTACTACTACTACTACTACTACTACTCTAGGACAAATCCGTTCACTAACAAGAAAGAATCAGGCAGGGAAGCAGCACTGCTTTTATCTTGAACCACTGTATATCTGGGTCACCTGTTGGGTAGTCCCACCCACTCAGAAGGAAGGTCTTCTTTCTTCAGTTAATCCTTCCTGAAAATGCCCCTCACAGAGCCACCCAGAGACTTGTCTCTCAGTTACCTCCAGCCCATGAAGTTGACAATGAAAATTGACTACTGGCTGCAACATAGAGGGTGTGAAGAAGACCAGAGCTGAAAGAATGCTAGGCACGGAGTCTCTCCTATCCAGTCTAGCAGAAAAGCCAGAGCAGGGAGACAATGCTGAGGAGTTCATGGGCATTGAAGCTGTAACAGACACATGTGGTTTTGTTCTCCTCAAAGAGCAGCAGATAATGACTAAGTATGTCTATCAGAAATAACTGAAATGACAATATTCAGGCATATAGGTTAATTGCAGGAGTAGATATTAGGCTTGTTGTGGGAAACAGTCAGGACCTTGTAGCCAGGGACTTGGTTCTGATTAGTCAGCACTAATAGACAAAAAAATGTGAAAAAAAGTATGTAAAATAACTGATTGATTGGATACGAGCTGCAAAGAAAAGTCACTTCTAGTCACTATGGAGAAACTGACCTACTGCACAACAGCCATTCTGAGGAGAACTCATCTATTCACATTACAAGGCAGAAAAGAAAGGGTGTCATAAATTTTAAGAAATATTAATTATAAAAATTGTACTGGCCAAATTTCAGGAGCAAATGCAATGCAAGGACACTAAACTGGAGAATTAGAGAATTAGAAAAGAGCCAAATTATAAAACCTGCTGCCAACCACTCCCAGAACACCAGGGACAAGACATAAATCTACAGATTTAAACAATTTATTGGGCTTGGAAAGATGGCTTAGCAGTTAAGAACACTGGCTGCTCTTGTAGAAGACAGAGGTTCAATTCCCAGTACCCACATGGTGGCTAAAAACAGTCTGTAACTGTAGTTCCAGGGAAATCTGATGCCTTCTTCTGACCTCCAGGGTCATGGCACAACACAAGTGCACTTTCATAAATGCAGGCAATACAGTCATACACATAAATTAAAAATAATAAATATTAAAAATATTTAAGCACGTTATTTTAAGAAAGGAATAGAATGTGGATTCTGCAATTATATTCAATTGATTTTTTAAGAGTGATCAGAACTAATAAACTGGGAAAACCACATTTTACTCTTTTTCTTTGCTCACATGTAAAAGAATAAAATATACTGTTATGGTAAAAGTGAATATTATTTTTGGCCATTTATAGGAATTCCTAATTCCTACCACATGGAAACACATCAATAAAATTCTAAGACAAAGGACACTTTCATTTGTCTGGTTTTTAGTTCATTTGGAATAAGACTTTATTCATTAAATAATGGAACATTGAACTATAAATAAAAAGTAAGACAGAAAATGAAATCAAATTTTCAGAGTGTGGGAAGAGGAGTGAATTTTGCATGTAACATAACATTTGAACTAAATCACAACAACAGGATAAATGTGGGAGATCTCAGGAGAGAGTCCAGTCTAATGCTTGCTTGAGAGGTGCACTTTCTGTTACAATCAAGTGGGAGAATTAAGAAGAAAACACTACAGAAAGAAATGCCCTGCAGCTAATTAAGAGCTTTTTACTCTTTAGGAGGAAAGTTGGTGCAAGTTTTTCCCCACCTTTGCGTTATACTTTGCGCCCATCATGGTGAGTATGAGATGTCACATTTGGTCTTCGAGTTTCCTCTAAGTAGCTCTGTATCTTGTAGTTTCCATTATCTTGCCATCTTATTAATGAAGAATTATTATGGCAAAGAAATCTTTTGAGGCAGTTTAAACTGACAAATGGCTTAAGGGGGAGAAAAGGATGTTTTCAGTCTGTAATCAGGGACTCTGAAACATTAGGACACATATCATCTTGCTCCCAATCTCCCACTTCAGCCACAATCATAGCACATTTCTTGTAAGAGTGTCTGAGCGTATGTGTGTGTGTGTGTGTGGGGGGGGGGTGAGGCAGGATGGGAGGGCAGAGAAATCATCAGTATCAGCAGAAAGCAACTGTGTTGAATTTTCAGGGAAGCATATATTTACAGAGCTGTTAAACTTTGAAATGAATAAAAGGTGAATCTCCAGGGACTGGTAGTTATGTATGACTCAGAGTTATGTTATGGAATATGGAGTGTATTTTTGCAGAAAATAATCTTTAACAATTAACAAAGGGAAAAATGAGAAGACAGAACTTTCCTGTGATGATCAGTAAGTCACATTTACCAATGTACTCCTACAACTGAGCAGCGAAAGATTATTTTTATTTCAGAATCAAGAGCATTCATGAAATGACAGTTTTTCCTTTCCATCAAGATGAGCATCCTTTCTTCCTTTTCGCTTGATAGCTCATTCAGAATTAGGAAAATAAATGTGGCTTAATTAAGGGAAGGAGTCTTCTGGTATATTTCAGGATAGTTTGAGTGAACCCTGAAGCCTGATTAATCTAAAATCCCAATTGAGAAAATTAAGCTCTATTTAAGATGTAGTCATGTTGGGGTTAAAACAATGAAACAATTACACAAACATAAAATTACATATTTGGAAATAATCTGAGAAATAAGTGATTTATGTCAATATCTTCTTGTGTGCTCTGAATTTTAAAGCCATGATTGATGAGATAATTGCTCTATTATTTATCTGTTGCTGTGGAATAAACTACTCCAAATCCTAGCAACATCAAACACACATTTCTTATTTCACAGTGAGTTTGGTACTGTGTTTCAGGATTAGCTCAGCTGAGTAGCCAGATGGAAAGTCTCTTGGGACATTGAAATCCTGACACCAGCTGAGTTATATTCACCTGAAGGCTTGGGGAAGAGAAGATCAGCTTTTACAAAGGCATACTCAGGCAGCCTTTAACAGGTGTGTTGGTTAATGTTGGTTGTCAGCTTGATATACTGGGTCAAGGAAGACTCACGCCTCTGGACATACCTGTGAGAGATTTTCTTGATTATATTCATTGACATGGTAATAGTAACTCTAAATGTGGGTGGCATGTTCTAGTGATACACCAGATATCAGGTGGTCCATGGAGGGTCCACACTTTTGCGTCATGCTTGCTGGCCTTCTCATCTCTCTGGCATGTCTATCTACTGATGCCACCCATGCCTCCAGCCTTCACTACTATCAGAATCTTGTTTCTGTGGCCTTCCAATATGGATTGAAGATGAGTAACTCTTGAGGAAGTCTCCAGCTTCAGACTGCTGAGGCCTCCAGCCTCAACCACTGAGTAAATACTGCTTCTCATCCTTTACTATGTGAAGACAGCTGTGGCTGGATTGCCAGACTCTATTGTGCAAGCCAATCTAATAAAACTTCTTTTAATATGAATTAATTCTATGGGCTCTCTTCCTCTTCCTTCCCATATCATACTGATCTCCAAGTGATTGTGATGGGTGTCCCAAGATAAAACACAGTATACAGTTAAATTGGGATCTCAAATAAGCAACAAATAAATTGTAAGCACCATTATATCTTCAATTCTGTAAGGAATGCACTAAGAAACAAAAGCATGCACTGCTTATCTGAAATTCAAACTTGTGCACTTGCTGTTCTTTCATTTGATAAATAAGGTTTATCTGATTCTGAATCACTGAATATAAGTAACTACTACAATCTTTTTCAACACATTTATTATAATCTCTGATTATGGCATCTTGCATCTAGGAATTTTCTTTAGTATTTATTTCTTAACTATTATTATTTATTTTATTTGTTTCATTACGTTGAATCATATATATATAGATATTATATTATATATACATATATATTACATATATTAGGCATTCAGACCCCTGTTAATGGCAGTCACATGGCATGGTATTAGCCACCATGTGGATGCTGTGAATGTAACCCATGTCCTCTGCAAGAACAGATTTTCTAGATGAATTTTGTATCCCGTGACTTTACTGAAACTCTTAATCATTTCTAGGAGTTTTCACATAGAGATTTTAATTTTTATTTATTTTTTTCTATTACTTCTTTATTTTTTTCATTTTTTAACAATAAATAATAATTTTTGAGCACAAGCATCCTTCATGTAAAACCAATTTGCAAGCAGTTGTGCCCAAACCCACACAGCCCAAGGGTCCCACCATCCAGCTGGGGGGGGCTTGTATGTGCAATCAAGTATTTTTTTTTATGTGTATGAATGTACTGTTTGCATGTAGGTCAGTGCACCCGTGTCATTGTGCAATGCTGCGGAGGTCAGAAGAGGGTGTCAGATTCCCCTGGAACTGGAGTTTTCCTGGAATTGGAGTTACAGATGGTTTTCAGCCACCATGTGGGTGCTGGGGATCAAAACCGGGTCCTCTGCAAGAGCAGTCAGCTCTCTTAACTGCTAGGCCATCCCTCAAGCTCTCTCATAGAGTTTTTAGCACCCCTTAGGTAAACTATCATATCATCTGCAAAAAGGTATAGTTTGACTGCCTCTTCCAATTAGGACTCCTTTAATTTCCCTTTCTTGCCTTATTGCCCTGGAAAGTGTTTCAAGTGCTATATTGAAGAGGAGAGGGGGTAGTGGGCAGCCTTGCTGTGTTCCTGCCTTTAATGGGAATGCTTCTAACTTTTCTCCATTTAAGATGATGTTGGCTGTGGGTTTGATTTATATGGGTTTGATTACATTGAGGAATGTTCCCTTCAGTCCAATTCCCTCTAGGACTTTAAGCATGAAAGGATGCTTAATTTTGTCAAAGGCTTTTTCTGCATCAATTGAGATGATCATGTGATTTTTGTCTTTCAGTCCATTTATGTGTTTTATGATATTTAGTGATTTATGTATACTGAACCATCCCTGCATCTCTGGTATGAGTCCAACTTGGTCATGATGGATGATCTTTTTGATGTGGGTCAGTATGTAGTTTACAAGTATGTTTTTGAGAATTTTTGCATCTGTGTTCATTAATGAAATGGGTCTATAGTTTTCTTTTTTGATTGTATCTTTGCATGGTTTTGGTATTAGAGTGATGCTGACTTTGTAGAAGGTATTTGGGATATTTCCCTCTGTATCCTTCTGAATAGTTTTAGTAATAATGGTTGTAAGTCCTCTTTAAATGTTTTATAGAATTCTCCTGTGAAACCATCTGGGCCTGGGCTTTTTTTAGTTGGGAGGTTTACTATTACATTTTCAACTTCCTCATGTGTTATGGGTCTGTTTAAGCTGTCAATCTCTGCTTGGGTAAGCTTTGATGAATTCCAGGATTTCAAATATTCATCCATTTCTCTTAGGTTTTTAATTTTAATAGAGTATAGGTTTTTGAAGTATTCTTGTATGATTGTCTGGATCTTTTCTCTGTCTGCTGTGATGTTTCCCTTTTCATCACAAATACTATTGATCTGGAGTTGCTCTTCTTTTTTTTTGTTAAACTGGGTTGGGGTCTATCTATCTCATTTATCCTTTCAAAGAACCAGCTTTTGGATTCATTGATTCTTTGTATTATTTTCTTTGTTTCTATTTCATTGATTTCTGCTCTGATTTTTGTGATTTCTTCCTGTCTGTTGGATTTAGGGTTCATTTGTTGTTGTCTCTCAAGTGTTTTTAGCTGCAGTGTTTGTTTATTTGTCATGTTTCTGCTTTTTTAATGTAGGCACTGAGGGCTATAAAATTCCCTCTTAGGACTGTTTTTAAAGTAAGTATCCCATAGGTTTTGCTCTGTTGTATTTTCTTTTTCATTTGGTTCCAAGAATGTTTTTCTTTCTTTATTTCTTCCTTGACCCATTCATTTTTCAGGAGGGTGTTGTTTGGTCTCCATGTGTTCTTGTAGATAGTTGGGCTTATTCTGGTGTTGATATTGAGGTTTATTTCACTGTGGTCTGATAGAATGCCTGAAATTATTTCAATGCTTTTATATTTGTAGAGGTTATTTTTCTGTGTTCCAGTATGTGGTCAATTATGGAGAATGTTCTATGGTGTGGTGAGTAGAAAGTATATTTTCTGGAGTTTGGGTGGAATATTCTGTAGATATCTGTGAGGTCCATTTGGTGTATTGTACTATTCAGTTCAGATGTCTCTCTGTTTATTCTTTGTCCAGTTGACCTATCTAATGGGCTCAGTGGGATATTGATATCCCCCACTATTAGTGTGCTGGGATCAATTTGTTCCTTGAGGTCCTGTAGAATTGTGTTTATAAAGTTCCATGCACCAGAGTTTGGTGTGTATATAATCATGACTGTGAAATCTTCATGGTTAATTTATCCTTCGGTAAGGATGTAGTGGCCCTCTCTGCCTCTTCTGATTAGTTTTACTTTGAAGTGTATTTTGTCTGATATTAGAATAGCAATTCCTGCTTGCTTTTTGGTGCCATTTGCTTGGAATACTTTTTTCCATCCTTTCACTTTAAGTTGATGCCTTTTCTTTAGGATAAGATGAGTTTCTTGTAGACAGCATATAGATAAGTTCTGTTTCTAATCTAATCTATGTGAGTCTGATGTGAAATTCAAGTGCTTCTTCTTTTGGTTGAAGGCCTGTTCCTCTAAGGTGGAAGCTTTGCTGTCTCTTCTGTTACTTTGTCCTCTGAGTCACCTTCTCTGTTCCCATCAGGATGGCCACAAGGGGGGTGGGTGGCACTGGTTTTTGCCCATCCAATCCTGTTGCCACCAAGGTTACCTTAGGGACTTACCTGATCTGGTCTAAAAGTTGGAACAGCTCCAGAGACCCTGCACCTGAAGCAGTGGGGCTTGGATGGTCTTGGCTCCCTGCATTGGAAGTGACTAGGGTTGGGTGGTCCTGGAGCCCTGCACAGGAAGTGACTGGGCTGGGATGGTCTTGGAACCCTGTGCTGGAATTTACTGTGCTGGGATGGTTCTGGAACCCTGGGCTGGAAGCAACAGGGCTCAGATGGTCTTGTAACCTTGTGCCAGAGGCCACTCATTCCTTTCTTATGGCATTCCATTGATGAGCATTAAGATTGCTTCCAACATTTTACATGAATAATAATGTTATTTATAAATCAAAGAATAACACAGGCTTTATCAAGATTACAAATGTCCGTTCTGAATAAGTCATTGCCATTACTAAAAAGAGAAGCCACAAAAGGGAATGCAAAATGATCTGCCATTTTGGAAAACATGGGCAGTTCACTAAAAAATTAGGGTCACTTTCACTGTATAGCCCAGGAATTTAACTCCTTATTGTTTAACCAGCAGTGTTTAAGCATAAATACCCATGAAATAAAGAAAATTTTCAAATAAATTTTTTCAAGGTTTATTCATAGTTGCAGAAACTTGGAAGTAATAGAGATGAGTTGACCTATGAAGTAGTATTTTTAGAGAATGGACTATTATTCAGCAGTAAGCAGAAATGAGCTATGAGAAGACAGAAGAGAAATCTATATGCACAGTAATAAGAGAGAGTTGCTCTGACTATGCTAAATACCTTCTGACCCCAAAGATGTGTCATTCTGGGAAAGGCAACATGAGGGAGATGGTTTTGACTCTTGATATCAATCCTGCCAGAAGCTGGAGGAAAGAAGAGGATGTCCAGGCCAAGGAAGCTGTTTTTATAGTCTAGAATGGTGGATGCATGTCATTATACATTTGTCTAAACCCATAGAACAAAGGGTCTCCACAGTCAGCCCTATATGGAGTGTGAGACTTGGATGTTAGAAAGTGGATGTGATTTAGTTGCAGGTAATAGCACTTTGGTGGCTCATAGGGATGCATCCCTGTATGATGCTATGGTTTATGAGCAAACATTTGTAATCTTTGCCTATTATTTCTTGGAATATAAAGTGCACTAAGAACTCAAGACAAGTCAAATATTATTTAGTTTTTACTTATGTGTATGTGTATTATGTCTGCATGGGTGTGTGCACATGCTGGTGCCTACAGAGGGCAGAAGAGGCTGGAGGATCTCCCACAGAGTGGGAGTTAAAGCTAGTTGTGAGCCAGTTTTGTGGGTGCTAGGACCCAAACTCCACTGAGCTGTCACTCCAGGCCCAAGATATTACTTTAAAAATGTGTCATGCAAAATCTCAGCATGAACATGAGGAATGGGGAGGTAAGAAACCCTGACCCTACTGAAAAAATTAGCAGTGGCCACTGATTCTGTCTTGTTTAAGATATATATATATATATATATATATATATATATATATGTAATTGTATATGTATAACTAAGGCTACATAAAAATTTTGCAGTTATTTTTAAAATATTTTTTATTTTATACGTATGAGTGTATTCCCTGCATGTATGCACCCATGTCATGCAATGCCCTCAGAGGTCAAAAGAGGGTATCAGATCCCGTGGAACTAATTGCTGTGTGGATGCTGGGAACTAAGCCCAGGTCCTCTGTAAGAGCAGTCAGTGCTCTTAACTGCTGAACCATCTTTCCAGCCCCTGAAGTGGTATTCTTATTTATAACTGAGATTAAAGCTGACTGCACATCTACACTGATGTCAAGTTGACCAGCGAGGTATAACTAGAAGTGAAGAGATACATGGGTCATCTGTAGAGTGAAGGTAAAGATACTTGGCTGTAAGCATTTCCCTGAGGATGAATAATGAACAGATCAATATGAAAACATTTGGGTAGGTTTTTATGGATACTGTATTCAGTGTGTAGCAAGACAGGGCAGGGAGAGGAGGGACATGGAGGGTAAGAATTGCTGGCCAACAGGAACTAAGCTTCAGTTAGCTAGTAGACAGCCATCTGCTGTTCTACTATACAAGGGTGACAGCGTGCAGTGATAATGCTCTGAATAGCTTTAAAAGCTAGAGAAAAGGGATTTAAAATTTTAACCTCAGGAAACAGCTCTACATAGAGAGTTCCAGGACAGCTGGGACTATAGGGGAAACTCTGTCTCAAAAAGAGCCCCCCTCCCAATAAAAAAAAGAAGAGGAGAAACTATTCTTTCATTCTGGGCATTTACATATATTTGAGACGCCTAAAGGCATCCAGCAGACATTTATTTCTGGGCTAATCTGTAGCCACTTGCTGAGTTGAGGCCAGGAGGATGAATGGGAAATGAGATCCAGGAGAAGGCTGCTGTTTCCCAGCCGTAGTCTTACACATGGAGCATGCTTGTGGGTTTCTAGTGAAATGAGTAGAGTCCAGGCCAATCGACACGCTCAGACAGTGCAAGGGGAAAACGCTGTCGGGGAAAGGAAGGGCATGAATTCCAGCTCTGTTCTGAATATTTACAGTTGAGGTCCCACCTAGTTGTTATTGATTCTTACTTTGACTAAGTCANTATCAATGTACTGTCTGCATGCAGGTTTGTGCACCCGTGTCGTGCAATGCCGCGGAGGTCAGAAGAGGGTCTCGGATTCCCCTGGAACTGGAGTTCTCCTGGAACTGGAGTTTCAGACGGCTCTCGGCCGCCATGTGGGTGCTGGGGATCGAACCCGGGTCCTCTGCAAGAGCGGTCGGCGCTCTTAACCGCTAGGCCATCTCTCCAGCCCCTGTTATTTGCTTTTCATAGTGTTTAGGTAGTCCCCTCTTCCAAACAGTTCTCCTTATCAATCTCTGGAAATTCTAGTAACATTTCCTTTTTTTATTTCTTTTTGATTATGAGCATTGTATATCTGAATCTTCTGCTTTTTGTTTCTCCCCGACTGAACTCCAGTCTTAGAAGGTTTTCACCTCCCTATCTTGTTTGCAACTGTTGTAGTTCCTTAAAAACACCATGTTGAGCCAGGTGTGGTGCAGGCCTTTAATCCTAGTACTTGGGAGGCAGAAGCAGGCGAATCTTTGTGAGTTCAAGGTCAGCCTGTTCTACAGAGTGAGTTCCAGGACATCTGGGGCTACCAGAGATCTGCAGAGGCAGGCAGATCTTTTTGAGTCCAAGGCCAGCTTGGTCCACAGAGCGAGTTCCAGGACATCTGAAGCTACAGGGAGACCCTGTCTCAAAAAAAATGCTCTATCCTGGTCCATTTTTCTCCTTTCTAAGCTATGCTCATGATCTGATTTTCCAATATTCTAACTACTTTTGATATTTATATGTATGTCAATCCAATTAAAAAGCTATAATTGACACAAAATAAGCACACATCTCGTGGAGTGCAGTGCCACGATTGCTACATGAGTGCCACATCTAGTGATCCGTCAGCATGAAGAGCATTTCCATTGCTTTTAACTCTATCTTTTTGTGTTTTGGAAATATTCTAAATCCTTATTTATTTGTAAAATACAAATTTTTGAAAACTAGTTATTGTGTTGTGTTAAAGGAGACTAAACTTTGCTTCTCCTAGCTATACTTTGGCTCCCGTTATGCAGGCTCCCTCAACCGCTCTCCACAATTTCTAGACATTAGTACCACTTTTCTACTCTTTAATTCTACCAGATTAACTTTTTTCCATGTGGGAACATAGGTTATATTTCGTTTTCTGCCTGCTATATGTAATTTTGCACAATGCCTTGAAATTCTATCCATGTCCCTGCAAATGGAATTTCAGTCCTTTTATCACAGTGTAATGTTTTGCAGTTTGTACCAAATTCTCTTTTTCCATTGACTTGCTAGTGAACATTTGATTCTGAGTTTTGGCTATTGTGATGAATACTGCAGTTACTGTGGGAGTGCATCATAGAAGTTTCGATAACACACTTATTATATTTCCTTTGGAGGTTTACTTAGGACAGGAATTGCTGAGCCATATGGATCTCTGCCCTTAGTATTTTAAATAAATATACTATTATTTATAATAGAAGCACAATTTACATTATTTTTACCAGTATGTGATTTCACTTCTTCCACATCCTCACCAGCATTTATTATGTTTTGTCTTCCTGATTATAGCCATTCTAACAGTGATGATGAGTACAATAATTATTGTTGACAGAGTTGTCTCTTTGATCTCTTCTAAAATTTTTATTTTATTTTATTTTTTTGGTCTATTCAAGGCAGGGTCTCTTTGTAGCCCCAGCTTTCCTGGAACTCACTCTGTAGACCAGGCTGGCCTTGAACTCACAAAGATCCACCTGCCTCTGCCTACCGAGTGTTAGGATTAAAGGCGTGCGCTACCATGTCCGGCTATTTTTTATGTGTATGAATGTACTGTCTGCATGTAGGTTTGTGCACCCGTGTCGTGCAATGCCGCAGAGGTCGGAAGAGGGTCTCGGATTCCCCTGGAACTGGAGTTCTTATGGAATTGGAGTTACAGACGGTTCTCAGCCACCATGTGGGTGCTGGAGATCGAACCCAGGTCCTCTGCAAGAGCAGTCGGTGCTCTTAACTGTTAGGCCATCTCTCCAGCCCTGATCTCTTCTAAAATTTTATGTCATCCTCTCCTTCCATCTAAGATTTGAAAAGTTTGTTCTTAAGCTGATAGAGTCTGTTTCATGTGAGACTTAGTACCTTTTAGTATTCAGACTTTATTTTGAACTTTTCATGGTTTTAGTGTAGTGTGCCCTAGGATACACTTTTTTATATATGTGGGTGCTTTGTGTTTCCTGTGTTATGATGGTCATGTATTTCCAAAACTTGAGGATTCTTCAATTAATATTTACTCTGTATTTTTGTTTGTCTTTTTCACTTTTTTTTCTGCTAGAGCATCCATTATGCAAGCCTTCCTCCCTCCCCTGCCTTTTTTCCTTCCTTCCTTCCTTCCTTCTTTCCTTCCTTCCTTCCTTCCTTCCTTCCCTCTTTGTTCTTCCTTCCTATTTTATCTTTCTTGTCTCATGAATCTCACAGATTTTTTGTATGTTTTACTGTGACTGGGATAATTCGAAAAACCTGTTTTCAAGTTCAGAAATTCTTTTATCTATAATCTAGTCTGCTGTTGAAATATCAACTGTATTTTCTATGCTTTTTGTTTTTAAATTTTTATTTATTTTCTGTGGAAGAGGGTAGAGGATGGGTGCATGTTTGCCACAGAATATTTGTAGAGGTCAGAGGGCAAGACATTGCCCTTCCAGCCTGTGGTCCTGGGGATTGAACTCAGACTGCCGTGCTTCATGACACATACCTTCACTCCTTGCTCCACTCTCAAGACTTTGACTCTATTTTTAATATTATTTATTAAATTTGCAGCCCTACACTTTATGTTCCTTTTCAGTGATCTCTGTCTTTCTGTTTGGCTTCTTATTCCATTCATGAGTTGTTTCTTTAATTTTGATGGATTATCTTCACATATTTTCTTATATCTTACTGAGTTCTTTTAAAATCTCCATTTGAACTATTTTCTGGAAAACTGATCCACTTCTTTTTGTTTAAATGCTGTTGCAGTGGCTCAGTATTATTTTCTTTCCTTGGAGTCGTGATATTGCTTTTATTTTTTATACTTCGAATTTTCCTCTATCTGTTTGCACAGCTGGTGACTTGGTTACTTCTAACAAGATTTTTCATGTATATGTATGGTGGGTAATGGATAAGTAGGCTGTTCCGGCTGAAGTTCCAGGTGAGTTACAAAACAATTCTCTATGTAGCTTCTTCCGCAAAAGTCAATGGTGAGCAGGGCTGAAGCAGGTCATGTGATTGTTCCTCCAGGGGGATATAATTCTGTTAGACAAATGGTATTGGCCAGAGACTCTGGACAGAAAAAAAGAATAAACCATGCCAATATTTGTAGGGTGTCCATAGCTTCTGTGGGTCATATGAGGCAAAGGTCACTCTGGCAGGCCAGGCTGCTGAAAACCCAGCAGAAGTGGGACATCCGTTTCTGAGGTTCTTATGCGGATGCACTTCTCTGACAGGCTGAGTGCCGTACACATCAACATCAGGGTCATTTCCAGCCTCTATGGAATTTATGTGGGTGGAGTCTCAGAAAACACTGTGTAACTGTGTCCTCTGTTGGCTATGAGGTGGGATACTTCTCTGGGTAATGCAGTGATCCTGACTTCCTTATTGCCCTGGGAACTGGATTCAGGATCTACAACATTCCTCAACAACAACAACTCCTTGTGTTCATGCTATGAATGGAAGCTACCAATGACTTCTTTCCCTCATTTTAGAAGACTTTATGAATTCCAAACTTATCCTAACTGTGCAGCATGAAGTAAACTAGGAAGTGCTTCATGCCCTTCTTCACAAAGCCATCCCCAGCTTCTTTGCAGCATCTCTAGTCCTTTCATACTGCACTCATATGTCCTCGTTCCGACATTGTAGTTGAACAGTGTATTTTCTCTATGTGTTTTGGTTCTATATTGTGAGAGGGTGGTGGTACATTTAGCATTTCTCATAAACTATCTCAAGGAAAGTCTTCACAGATATATTTTTCATACTTGACATCTAGCTGTTTTTCACATTGTCTTTTCTTATTTTAACTTTATCTTTTTATTTATGTGTATGTATGTGACTGTGTGTGTATTTTATGTGTGTTTGAATGCCTGTGGAGCTCAGAAGTGGGCATCAGTTCATTTGGAGCTAGAGTTACAGATGGTCCTGAGCTTCTTAATGTGGGTGTTCTACTTTCTCTTCAATTGCTGTGACAAAACACTCTGACCAATTCCAACTTGGGGAGGAAAAGAGTTTATTCAGCTCACATCTCCTGGGTCACAGTTCATCACTGGGTGAGCCCACCATGGAAACTCAGGGCAGGAACCTGGAGGCAGGAGCTGAGGCACAGGCCATGGATGCTGCTTACTGGCTTGCTCCTCTGGCCCATGTCCAGCCTTCTTTCTTATACCATCCACAGCAACCTGCCCAGGGTAGCACCACCTATAGTGGGCTAGGCCCTCCCACATTGCTCAACAATCAAGACAATACTCCACAGAGAGGGCCAAAGGCCAGTCGAATGGAACCAATTCCCCAAGTGAGGCTCCCTCAACCCAGGTGTGTCAAGTTGACACCAAAACCATCCAGCACACTCTGGGTAATAGAAAGCATACTCTGAACTTCTGCAAGAGCAGCAAGCTCTTTACTGAGGAGCTATCATTTCAGTCCTTCTCACTTGTTACTAATAAGCTATCTTATTTCTGAGAGTATATATACATATACATGTATACAAACATTAAATCAACTTTAAATTATTTATGCCAAAACTCTACAATCAAGTGCTTTTGTTTTTTCTTTGAAATAACTGTGTATCCTGAATTCCAATGATTCTGTACTGTGTGTTTATTCTCCCCTGTAATATCAGTTACTTATACAGATAAACTACTGGCAATGGAGCTAATAAATAACTCCTCATGGTACCTTGGAAAGAGCTCAGAGCCACCAGCTATAAATGGGCAGGTTCTGCTTGTCCTTCCATATTTTACTTTTATTACCCTCCCACATCAATGCCAGTCTACTCCCTCAGGCAGAAGCCACTCCCCCACCCTCACACAGTAGTTCAAAATAGCTCCATCCATTATCCAGGGATTTTTATCAGGCTTTTATCTTTTTTCTTGATGTTTTTCCTTTATAGATCCTTTATGTTTCTTATGGGGAATTGTAGCAGTTTTACTAGCTCAGTAAATTAGTACAAAATGTATCAGCAATGATTTTCATTCCTTGACAGAGAGTAACTTATATGTATAAGTACAGTATATAAACATGTCTAAATAACTTTAACATCGCCTTTTACTCACGATGAGTGGCATGCAATACGATTAAGAAGTTATCACTTTGAGTTATTTAGTTGGTGTCAAGCTTCTTCTCAGAGGGTGTAACATTTAAACAGAGACCACATGAAATAAAGGAGGTAACTTCTTAAACATCCGTGAGAAAGTATTCTAAATGAAAAAATTGGAAAGTCCAAAGCCCTAAGGTAGGATGATCCTGATGTTCTGCAAGTAAAGCTAATGCAAGGCAAATAGTGGTGGACTGAAAGAGAGAGACGCCGCGAGATGGTGCAAGACTGAAAGAGAGAGAGACACTGCAAGATTGTGCAAGGCAGGCCTTAGCAAACGTTTTCTGTAAATGACCAGAAATTAAACATCTCTGGAAACACAAATCTCTGCTTTATTCACCAGTTTCTCTTGAAACAGCACACTTTCTCTTGAAGTCTTATTTATCTCCGTCTTTCTGGCACCTCTGCAAATCTCCAGGTTGCCTGTGCTGTTGTTGATTCTCTCAATTTCCAGCATACAACAAAGAGTTTATAAGATTTACTTGATTGGGTATACCACATGGTGAATATTTTAAACACTGATGTGCTTTGTGTATAATATGATTATCATGGTAAACATTATGTAACATAATTTTCCATGACTTAATAAACCAAACAGATAGACAATGGGCTAGATCTGACCTATGGATCATTGTTCTCTGACACCAAGTAGTTCGGAAAAGTTTTCTTTCATTATTTTTAAAACATTTTTTGTCTTGTGACAATTTCACACATGAGCACTGTATTTACATCACCCTCACCCCACCATCTATCACCTTGAACTCCTCCCATGTCCTCTTCTCCCTGTCAATGTATTGACATATTCTTTGATTATTATTGTTGCACATATATATATATATATATATATATATATATATATATATATATATATTCATATCCATATCCATATGCATATATGTACTGAGTCCATTTACTAGTGTTTTTGTACTTATGGATGACCACTTGGGACCAGATAATTCATCAAGGATATCATCCCTGTAGTAAACTGATTCTCCTTCTCTAATTGAGAAGAGAGAACTGATTGCTTGTAACTCTTTATCTAGACTCAGGACCTTGTGAAATTTCCCCCATTCACATACATTGACATGTCAAATGGTATGTAATTATGCAGGTCTTCTTTAGGCAATGCTATTGTTGAGATTCCATGAGGGCAGCTTCCCTATTATGTCTGGAAGACACTATTAGGCAGCAGATCTCCTGTTCCTCTGGATCGTACAGTTCTTCCCCACCCATTCCACAATGGTTTTGAGCCCTAGGTATATGGGTTGCATTGTAGATTTTCCCTTGTTGCAAGGCACCCCAGTGTCCGTGGTGTATTCTCTTTGTTTTGCCCAGTGGTGGAATTTTATGATAGTCTCCATCTGTTGCAAAAAGAATTTTTGATGACTACTACTGACAATTTCCTAAACCAATGTACCTCCTTATTATATTCTAAATACTATCCATATATTCACAAATAATAGAGAATTTTGTTGTAAATTTAAAACATTTCAGAATTTCAGCAACAGAATTACAATTATGAGTGGCCCCTGTAACAAATCTGATTATCATGAAAAGAAAAAAATATCATGGAAATAAGAATACAGATATTAACATCCCAATGTCAGTGGGGGAAATTTCTTAAGGTTCCACCTGTAGATGCAGAGCTACAGGCAGTGCATGGCTGCTGAGAGAACCTGAATCAGTTTCCTTCAGTGATGAGCTCCCTTATAGGTTATTCAATCCCAATGCACATGTGCATACAGGCAACACTAAATCATTTCAGTATGTTGTGGGTTTTTGTTGTCATTGTTGTTGTGTAGCAATAATAATTAAAGGTGAAGAGCACCTGAGTTTCAGAGTGGGGATGGATATGGGAGGAGGTGGAGGAAGGAGAGGGTGGGTTGGAAATTAGGTAAACATAGTGCCTCAAAATTCTCAAAAAGGAAAATGTAAACATACAGAAGAATACAAAAAAGAGGCAAAAACAAGAGTTCAGATGAAGGAAGCCAATTTACTGGGTGAGATATGCAGAACACTATTGAAGACAACCCAGTAGCACAGACATTCAGTCCAATAGTACTGACTTATTCATAAAAGGTGAGGACTCAAGGGAAGAATTAATGATGCATTCTAGACTTTGGCCTACATAAATGGTCCATTATGGAGATATTTACACAGTTGAGAAAATCTGCTCCATCTAAGCAAATTGGAAGAAACGTTTAAAATGAGGGTCCCCAAGACATAGTTGAGAAGAGCAGTCTTGAACTCAGTGGTAAGAGATAGCTGTTGCTATGTAGATATTGATACTGGCAGAGAGAGAGAGAGAGAGAGAGAGAGAGAGAGAGAGAGAGAGAGAGAGAGAGAGAGAGAGAAGATATTGATACTGGCAGAGAGAGAGAGAGAGAGAGAGAGAGAGAGAGAAATTTTATCTTTTTTGCACACTGGCTAAATGACAGTGAGTTTCCAAGTACAATAAATTATCAATGGTTTTGCAGAATAATGATCATTACAATCTGTCTTCAAAGTGCATTGTGGAAGAAACTTGTAAGGGAAGCACCAAAGAGAAAACACAAAGGGAGAAGGGTAATTTGTATTGATGACTCTGATCACAGTGGCCATTTTATCTTCTTCTAAAATATGCTGCTATTCTTTGAAGCTTTCATACATGTATATTTGCAATTATAGCTTGAGGTGTGACTCAAGCAGCAAAATTCACCCTGATAGGATACATTTAAATACATTTTCCCAAATGCAGCCAGTTGTGTAACTGTCAACACAATCAAGAAAATAGAGCTAGTTCTTCAGACTCACAAATGTTATCACACTCTTTCTTTACTCAAGAAAGTTCGACTAAAACAAAAATCATCAAGTCCTCAGTTTCAATGTAGGATCTCTTGTGATTAAACTGAAATTTTGTTACAGAAATCAAAATTTAAATTAATGCTTTCAATCGTTAACTTTGTTTTTAATTCCATATAATTCAATTTCTACTTTATTTATTTATTTACTTGCCTATTTACTTATATTTTGTTGTTATTTTTTAAGCAGTGTTTTCCTCCGAAGCCCAGGCTGGCCTGATAATTGCTATGTAGTGTAGGCAGACCTCAACCTCACAGACATCTAAGTGTTTCAGATTCTAAGTTGCTCAGATTACAGGTTTGAACCCCCACACCTGGTGCTGATCTAATTTCCTATTCTAGAGTAAGTAGCTTCTGAGTAAACATGGTGGGAATTTAAGGACTGATTGGACAGAGTCATTTAAATTACTTTCTTAAAATATTTACAACTATGCAGATCATAAGTGGCAGCAAACTTTTGGGAGAAAACATTTTAATAATAAGCTCATCAGAGACACTTTTATGAACAATGTAATCAGCCTTTATAATCCATTCTCTAGCTATTCATTAGTAATTCATCATTACAAAACAAAATATTAAATTATGCTAAAACACAAAGGAAAATATATGCTAACTTGAACTTTGCTTAATCAGCTGTTCTGTTTAAGAAGCCTAAAGGAAATGCCTAAATCTAGGTGTGATCTCTGGGGAGACTGAGGCAGAAGGACGAAGGATCAAGAATTCAAGGCCAGTCTTGGTCGCATTGTGAGGCCCAGGCTAGTCAGAACTACATGAGACACTGTTTTAAAACAAATGGAGGGGTGGCAGAGAAGAAGAGAGGAGAGAGAGAGAGAGAGAGAGAGAGAGAGAGAGAGAGAGAGAGAGAGAAGAAATGTTGAGATTCTAAAGCACAGCATTGTGAATGAATTATCAGGAAGCTGAAATTTTGACATATGATTTAGAAAACTGATTGAAACGTACCAGTGTGGGAAGGACAGGGGCTCTGTGAACAGTATCCGGAGTAAACCTCCATCTCCCTTCAATTATTTCAGCACCTTTTCAGAAAACTAAAAGGAACAAAGAACATATGCCATTTAGCTGATTTTCAGGAACAAAAATATATAAATCTACAAGTATATCCAGTGTATACATTTACTTAGGTAAAATAATAATGAAATAATGAACAACATATGTTAAACTACCTGCTCTAAGAAAACACAATGGCAAGTTCTCCTAGCACTAACTTCGGATGGGTGCCGAGCGCTCTGTGCCTGCTCAGTGAGGATTTTAATGCATACATAATGCCTCTCTGTCCAAAAAAACCTGAGAGCAGAATGATCACTTTTGTACTATCCCAAAATGAAAATGAATGTCAGAAATAATGATGGGAGAGAGCTTCACATCCTGCAAGTCCAATTTTAGTAAGAGAAAATCCACATTTCTAATAAATTCATTATACTATTTTTTCAGAGTATCACAGGGATTACCTTTATGTCAATTGAATGACAAGGAAGCGAGGAGAAATTCAAGTACCCTGAAGAAAAATAAAAGAGGCTAAGGATCATTGAGATGGTGGCACCAAGCCTGACCACCCGAGTTCCATTTTTCCAATGCACATGGTGGAAGGAGAAAACCAACTACTAGTAGTTGTCTTCTGACTTTCACAGGTGCACTGTGGCATGGCATGAGTACACACACATACACACACACACACACACACACACACACACACACACAGAGTATTCAAAAAGAATAAAACTGAAATAAATGTACCAATAAATATTTTGTTTTCTTCTCTAATAAAGAAGGATCAGGAGAACTGGAGGGCTAGGGATGCAGCTCAGTGGTAGAACATTTGCCAACATGATTTAGACCCTGATTTTATCGACATCATTAAAAAAAATAAAAGGAAAGAAAGAGGATGGAGACAAGAGAGACAGAGGTAGGAATTTAAATGATCTAGCACAATCCAGGATTCAAATTAAGTCCTTAGATCAAATCCGTACTTTCCTGTTCCCAGACCATTTTCCACATTTTGCAGGACCCTTTATGAACAGACATCTTCTAGCTTTCAAAAAATCCTTCATTTCTAATAGCTGTGTTTTCTTCTTCTATGAAGGAAAAAGAAGCACTGAGGAACAAAGAGATAAAAGCAAAGCATAAAACATTATAAATTATACCAGTTCGGAGTACATAAGTACATTGTAATAATAAGTACAGAGGTCAGGCAATTGAGAAAGAATAAAATAGAACTGTAGATATAAGTTCATAAAAATCACATTATATGTGTCTATAACATAATACCAGTAATAGCAAAAATAAAACATGACTTCAGCAAATAAAGATTGAGAAAATTGGTCCTTTTGAAGCAAAGGGGTAAGATGTGTAAAAGATCTCTCTCTCTCTCTCTCTCTCTCTCTCTCTCTCACTCTCCCTCTCTCTCCATTTCTGAACTGGAACTGAACTGAGAACCTCAAGATTTCTGTGATTGTCATGACGTTTTTATAGTAAGTGATGTCATTTGTCTATTGTCCATTCAGCTTACTATTAATTTTAAGCCTATAATTTCATGATTATTTATTCTTCAGTAACAAAATGATAAATGTTAAATACACATTAATATACTAGAAATAGTATACCAAAAATAAAATAACAGCACAAACACACCTAGATAGCAATTCTTTACCTTTGTTGGTAAATGCAAAACTTTTTGGAAAATACTTAAATTTACCCACCCCCTCCTCAGTTTGTGAAATTAAAAGTTTTAGCCCTCTGTTAGACACTGGAAAATACAGATTAATTGAAAATCATCATATTCATATGGTTCTAAATTTCCTATAAGAAAGGAAACTCACATAAGCAGAAAACAAACATTGTGTCATTACCATGATTCCTTTCATTGCAGAGAGTTGAAGGTGTTCTGCACATATGAAGCAGAATGAAAGCCAATCTCACAAATATGTGGAGTACTTGACTTCTCACAGGACTTAACATTCATGTGATATTCAAGGTCTTGAAAGAGCAATTTAAGGAAAAGAAAGTTTCTCCCAGAACATATCATAAATCTATTAGGTATATCGAACTCAAAGGTCACTGGGTCAAGTGAGCCAGGGAGTTTATATCCAAAAACAATATTTGTAGTTATGAATGTAATGAAACCTTTGCTTCAAGAATTAATTTCCCCAGTGTATAGTTGGCTGAATAATTGGTTCATTGAATACAGACAAGGTTTCTGATTTCTCAAAAGCAATATTGGTACTTGCTCCTTTAACGGTACCTGCCTGTCCCTGGGATGACACATGCATTGTTCCTGTTAAGGAAATTGAGCTTGTGATAGCTGTCTGCTAGTGGCAGAGATCTGGAGGAGACTTAGATCACTAAGTATCAATTTAGAACTTAATTCCAAATGTTCTTGTCACCAGAAAACTCTGTCCCTGAATCCTGACATGGCCAGCATCACAGTTCTACTGTTACTGTCAAAAATTTCTACTTTAAACAAAGGAGATTCTGATATTTAAAATGTGATGTCTGCTGTAGCTCAGAGTAAAAAAAAATGCCCTTTCCATATTCTGAAACTTTTCTAGGAAATATTTTTTCTCTAAATTTATACTTAAGGTAGAAGAAATACTTTATATTTTGATCATATGAAACCCTTTTAACACTACAGATCTGCATCAATGACAGTCTTATGCATGCTTTCTGGAGGATGATCTATAGCATAAGCTTAAGGCTGTCACTATCAGGAGGGGAACTTCTTACATATACAAAAGAATGTCTCCCAAATAAAGTAACTGCCTTTGGAAGCCACCATTAATATAGGAACTCTTGTTCAGAGTGCGGGAATTGGGAGGAAGGCTTCTGAATCCATATAGATAATTGTGTTTTGTCTTTAGAAGGGAAGATAGACACTTGGTCAGAGGACTCAGGAAAAATTTTCAGCAAGGAAAGGTTTCAAGAGCTAGATTAACATATTTGAAATTGTTCTGGATCTATGCATAAGAATTCTCTTTAGTGAACTAAAAACTCAGTTAAGAAGGCAAGAGACTGAAGAAGAAATAAAAAAACAGACACCAAGCATTTTGGCTGCTGGACACAGGACGTAGGGAATTCAGTGTGCAACTGACCAGGAAGCTCTCTCCCACTGGCTAAATTTCATTAAGCTAGAAGGTACTGTGCAGGCTGCTGGGGAAGAATGTCATCGATGGACTTTTCCAGTGCTGCACACTGCCTGCTATGGTACTGACCTGCTGATGTGTTGGCTGGTGCAGTAATGGTTTGGCTGTGTTGGGGTAATCAACTGTTTTCTGATTGGATTTTCAGCCTGTTCTGTAGAAAGGAATTCATACAAGGCACTATAAACATAGCCAAAAACCCCATGTGTAGGAATGTTATAGGTCCATGGGGGGAACTTACTGTTGTTATTTTGCTAAATGTCCATGTTGCCAAACTGGGTTCTAAATATTTATGTGTATACTCGGATTTGCCTGGCTCTCAGCACCTTTCCACAACCTCCTCACCGGATTTCATGAATTCTGTCATTTATGTTAAGGGCTATGAAGTCAAGATGGTATAAATTATTTCTGTTTTTATGTGTGTAAGTGTGGTGCTTATTATTAAGCCGATATCATAGTCACCTGAACACATAGACTGACTTTGTAAGAATGGGTCTCAACTCTGAGGACACTAGTTTCCCTAAGCCGTTTATTAGAACTGTCTCCCAAAACTGTGGCTATGGATTATTAATTAATTAATTAATTAATTTATGTATGTTCGTATGTGAATGAATGTACTGTCTGCATGCAGATTTGTGCATCCATGTCGTAATGCTGCGGAGGTCAGAAGAGAGTGTCGGGTTCCCCTGGAACTGGAGTTAAAGACGGTTCTCAGCTGCCATGTGGGTGCTGGAGATTGAACCCAGGTCCTCTGCAAGAGCAGTTGGTGCTCTTAACCACTAGGCCATCTCTCCATCCCTGGCTATGGATCTTTCTTGTCCCCTCAAACTGTGCAGGTGGAGCTGTCTGTGTCCTCACCTTGTGCCCATGAACTGCCCCAGAAACTCTCTTTCTCTCACTGTGTCCCTTGTCAGGCCACATCCATAAGTTATTCAAAGTGGTTTCTTCAGCTTCTTTGGGGAAGTACAAATTCAAGTTTGGCCCAATGCTTAATCCTCACAGAACTTCTAGTCTTTTTATCCCTAGTTCATAGTCATTGAGGGTCACAAGTCTCCCCAAGCTCCATGGTTTCCCATGAGTTGGTGTGATACTTTCAGGGCTTTGTATCCTAATTCTTAAACATATCCACATTCAGTCATTATGTTTTTAGTTGCCAAGGACACACCCCTGTCATCAGACCCAAGAACACCTGGTTGTGGTGGGGTTAATTAAAAGTCACTAGTCCAGGGCTTAGATTCCCTGGAACTGTAATGACAGATGGCTATTAGCCACCATGTGGGTTCCTGGAACTGAACAAGTGCTCTTCAGAGTAAAGCCATCTTTCTACCCCCAACTATCATCTCATTTTACATAACCTATATATTACCATTCTACTAGCCTTCTTTCCTAAATACTGTAGACTCTGGTCCAGTGCTCAAAAAACTAAAATAAAATCTTCGAGGTAAGCATGGCCTAGTGGTGCATGCCTTTAATCCCAGCAGGCGGGAGCCAGAGGGAGGGGACCTCTGTGAGTTCAAGGCCACTCTGGTCTACATATTGAGTTCCAGGACAGCTGGGGCTGCAGGAAGACCCTGTCTCATAAGACAAAAAAAAAAATCTTCAAGGTAGTCGTGAACCTTAAGCTAATCAGTGTCAGGAGTTTTAAAGAGAAGCATCAATTTCTCAAAAAAAAAGTCTGAAACAGATGTTCACTGATGGAAATTAACTTGCCTTGTTTTCAGAAGTGTGAGGTCAACTTTCTACTCCCATAGCCCTCACTTGTTTAAATAATCTTCTATTTCTTTTTCCAATACCAAATTTCTTTTAGTTGAATCTTTGTAAAGAAAGAAAGAAAACATGACATTTATTATATATTATATAGTATTTTTTTTTTTTTTTTTTTTTTTTTTTTCAGAGCAAGCAGAAGGGTAAGTTTACTGACAGACCCAAGAATTCTTCAGCTTTCAGTTGAGAAGGAAACTGGCTCTTTGGGGTGTCTTGACCATCAATTGACTATCCAATTTTTAACTCCTACTTTTATCATGTTACCCTCTGAGGAAGTTACCCCAATTGCCAAGAGGGAATTGACACACTGACCACTCTGACTTCTTCTACACTGCAAAGGGGCATAGAGGGGTGGCAACTGGTGTACCCCCTGCTCAGTGGGTCTGTCTAAAAGACCCCCAAAAGTATATTTACAGAGAGAACAAAGTTATAGACTGGCACCTGTGAAGGAGAAGTGAAGGAGAGAGTAGTTAGGTACATTTTCTACGTAGGGAATCAGGAGACAAACAGGGTGAATTAAATGTCCAACTTAAAAATCCATTAGAATTTCTCAATGAGGGGTTCCAAAGCATCTATTATTGGGCTTCTCCTTTTGTTCATTTGGCCATGGTGTCTGGACTCAGGCTCTGCTATCCAGGCATTTTGATAGTCATAGTGTCACTATCAAATCATAGGTAGTTGCTAAATACAAAGAAGAAATTTTATTATTTGGCAACAATAGGTCTCATATGACTTTAAGTCTAATCTCTGGAAACACAGTTTCTCAGACTTTAAAGGAAATACAATGATTATTTATCATTTGGTTATATTTTCCCTTTGGGTGTTTAAGTCTATAAAGTTAGCCCAAATTAACCAAGCTTTATTTTCTCAAGGTCAGTTGAGGATCTGGTCCCCAGGGCCCATTTGGATTTTGGGGGGATAGAGGGCTATAGCTCCTTTTGTTTTTTCATTTTCCAGTTCCATCCACAGTAGGACAAAGTCAGGACTTGTAGGACCAGGCTTCCCTTTTTGAAGCAAGAAGAGACTTTCCTCTTTATAGACTGGACACTGGCTAGAGTCCCATTAGTGGATCTCCAAGACCTCCCTGCACAGACTGGTGACTCACAGTTGCAGGACATTTCAAGAGATGCCCCCATACATAGTTCACTGGTTGACCTCAGAAGGCAAGGAACAAAGTTGTTGCTTAAGTCCCTGGGCTGAATTTTTATGGGCCTTAAGTTTGCTTGCTAACCATCCAGAAAGGCTAAGTTACACCAGCCTTATACTTTTAATTACTGTATAATATTTTAGATAAGTCTTGGACAAAAACCCAAGTAGTCTTGTGTAATACTGACTGGAAGAGGGACTAAACAATGTAGGTTAAACAGGCATAGCCTATGAGAGAGAATTTAACAATTTCAGGCTTATTAGAAATGTAAACTGTTTACTATAATTTACTACAAACAGGAACAGTCTTTCCTTCCCAGACCACCCCCATCCTGATTTATAGTTCTCCCAGAGATGCAGGAGCTGCATTGTATACCAGAAGACAGGAAATAAACTGATAAGGATTACCAAGCCTACCAAAACTGTCTTCTTCTGGACTGCATGCAGCTGCTTCAAGAAGGTAGAACCTAGCTTTTTTGAACCAAATTTTCTTGTTAGGTCAAAGGAAATATCAAAAGTAACACTTGTGAGAGACAAAAAGTACATCTTTTAGTAGACATAGGCAACCCACTATTTGTCTGTCCATTTAATTCAAGTCTGTAATAGGGAGTTCAGTGCAAGCCAAGCATGGGCTAAAAATTAACAACTCTGTATATTTACAATCCTATTCAGGCCATTAGTAAGCTAGCTTAAGTATTTATACTAATTTAATTTAATACAGGTATGTTATCCTTTTACTATACCTCGAAGTGCCATGTGATGTGCATATAAAGCTTGGGCAAAAACTGAACACTCTTAAATAAACCTTGACTAGATGTACATTTTTCTTCTTAAACTACTTGACTGAGCCTTGGAAAATTAAGCTTATTCATATAGTCTCACCTTTTCCCTTCTATAACAAGCCCCCTTAGACTTTTACTTGCATAGACTTTCTCATCATCTTTACATAAATTCTTACTAAAAATATCTCCATCTCTTTATAAATCCTTACTAAAAATATCTCTACCAAGTAGACCCAACATATTCTTTTTAAGAGTTATCCATATTACTGGGTCATAACTTGTGAGTCCCCAGCTACCAGACATAAAATCACTACCACACAGATCCCCCAGCTTACCAAGCAGACCCAACATACTCTTCCCCAGCACCCACATGGTGGCTGAGAACTGTCTGAAGCTCCAATTCCAGGAGAACTCCAGTTCCAGGGGAATCCAACACCCTCTTCTGACCTCTGCAGCATTGCACGACACAGGTGCACAAACCTGCATGCAGACAGTACATTGATACACATTCAGAAATAAATAAAAATTTTTATAAAAATAGTTATCCACATTTCAGTTAACAAATACCACTGAGGTTTTCATATTTCTACCTTTTCTTCTTATCATCATGTAGACCTAGACTGGTCTAGCCAATTGTACCCTTTCCATAGCCTACCAAAACAGCTCCCAAGAGATTGGTTACATCGAANTTATATATATATATATTTTTTTTTTTTTTTTCAGAGCAAGCAGAAGGGTAAGTTTACTGACAGACCCAAGAATTCTTCAGCTTTCAGTTGAGAAGGAAACTGGCTCTTTGGGGTGTCTTGACCATCAATTGACTATCCAATTTTTAACTCCTACTTTTATCATGTTACCCTCTGAGGAAGTTACCCCAATTGCCAAGAGGGAATTGACACACTGACCACTCTGACTTCTTCTACACTGCAAAGGGGCATAGGGGGGTGGCAACTGGTGTACCCCCTGCTCAGTGGGTCTGTCTAAAAGACCCCCAAAAGTATATTTACAGAGAGAACAAAGTTATAGACTGGCACCTGTGAAGGAGAAGTGAAGGAGAGAGTAGTTAGGTACATTTTCTACGTAGGGAAACAGGAGACAAACAGGGTGAATTAAATGTCCAACTTAAAAATCCATTAGAATTTCTCAATGAGGGGTTCCAAAGCATCTATTATTGGGCTTCTCCTTTTGTTCATTTGGCCATGGTGTCTGGACTCAGGCTCTGCTATCCAGGCATTTTGATAGTCATAGTGTCACTATCAAATCATAGGTAGTTGCTAAATACAAAGAAGAAATTTTATTATTTGACAACAATAGGTCCATATGACTTTAAGTCTAATCTCTGGAAACACAGTTTCTCAGACTTTAAAGGAAATACAATGATTATTTATCATTTGGTTATATTTTCCCTTTGGGTGTTTAAGTCTATAAAGTTAGCCCAAATTAACCAAGCTTTATTTTCTCAAGGTCAGTTGAGGATCTGGTCCCCAGGGCCCATTTGGATTTTGGGGGGATAGAGGGCTATAGCTCCTTTTGTTTTTTCATTTTCCAGTTCCATCCACAGTAGGACAAAGTCAGGACTTGTAGGACCAGGCTTCCCTTTTTGAAGCAAGAAGAGACTTTCCTCTTTATAGACTGGACACTGGCTAGAGTCCCATTAGTGGATCTCCAAGACCTCCCTGCACAGACTGGTGACTCACAGTTGCAGGACATTTCAAGAGATGTCCCCATACATAGTTCACTGGTTGACCTCAGAAGGCAAGGAACAAAGTTGTTGCTTAAGTCCCTGGGCTGAATTTATATGGGCCTTAAGTTTGCTTGCTAACCATCCAGAAAGGCTAAGTTACACCAGCCTTATACTTTTAATTACTGTATAATATTTTAGATAAGTCTTGGACAAAAACCCAAGTAGTCTTGTGTAATACTGACTGGAAGAGGGACTAAACAATGTAGGTTAAACAGGCATAGCCTATGAGAGAGAATTTAACAATTTCAGGCTTATTAGAAATGTAAACTGTTTACTATAATTTACTACAAACAGGAACAGTCTTTCCTTCCCAGACCACCCCCATCCTGATTTATAGTTCTCCCAGAGATGCAGGAGCTGCATTGTATACCAGAAGACAGGAAATAAACTGATAAGGATTACCAAGCCTACCAAAACTGTCTTCTTCTGGACTGCATGCAGCTGCTTCAAGAAGGTAGAACCTAGCTTTTTTGAACCAAATTTTCTTGTTAGGTCAAAGGAAATATCAAAAGTAACACTTGTGAGATACAAAAAGTACATCTTTTAGTAGACATAGGCAACCCACTATTTGTCTGTCCATTTAATTCAAGTCTGTAATAGGGAGTTCAGTGCAAGCCAAGCATGGGCTAAAAATTAACAACTCTGTATATTTACAATCCTATTCAGGCCATTAGTAAGCTAGCTTAAGTATTTATACTAATTTAATTTAATACAGGTATGTTATCCTTTTACTATACCTCGAAGTGCCATGTGATGTGCATATAAAGCTTGGGCAAAAACTGAACACTCTTAAATAAACCTTGACTAGATGTACATTTTTCTTCTTAAACTACTTGACTGAGCCTTGGAAAATTAAGCTTATTCATATAGTCTCACCTTTTCCCTTCTATAACAAGCCCCCTTAGACTTTTACTTGCATAGACTTTCTCATCATCTTTACATAAATTCTTACTAAAAATATCTCCATCTCTTTATAAATCCTTACTAAAAATATCTCTACCAAGTAGACCCAACATATTCTTTTTAAGAGTTATCCATATTACTGGGTCATAACTTGTGAGTCCCCAGCTACCAGACATAAAATCACTACCACACAGATCCCCCTGCTTACCAAGCAGACCCAACATACTCTTCCCCAGCACCCACATGGTGGCTGAGAACTGTCTGAAGCTCCAATTCCAGGAGAACTCCAGTTCCAGGGGAATCCAACACCCTCTTCTGACCTCTGCAGCATTGCACGACACNTTGGCCATGGTGTCTGGACTCAGGCTCTGCTATCCAGGCATTTTGATAGTCATAGTGTCACTATCAAATCATAGGTAGTTGCTAAATACAAAGAAGAAATTTTATTATTTGGCAACAATAGGTCTCATATGACTTTAAGTCTAATCTCTGGAAACACAGTTTCTCAGACTTTAAAGGAAATACAATGATTATTTATCATTTGGTT
This sequence comes from Rhizomys pruinosus, assembly GCA_009823505.1. Taxonomy (NCBI): domain Eukaryota; kingdom Metazoa; phylum Chordata; class Mammalia; order Rodentia; family Spalacidae; genus Rhizomys; species Rhizomys pruinosus. The sequence continues at coordinate 2,433,318 of VZQC01003447.1, read as the reverse complement.
ATATTTTCCCTTTGGGTGTTTAAGTCTATAAAGTTAGCCCAAATTAACCAAGCTTTATTTTCTCAAGGTCAGTTGAGGATCTGGTCCCCAGGGCCCATTTGGATTTTGGGGGGATAGAGGGCTATAGCTCCTTTTGTTTTTTCATTTTCCAGTTCCATCCACAGTAGGACAAAGTCAGGACTTGTAGGACCAGGCTTCCCTTTTTGAAGCAAGAAGAGACTTTCCTCTTTATAGACTGGACACTGGCTAGAGTCCCATTAGTGGATCTCCAAGACCTCCCTGCACAGACTGGTGACTCACAGTTGCAGGACATTTCAAGAGATGTCCCCATACATAGTTCACTGGTTGACCTCAGAAGGCAAGGAACAAAGTTGTTGCTTAAGTCCCTGGGCTGAATTTATATGGGCCTTAAGTTTGCTTGCTAACCATCCAGAAAGGCTAAGTTACACCAGCCTTATACTTTTAATTACTGTATAATATTTTAGATAAGTCTTGGACAAAAACCCAAGTAGTCTTGTGTAATACTGACTGGAAGAGGGACTAAACAATGTAGGTTAAACAGGCATAGCCTATGAGAGAGAATTTAACAATTTCAGGCTTATTAGAAATGTAAACTGTTTACTATAATTTACTACAAACAGGAACAGTCTTTCCTTCCCAGACCACCCCCATCCTGATTTATAGTTCTCCCAGAGATGCAGGAGCTGCATTGTATACCAGAAGACAGGAAATAAACTGATAAGGATTACCAAGCCTACCAAAACTGTCTTCTTCTGGACTGCATGCAGCTGCTTCAAGAAGGTAGAACCTAGCTTTTTTGAACCAAATTTTCTTGTTAGGTCAAAGGAAATATCAAAAGTAACACTTGTGAGAGACAAAAAGTACATCTTTTAGTAGACATAGGCAACCCACTATTTGTCTGTCCATTTAATTCAAGTCTGTAATAGGGAGTTCAGTGCAAGCCAAGCATGGGCTAAAAATTAACAACTCTGTATATTTACAATCCTATTCAGGCCATTAGTAAGCTAGCTTAAGTATTTATACTAATTTAATTTAATACAGGTATGTTATCCTTTTACTATACCTCGAAGTGCCATGTGATGTGCATATAAAGCTTGGGCAAAAACTGAACACTCTTAAATAAACCTTGACTAGATGTACATTTTTCTTCTTAAACTACTTGACTGAGCCTTGGAAAATTAAGCTTATTCATATAGTCTCACCTTTTCCCTTCTATAACAAGCCCCCTTAGACTTTTACTTGCATAGACTTTCTCATCATCTTTACATAAATTCTTACTAAAAATATCTCCATCTCTTTATAAATCCTTACTAAAAATATCTCTACCAAGTAGACCCAACATATTCTTTTTAAGAGTTATCCATATTACTGGGTCATAACTTGTGAGTCCCCAGCTACCAGACATAAAATCACTACCACACAGATCCCCCGGCTTACCAAGCAGACCCAACATACTCTTCCCCAGCACCCACATGGTGGCTGAGAACTGTCTGAAGCTCCAATTCCAGGAGAACTCCAGTTCCAGGGGAATCCAACACCCTCTTCTGACCTCTGCAGCATTGCACGACACGGGTGCACAAACCTGCATGCAGACAGTACATTGATACACATTCAGAAATAAATAAAAATTTTTATAAAAAGAGTTATCCACATTTCAGTTAACAAATACCACTGAGGTTTTCATATTTCTACCTTTTCTTCTTATCATCATGTAGACCTAGACTGGTCTAGCCAATTGTACCCTTTCCATAGCCTACCAAAACAGCTCCCAAGAGATTGGTTACATCGAAAAATAGAGAAAAGACTATTGCAACTGTATTAGTCACTTTTCTGTTGCTATAATAAAACACCATGACCAAGGGAACTTATAAAAGGAAGAGTTTATTTGAGCTTATGATGGACGGTTCCAAGGAATTAGAGTCCATTGTGGCAGGAGGCATGGAGGCCGGGGCTGGAGCAGCAAGCCGAGGATTACATCTCGCAATCAGCACAGGAAGCAGAGAGAGAGACTGGAGACACAAGGCTTGTTAAACTCACTAAGCCTGCCCCCAATGATGTACTTCCTCCAGCACAGCCACAGCTTCTGAGACCTCCAAGAACAGTGCCACCAACTGGAGACAAAATGTCTGAATACTTAAAGCCTGGGGGTGGGGGGCACTCACATTCAAACCACCACAGCAACTTTATGACATCCAAGATTTTAAGACATTAGGATTAATACAGCTTAAAATGAGAAGAGTTTCCTTAAATTAAAATTTGCAAGGTAGAGAATTCCTGTGACAGACTCCCCTTTGACTTTATATATAGACCCAACTCACATATCCCCATGTAATTCTTTAGCAGTACTGGCATGCTGTTAATTACTTAATATACATTTATACTTCAGCAGCTCTTCAAAGACACATGAGAACCTTTGCTACCTTTTCTGTTCAATTTGCTAGTCACAGTCATGGAGCCCATTTCATCCCAAGGTAACAATTTCCTAAAAAGTTACCAATTCAATGTATAAAAATGATTAAGGACTATTTAAAGGATCATTGTATTGTATTTTATGGAAAAAGAAGTTATTTGTTTCTTAATGTATATTTGTCCAAGTGAAAGACCCCCCAGAAACTGGAGTGGCTCTCACTCAAATCTCGGGATAGAATGACTCCAAAAAAATCAGCGAAAGACCATTCTCACTGCAATTACACGAGGTTTATTTGGGAGAAACCTGTGCACTGGGGCCGAGCTCGTAACCCATGCAGGGGCAGAGGAGGTCGACCCCTGGGACTGGGATAGGGAACTTTTAAAAGCAGGGACCCCAAGGTATGGGAAAATGGGGGAAAGGTTGTGTAAAAAATCTTATCTCGGCACGCAGGCCCGGCAACACACAGGCAGGCGTGACTCAGTTAAGCACCACAAGGTATGAGGAAGCAGGGAGGGAAACCTTAGGTGGGCGTGACTCAGTTAAGCACCACAAGGTATGAGGAAGCAGGGAGGGAAACCTTAGGCGGTTGTGACTCAGTTAAGCACCACAAGGTATGAGGAAGCAGGGAGGCCTTATAGGATGGCGGTACCATGGTTCCTAAAGACAGATTTTAAGGGTGCATAAAACCTTGGAGCAGGGGTCCTTCACAAGAACAACAACAAAAATGTATACAAGTTACTGGCAAATATGGAGATTAATGCATTGCACAAATAGAAAATAATATAATTAGATTACAAAACTTAAATAATTTTAAAAATACACTCTGAGTATAATCCCTTAGCAAATGCCAAGAATCTAATTGTGGTATATTCTTTTATTTTGTCTTTTTGTCTTTTTGAGCCCCAGCTGGCATCATGGAGCTCACTATGTAGACCAGGAGGGCCTTGAACTCACAGATATCTGCCTGCCTCTGCCTCACAAGTGCTACAATTAAAGTTAACCTGGCTATCAGAGTGGAATAATACCAACACTCAGACATATACACACCCACATACACATATGTGCAAACACATATAGACTATCTTACAAAATATATCATTTCAGCTCTTTCTCTAGTTTGTGAAGGTAATTGCCATCTATTTATCAAACAGACAGACAGACAGACATGAAACATTGAAACACACATAGAATTCTTAACTTGGGGCTGTTTGGGAAAACTTAGTTAAGATGGGTAGCATTCCTAAGCCAATGGTACCTCCTTGGCCACACCCATGGGGTGGAGTGTAGTGATGAAAAGATTTAACATTTGACCCTGAGGATTGAGTCATGATGGATATTTACGGAGACATGTTGGAATGAAATATCTCTCTGCATTTGAACCTCAACATGCGTACACATTGTGTGCTTTCCTGTGCGTATTTTCCACATGGTCATCCTAGGATTAAGTGGGCCCTGCCACAAAATGTTGATGGCACCCCCACAATTGGTGTTCAAACATGGGGCAGAAGGAAACCTTGACAACTTAGGTATGCATACCCCTAAATCTTGTCCTTTTCTTCTCTTTCTCTTCACTCTCCTGATATCTATCTGTTGTGGTGGAGCCATCTTTCCTGCTGGTTTCAGTGGATGGAACAGTGGTCTGAGGCTTTGTGGCTTTGTACACGTGGAGGAGAACAGCCTGGCTCTGATTTGGTTCGGAGGAAGCACCCAATGTCTTCCAGGAATGTGCCTCCTGGCATGGTCACTCCTGCAGGCTATAAAAGCCAGTGACCTCAAGGCTGAATTTAATATTATGGCTTAGCAGTTATGCTTGGCCTTAAAACAATTTTTCATAATTCTACAGGTCTGAAAAACTTTCTGGTTTTAAATTCCACCCCCCCCAAAGAAAGACTCCTGCTGTGAGGAACCAGCTCCTCAAGTTCAGTTCCAATCTTAACTTGTTCGTATGTAAATTTTCTCCTGGTAGCTCTCCTGGACCTGAGCACACTTCTTTCTGTCGCAAATTAAGGCCTTTCACAGATCTGCCCTCCTCCAAGAACAGCCTCTTCCAGATAATTTCAAGCCTTGGCCATTTTTCTCTTAAATTTTATATACAAAATCTGTTTTTGGACAAAAGTGTGTTGCTCTCTTGTCTTCTTGTGGGTTTTCTCTAAATCTACCTTCTTACCTAAAACCTGCCAGCTATTTGTAGTTCCAAGGTTGAGATTTAGCTAACAGTAATTCAAATCCAACTCAGCATGTTTAACTTAAAGTGTAATATTTTTACTTAACCCCCGGGTACCCTAGATATGGTTGATTTAATTTTATCTTGCTCTTTTTAGATGTGTTTCACCTTAAAAATCTCTTCTCACAGAATTCTTGATCACACATGGTCTGAGCTCTGGCCTGGCGCCATAAGCCTGCCTGTTGTGCATGCATACCAGCTGCTGGACTGAGCACATGGCATCTAAATCATGCCCTTTAAAATTTGATTTTACGTAACATTCTTTGGATTTCAGCATTTTGGAAACAAGATAGATGGATTTCTAGCAGAATTTACAGGCCTTGGAGTTCTAACAAAACAAACTTGATCTGATAAATTGTCTTTTTAAAGGAACATTGGTAAAAGTGTCTTTAACAACATGAATTGATATTTTGGTTCAATTTAAATGAGAAATTTTTGAATAAAACTGTTTTATGTTTCTTTAAGCCCATCTTCAAGCTGTGCGTATGTGTGAGTGAATGCTAGTTCCCACTTTTAATTCATTATAATCCTATAGGTTTAAATCTATTTAGCTGACTATAAACAAAAATAGATTCAATTCATAGAAAATGGTTTTTTTATACCCCTTAGTGTTAACAATTTTTAATTAGGCTTATAGTATGCATATTATTCAGTTTAATGATAGATTGTTGTTAATTATTAGTAGTAATTGTTATTAATCATTGTAGTTATTGTTATATATAATTATTGATAACAATTGATAGAAATTCAGTCTAATGATAAATTGTTCATTGTTGTTGGCTATTATTATTGACAATTATTATTCATAATAATTATTAATGATTGTTGTGATTAATAATGGTTAATAATTATTAATAATTAATAATGGTTATAATTGTGATTATTGCTGTGATTGTGGATAATTATTATTATTCTTCCAAAGTCTTTAATAGCAAGACAAGATGGATTGGTCCAAGACTACAAACAACTTTGGCCTGTCTACTTTTGGGAATCCTCAATATTTAGATTTGTAAATAGCATAGGGACAGTTAGACTTAGCAGAGGGACAGCTTAGGAATAATTAACCAGAAAGGATAGGATAGGGAAAGAACAGTAAACTTTAGGTATAGTTCATTAAAGGCAAATGGTTGGAAATGGACCTAAGAGGTGGCATATGGATCTCAGCTGTTTCTATGCATTCCTAGGATATTTATTCTAATGATGTAAAATACCCTATAACAAATTATAAAAATTTCACGTTTCTCATTGCACATCAAACAATAATGTGGCTTTCTTCTCTTACAGGTCAACCTAATAAACCTTTCTTTATTATGTATGTATGTATGTATGTATGTATGTGTGTATGTATGTGTGCGCACATGTGTGTATGGATGTGTGTACTTGTGTTCTAAGCATATTTTAATATTAACAGCTGTGATACTGGTAAAAACATTGCCTCTGAGTTGGAACATGGCCCTTCCTTCTCAAGACGCAAATTTATATTAAACAGCCCAACATAATTCAATTTCAACTAAGGTTATGGGTTATCTTTTAAAAATTTTAAAATAATGCCACCTACTGGTTACACGCTTTCAACATCTAAAACAAAGATGCAACCAGGTTTTCATTGTATTAAAGTGTTAAACTTTTGGGCATTTGGGAATAAAAAATAAATAAAAGGTATAAAAATTTAAAAATTTGTGGCTGCCATTTTTAAATTTTTTTGCGTGCATACAGGCTAAGACAAGCCTGCATTTTGTTCAGATGACAAATGGGTAGCTGGTGTTGAGGCCTACATTTCATTTGAGTGACCAGTTGGTTTGGAAAAAGGCTCCCTTTGTGGACCACCAACCTGGGAAGCTGGTGTGAAATTCCTGTCCTGGACTTGAGCAGGTGGAAAGTTATGGCCAAGAGTGGGAAACGTGTCTCATTGTCCCAGGCTAAGGACCTGAGTAGGAAGTTACCTCTCTGGTCAGGTCACAGAAGTGACCGACTGACCTCTACACAATGAGGCCAATTCCATACAATGTCCACAAAGTGGGCACTGTGTGTCCCACTCATAGAAGGACTGCAATGCACCTGTTCATGACAAAGGAAGCTTCCTAGAAGCTCCCACAAAAAACAAAAAAACAAAAAAACCCCCAAAAATCAAGACGGTAATGATGGTAACAACTTCTCATGGGGCATATCTAGCCAATCTTTAATTGACTAATGGGCATAAGAACTGTAAAAGAAAATTTTATTGAGGGCTAGATATTGAAAAATCTTTAAAGCAGGTTTTCATGACAGGCCTGGAGAAGGCCAAGAGCTTGGAGGAAGATCGGTATTAAAATCCACTTTGTAAGGTTTACAGTTTAAAATGGTAATACATTTGAACCAATTGGGAATCTAAAATGTTAATTGCTTTATTTGTAATCTGTATTGAATTTCCAAAAATAACTTTGGGGTCAAGGTACACAAATGGTCTGTATATTTTTCTGTGTTATACAGTATCACCTTGTAACATTTTTCCTTTACTTGTAGGATAATTTAAAGAAATTATTTTAAAGTTTAAGTTCACTTCCCAAACAAATAGTATACAGTGAAAAACAATTTGGGTGAATTTGATGAAAACTTACACCTTTGTTCCTGTTTATGGGTATGTGTAATACAGCTTAGGCCTCTATAGGTCAAAACATAAAAGTTTAAAAAACAAAAAGAGGGAGGTGGTATAATATTCCTTCTGTATTCCAAACCTTTTGATAAATTTTCAATTTTGAGGTCATGAAACTAACAATGGGAGGAGATTTGTATGTTCCCACAGGTAAAAACACCAATCTAAATGCCTGAAAGTGTACAACTTTTGGCTGTGCAGGATGGACTGGGAAATGCCAGCAGAGAGGCTGACCCATCTGAACATTAAAAAAAAGGAACCTCAGATTTCCTGAGTCACAGACACTGAGCATCTCTCTGAATTCTGTTTGGGATAACTGTTTATAATGTGTCCTAATGAAGTTTACCTTCCAGATGCTGAGAAAACTTCCTACCTCTTCCATTTTATAGGAAAAAGAAAAATGTGATGGTAATGAAGTCATTCCCTAACTGTAGAGTAGAGCCAATTGTTATAGTGGTAATTTCTTATAAAACAGGTATAACTACCTTCTTTAATTGACTGATAGACATAGGAATTGTGAAAAGATAATTCTCTATTTAGAGCCAAATATAATAATAAAGTCTTGCCAGGCGTGGTGGTGCATGCCTTTAATCCTAGCACCTGGGAGGCAGAGGCAGGTGGATATTTGTGAGTTCAAGGCCAGCCTGATCTACAGAGTGAGTTCCAGGACAGCTGGGACTACAGGGAGACCCTGTCTCGAAAAGACCAAAAAACAAATAATAATAAAGTCTTTATAAGCTGTGTAATTAAGCAAAATATATTAATACAGGAGAGCTCTGATATCAGCAATGGATTATTCTGCCAATGAGATGTTGGCTAGGGGATCCACACCCCCAAAATTATAAAGGCCTTTTGCCCATAAAAATGGGGTATCTGCAAGGAGAAAGGCAGTAAGTCCCTGTTGTTGAAGACCTGGTGTAAGCATGGAAAAATGTTTCGAGACATCACTTGCTAATGTACAGTTGGCCTCTGAAATGTGAGACAGCATTACCAAAAGCCACTAAAGCAATAAAGCAAAATAATGGTCTCCTTGAGTCAAGCAAGTCTCCTCCGTCAGTGTCAGCTACACCTCAACTGCCTAGAGATACTGTACAACAGTGGCAGCCATGTGTCTGTATATATCCCAAATCTAATTCACTATTAGTTCTCTCCTTGGAGGAATAATTCACTGCTGATGCTACAAGCTTACGTCCTCTAGTGGTTAGGAGATGTTATAAGCCACAATAAGAACTTGTCAACTTTTATAGAGAAACCAGTTTGTGGATTAGCATACAATCCAAGTGTCTGTGTCTATGCTCACATCTTATCTTGCCATAATAGTTAGTACTGTTTAAATGCCCTTTTAAATGCCTGTACATCTAATTGCTTGTGCTTTGTTAGTAGGATTAAAAAGATACACTGTCTAACCTGTCAATCCATGAAGGAAAACAACCTGAACAGACTAGAGTCCAAAATGACATCTCCAGAGAAAATAGACTGCTTTGCTTCTCACCCACTTGTGCCCCTTTTCCAAAGCCTAGGGAACAACTTGCGGAAGAGGAGGCATGGTAGAGTGTAAGGGCTGCAGAGAGATTGGGGTGAATCATGAGATTATAGCAATATAGACTGGACTCTTATTTGATCAACATGCTTGTGCATACAAGCTTCTTTGATTGGATTATGGGAGCCTTCGTTATTCAAAATATGAACATAGATACTTGTTAATTGGTTTTACATGAATGTTACTTACATTCATTGCTTAAGCTTGATAATAAGCTTACTTCATGGTTGGGATTTTTGGATATTAATTGGACTTAGTGTGAAAATAAAGTTTCAGGTCTGACCTGCCCCCACTGCCTAGCACTCAAAACAGGCTTGAGCAGCTGGCTATTCAAAACTCAGGTTCCTTTGGGTTGTTAGCCTCACCCATGGGCTCCCCTGCCTCTCAGAAAAATTAAAAAGTAAAATTAAAATGGTGAGATGTGGGAAAACTTAGTTAAGATGGGTAGCATTCCTAAGCCAATGGTACCTCCTTGGCCATACCCATGGGGTGGAGTGTAGTGATGAAAAGATTTAGCATTCGGCCCTGAGGATTGAGTCATGATGGATATTTAAGCAGACATGTTCGAATAAATTCTCTCTCTACATTTGAACCTCAACATGCATATACGTGGTGTGCTTTCCTGCACGTATTTTCCACATGGGTCATCCTAGGATTAAGTGGGCCTCACCACAAATCTTGGTGGTGTCCCCACAGGGCTGGAACTATCACTCAGCAGGTAAAGGTGCTTGCTGCATATGCCAAGAGATCTGAGTTCAATTCCCATAACCCACATGAAAGTAGAAGGTGAAAACTAATGCAAGAATGTTTTCCTCTGTCCCCCAATACATACCATGACACGATGCTTATATTTAACATATTGTAAACAAAATAGTAATACATAAATACATGAAAGTTTAAAAAAATAAGAAAGGAATGCTTGTCTTGAGTAAAAGGCTATTCACTATCTATATGTTCTTGTCTGTGATCATTTGGTATTTGGGAATTGTGACCCTTGTGCCCAAAGCATCTTAGTTCACTTATTGCTTAACATGTTAACCTAATGCTTGCTATGATAAAAAAACAAGCACAAAATCGGACAGGTTTCTGTCCCATATGTGCTTATTGGAGCATTCCATGTTCAGTCACTACTGACCCTTTGTATTTAGTTAGTGAAACCACCCTTGTTCTTAAAAGCTTATAAGACATATGGACAATAGTCATGCAGTTGCCATATTATGTGGACCATTCACATAAAATTTCTAACTATTTAGAATATGCCAGACATTAAATAGATGCTAAGAGTTATAGTGATTTGCAAAATGCTTCCTTATGGTTAAGTTGAGATAATCAATTTTATAAATAATGTTAATTATATCCCAAAATTCCAGAGCAACCTCTGAGAAGTCACACATTGCATTTACTGTCAGGAGACTTCAGCAAGGAATTTAATCCAAAAAATGAAGAATGTAAATTGAAGAATGAATGCAAGTTGGACATGTAAAGAATAGACCAGATGGGAAGAAGAGTGAGGTCCTTCAAGGAACTATTTTTATCAGAGATAACGATGTGCAAAAAGGATTGAGAATACAGGGTTATGCTAGATCCTGACCATAAGAATTGTTGAACTTGATTGCAAAAGGCAAAAAGATAATTTTAGATGTTTAGGTCAGAGAGCCAAGATCATATTTTCACCTCAGATAAATGCCTTTGGTTATTACATAGAAGTATACATATAGATACTATCCATTCATAGTTTTAAAAGCAAAGATAGAGATATATCGTTTGGAATTATGATCAAGAAGTGGCTTTCAGTAGTTTGTGAATGTACTCAAGAATTTCTAATCATGCATGCACTATTTATTAGGATATTATTTTTCTTTCTTTTTTTTTTTTTAAGACATGGTATTTCTATGTACTTCCAGGTAGCCTGGAACTCACTATTTAAACCGTTCTAGGTTGGTCACAATCTTAGAGTGATCTGCTTGTCTCTTCCTCTAGACTGGGACTAAAAGTATGCACCACCATGCCCAATTCAGGATAACATTCTTAAGATGATTCCTGTGACTTGCTTAGGAAATAAAAACATAGTCTCATATAGCCTCACAAATCAAAGTTCCTTCTTCATATGTGAGTATTCAAAAACTTTGTCTTACTGTTAGAAATTAAGTAAATGCAGAAAATCACTAGGTAATTAAACCATAAAATGTTTTAGTAAATAAAAATTTAAATATCTACAACTAACATTATCAATGTTATATAACATTTTTTCTTTTGGGAACAGAGATCTGTAGTGCCTTTCAGCCTGGCCTTGAACTTTAGCTTCCTAAGTGCTAGAATTGCATGAGTAAGCCTTGATGCCTGACTCCTAACACTATGTAACACTAAATCATTTTGGCTGTTGTATTATGGATATGATTTTACTTAATCTTTTCAATAACCTGAAGGTAGACTGCTTTTCACCTTTGATTTAGTTTAGTTTTGTTTTTTTTTGAAACAGGCTCTCAGTGTGTAGCTGACTGGTTAGATATTCTTTATGTAGACCAGGCTGTACTCAAATCAGAGAGCTCTGCTTGCCTCCTGCCTCAGCCTCTCAAACACTGATATTAAAGGTGTTCAGTACCACACATGGAAGTAATTTTAAAAAATATACATGGGGAGAGACTCCAGTAAGTAGTTTTCCTCTGTGGTCTCTGATTCCCTTCCTGCCCCCAGGTTCTTAGCATCAGCTTCCTGCCTTGAATTTCACCTTGGATCCCTTCCATCAAGGACTGTAACCTGCTTTAGTATGCAGTGGCATCCTGCTGTTGGACTACTTAGAAATGAAAGCAACCTAAATATCCCTCAAGTGACCAGTGGATAATGAAAATGTCACACATTTACAAATAGTGGAGTTCTCCTCAGCAATAAAGAAAAAAATGAAATCATTGAATTTGCAGATAAATAGATGGAAATATAAACTGCTATAGTAAGTGAAGTAACATGGAAAAACAAGTGACATACATTATCTCTCATTTGTGGATCATAGCTCCAAAACCTTACATGTGGTCATATACCCTGACGTAACTGTGGGAGACAGGAAAATACAAAGGGTCAAAGGGGAAGAAGGAACTCAAGAGAAGGGGATACAGCTATTATTAAGGGGAAGTTGGGAAAAATGGGGATATGTAATCACTCAAATGATAAATTATATTTTTTATTTTATTTATTTTTATTTTTTAATTAATTTTATTTATTTCTGTATGTGTATGAATGCACTGTCTGCATGCAAGTCTGTGCACCCGTGTCATGCAATGCCGTGGAGGTCAGAAGAGGGTCTCGGAGGATTCCCCTGGAACTGGAGTTCTCCTGGAATTGGAGTCTCAGATGGTTCTCGGCCTCCATGTGGGTGCTGGGAATCGAACCCGGGTCCTCTGCAAGAGCAGTCAGCGCTCTTTACCGCTAGGCCATCTCTCCAGCCCAAATTATATATTTTTAAAAATGCTTGTTGAGTAAACTGTAGTTGATTAAGATTGAGTGGTTACAATGGCCATTGCTAGTGGAAGGGAAAGGCAAGATTCAAATCGTGCTCAGTGACTTTGTGTTAATTATATTTTTTGCTTTGAGAATCAGCTTCTAGTAGAAAGTTATGGGCTACTGAAAGTCTTTACAGCCTCTCTGAGGAACAGGTGGCCTTGTTTTTCTGTCCTTTTGCGCTGTGGGTCTCTGCAGCAACTAGCTCTGCAGGATCACCAGTCAGGCCAAGGACACCCATTTGATCCTCATGTTTAGGTGTTGTGGAGTGGGAGATACTTTAGCTGTATGGCTTGCCAAACATCTAACATTGTTCAATCCATATGTCAGTGAGGGATAAAAGAAAAAAAAATCTAGAAACCTGGGCAAAACTATGTCTCACATATCAAAATCAAAATAAGTTCTACTAGGGAGCATGAATTACAGCAAACTGAATAAAGAGGGCTGATACATCCAAATTAAGTATAAATCAAGTATTTTACCATAAATCAGCTTAGAATGAATCTGTTTAAAAGCCAACTGCACAACTTTTTATGTAACCAGGATATATATCCCTTCTCCAAATACCTGTGATCATGGTCATTGTTGGAGTTTATTTTACCAAGTAATAAATATAAGTCATGGGCTGGAGAGATGGTTCGGTGTTTAAGAGCACCAAGTGCTCTTGCAGAGGACCCGGGTTCGATTCCCAGCACCCACATGGCAGCTAAGAACCTTTTAAGCTGGGTGTGGTGGTGCACACCTTTAATCCTAGCACTTGGGTGGCAGAGGCAGGTGGATCTTTGAGTTCAAAGCCAGCCTGGTCTACAAAGTAAGTTCCAGGCCAGCTGGGGCTATGGGGAGACCCTGTCTCAAAAACAAAAACAAAACAAAACAAAACAACAACAACAACAAATATATATATATATGTGTGTGTGTGTGTGTGTGTGTGTGTGTGTGTGTGTGTGTGTCACATTTGCTGAATGTGGCAGGCAAAGTATAGGATATAAACTTAGAATTTTAAATAAAAAAATAGCAAGTGAGCTTAATTTAATGGGAGCTACAGGAAGCATGCACTTTGACAGTCCTAAGATTTTTTTTCTAGAAGTGTTTCATGTTTGGTTTTCTTAGAAACAGGAACTGAAATAGTCTTTTCTGTCCCTGTAAAGACAATTCATAGCAGTAGAGACTGCTTACATGAAGCTGTGGCAAGGGACCTGAGTCTTATATAGACAAGACTTCATCAGACAATACTAGCAAAGTGAACTAGGCACATGGATGGCCATCGTTTTCCATTTTCTTCCACCCCTGTCATCTGGTTACACAGCTTTTACAGTGCCTTCATAAATATGAACTTTTATTTAGCACTGAAAATATTACATTGAATACCCACGTTGAGGGAAATTACATATTAATATTATTATTAAAGCTTTCTGATGATCTTATCAACAAAATTGAAGATAAACCCTTGACTTTTGATGTATTTTATTATGTCTTTGCCCAAGGGAAGGGAATTTGACTTTCTGGATGTTGCTGTCCCTTTCTCTCTTTTCAAAGTTATGATTAAGAACTAATTTATTTAGATCTTTCTGTGATTAGTTGGATGATTCTGCTTCTTGTTGTAATTAATTTTCAGACACTTTGATAGTACCTGTACTATATTTAATGCATTTTCAGGTGCTGGAGAAAAATTGCTGCTTGTTGAAATAGTCAAATAGTAACTCCCCTAAACAGGACATTGATGGAATGTAGATCAAAATTACACATACTTCTTTTCCTATGACTATTTTGGAGGGGCAAATTTTAAGTCAATAGTATAATGTATTCTAATATATATTAGGGAAAGAGAAGATAAAAATATTTTATAAATTAATATAGTACCCAATCAGTTAAGGACCAAGGGACTCATTGATAGGCTTTGCAAAGAATAAAATTAGATAAAAAAGAGAAGGATTGAAGGCAGGAGAGAGTGAGGGGTCAAAGAGAGATAGAGAAAAAGATAAACAAATGGTAATTTCTCTAAATTTATTATATAGATGATGAATTTCAAACACATTCACTGCTGTTGGTATATGTGTAAAATTACTCAAGCCAGTATGGAGATTTCTCAGAAAATTAAAACTAGGATGACCCATATGACCCATCTTTATTACTCCTTGTTAAACACCCAAGTGGTTATAAGTCAATATATAGACAATTGATAATATCAGCCTAACTATTCATCAAGAAATAAATGGGTAAGGGAAATGTGTTACTTTTAGTCACTGGAGTAATATCCAATCATAAAGAAGAATCAAATTATGTCATTAGCAGGAACATGGATGCAATTGCAGATTATTATTGCAAAGCAAGCCATAAAAACAAATAAGTTTTTTCCCTTTCAGTCTTTAAAAAACCCTACCCATGGGTGCCTGGTCCTAAAATCAATGATTATTATATCATTTTGAGAAATAATTTGATGCCTCTTTCCTTCTTACTGACCTTAGAGTTTCTATAGACGCATAAAATCATACTATATACATGAAAATAAAAGTGAGACTCTTAAAATGTATTTATTTTTGTTTTATATGCATTAATGTTTTGCCTTGAAAGTATGTACACCCACCAGGTGCTTACAGGTGCCTGTACAGCCCCTGGAATGAAGTAACAGACAGTCGTGACCTGTGATATGTATTATATATAATATAATTACATATATACAAATTTCCATAAGTATTCTTTTTTTAATTTTTTTTATTAATTTTATTTATTTCTGTATGTGTATGAATGTACTGTCTGCATACAAGTCTGTGCACCCGTGTCATGCAATGCCGCGGAGGTCAGAAGAGGGTGTCGGATTCCCCTGGAACTGGAGTTCTCCTGGAATTGGAGTTTCAGACGGTTCTTGGCTGCCATGTGGGTGCTGAGGATCGAACCCGGGTCCTCTGCAAGAGCAGTCTGCGCTCTTAACCACTAGGCTATCTCTCCAGCCTCTGATTTGTACTTTTCAACAAGGATTACACTAGACTATGTAAAAACTATGAGCTCTGGAGGGGGGCAGGGGGACATAAGGGGTGAGCATGGATGGGGGAATGAGTCTAAATTTGATTAAGAAATGACGTATGAAATGCGCTCAATAAAAGTTAACTTAAAAAAAAAAACCTTCTGTCATTTGATTATCATAAGACCATGGTGAGGTTATAATTTCATGAATATTTTCATGAAGAAACTACTTATTTTGAAGTATTCACAATTGATGTGGTCAGTAGCTGCTCTTCTTTGTTAGAGTTCACCAGCAGAGCAATCTTGAAAAGACAGTATGCTATTTGATTTAGAACAGAGATTTCAAAATAACCAGTTTTAATTTAATGAGTCTATTTTTATAGACTACAAATCAATACAGAAACATACTCTCTCAATTCTCTGTAGTTTATTTATAAGACTTATCTAGTCTTTTCTAGTTAGTGTGAATACTATATAACCTGCCTAAGAGCAAAATGTATATTGAATATGACACACTGAAAAAAATACCATATCAAACTTTAAACTGTGACAGTATCACGAAACTTATATGCCCATTCCCCTGAGAACTGTAATGTTAAGGTCAAGTCAGAGAAATCATTTGTGGAAATTCTGAAACTAAGCACATCTGATGCCAAAATTCATATCCTTTTTAGAAAAATGTGGCAGTGCACGCCTTTAATCCTAGCACTTGGGAGGCAGAGGCAGGCGGATCTTTGTGAGTTCAAGGCCAGCCTGGTCTACAGAGTGAGTTCCAGGACAGCTGAGTCTACAGGGAGACCCTGTCTCAAAAAGACAAAAAAAAAAGAAAACTTTTTTTCCCAGCTAATGAAACCTCACTCTCAAAGTTGTCATGAGGATTAAATGGGATATCATGTGCCAAGCAACCAATCTAGAGCCTGACACTAAGAAATACTCAACAAATGTTAATTTATCTCCAGAAATACTCAAGGTGCCCCTTAAATTTTAATCATGTGTCCTTACATATTAAAATTGTCAAACAGCAATCATTACGGGTCCTCAGTGATTAGTGGCTGTTCCACAATAGATTTTCCTGCTCTTTCCAGACCTTTAAAATGAAATTGCAACTTAATCCTGTGTCCTTTTGTCTCAGCTAACGAAAATTTGAACCTATGCATGAATCTGCATTATGAAATAACTAAACTTTTCAGTGGACTTTATTTACAGGACATTGTCTATTTCCTTGTTGGAGGAATGCTTCTCATAAACCTTGAGGTAAACTATTCCCCAATTTCATATCCAAAATACAAATTCATTCAAAATTAACCTTTAGACAAACTCACAATTTTATGTACTTACATAAGTATTACTTTAGATTTATGTGCCTTTACCAGACTATATACATAGTATACATTTTCCTGAGGCGGAGAGATGGCTCAGTGGTTAAGAGCACCAACTGCTCTTGCAGAGGACCTGGGTTTGATTCTCAGCACCCACATGGTGACTAAGAACTGTCTTTAACTCCAGTTCCAGGGGAATCTGATGCCCTCTTCTGACCTCTGTGGCATTGCATGACACGAGTGCACCAACCTACATGCAGACAGTATATTCATACACATAAAAAATAATAATTTTTTTAAATCATAGTATGAATTTTCCAACTAACTCAATTTAAATATACACATAATTTTATCTTAATTGTCATTTTTTTTTTTTTTGGCATTTTCAAGACAGGGTCTCCCTCTAAGTCCCAGCTGGCCTGGAGCTCACTCTGTAGACCAGGCTGGACTTGAACTCACAGAGATCCACCTACCTTTGCCTCCTGAGTCCTAGGATTAAAGGTGTGTGCCACCATGCCTGGAAATTGTCATGTGTTTTTGATATTGACTTTAACATACATATTTCAATGTTTTCTAAATATAGTATTTTATTCATTTTTGTTTCATGAGTAGACCAAAGCCAATTTTAATTTATATACAGATTGGTTAAGAAAAAAAATATAATTGTATCTAAAGAGAATGATCAAACAAATGGATGTGATAGGTTGAATATTTATCAGAAAACAGAGGCATAATTAATACATTGAGCATCTCTTTATAATAAAGATCTGGATTTCCTCTGTTATTTGGTATATCAAAAGCAAAAGAGTACAACATTTAAAAAGCATGCTTGCTTTTTGTACTTTTTCTTATTAAATATTTATCACTAAATTTTCAGTTACAGATTAGGAAATGCATTTGTAAACACTTAGAATGTTAGAATTTAAGGTGTTTTTCATCATCATCTTAATATGTCCGTCCAGTTTGTAGAAAGAAAGGAACCTGAGATTCAGAAAGAAATTAAATGAAAAGAATATGCAAACTCACAGGACATGCCTAGTAAGTCTTCAACTACTGGGAAGAGGAAGTAAAGACAGATATTTTCAGTCTCTAAGCAGACATTAACTTTAGTCTTATTTCTGAATATTTCACAGGAATTGCACTGCAGGAATCAAAAGCCTTGCCTCATATTTACTAGCTTTGTGAAGAACCTTAAATACATCTGAACCACTGTGAGTCAGGAAGATAAGCCAGCTGTATGTTACTTGTCTCATTGCTAACCCAAGCAACTACAGGAACAAGGGGATTTTTTTTTTCATCACTGTTCAGTCCATTACTGCAGGGAAATCGTAGCCACAGAATAGGAGCAGCCGGCTACACTCCATAAACAGGTAATAGAGAGCGATATATATTCATGCTCAGCTTGCCTTTTCCTTCTTCTGCAGTCCAGGTCTAAAGTCAGAGAATGGTATCTCCCAGATTTTGAGTGGGTCGCGCCATTTCAATTAATCTAATTAACATAATCCCTCAGAGATATGCTGAGAGGCTCATCTCCTATGTGATCCCAGATCCCATCAAGTTTTTAATCAATATTAAACATCACAGCATCAGAAAACAACTACAAACAAGCAAAGAAACAAAACCAGAATGTCTCTTTAGTTCGGCCATCCTTGGTATTCTATCCAGTTTCCAACCAGCTTATTTTGAATTCAGATGTGAAGCCAACATGGAAGGTAAAGAGTTTTTAAGATGTAGGCCATTTTTGTCATTCACATTGACACCAAGTCATTTAGACATTCTCAATTGCACTTTGGAATATTGAATTGTAGAGTATATAAATGAACTTCTACTGTAAGAGTAAGGATTTCGATATTAAATTACCTGGAACTTAATCCTAGCTGCTTAGTTTACTAGCTGTAAACTTGACCTTGGAGATGCTACTGAATCAGTTCCAAGGAATTTTCATCTGTAAAATGGGATGATAATACTTCAGAATTCCTAAACTAGTTACAGATGATGTCCAAGTTCATACTGAACAGTAATAAGGAGAGGCAGGTGGCCTGGGAGGTGACCTATGTATTTACTGTAGTGATTCATTAGTAACGTCATAAAAACTGCTAGGAGCCTCAAGCCATGGTAAGTTCCACATGCCTGAAAATATCTAAGGAGATATTTGTATTTAGCTGATCTTGTGATATTGGTCCATCAGTTCTTGAACCATTGAACCCACTAGCTGATGGCAACCTCTTTCTACTTAGTTTTAGATTCATAACTGATATTAAAGAGCCTGATTTTGTATGCTAGTGACTTTCTGCTGACAGCTCCCATCAGTTTAATTTCACACATTTAACTTTTAGTAATCAGGCTATGAATCTTTTTTAATTTTGTCTCTACATTTTTGGCTCTAGTACTTCGAACAGTTTGAGCAGGGTGTTCTTTGAGACAAGAAGCAACATTTCAAATGCAGAAGATGCTCTTTTGTGTACTTGCTCTCACACTGTAAGCTGCAAACTCCTTCCACACAATTCCTAAATAATGTTAAGGCAGCTTTCAAATCAATTCAATATTTAACTAATCTCAAAATTATTCAGTAAATCTTAGATAGTGATTTATCACTGAGCAGGAATCCATTTAATTATGTCAGTTTAATACTGTGTTTTGACAAATTCTTTTGTTTGACTACTAATATTGCTGACAAACTACATAATAATTAGGCTACTTAATAATCAGAATTGATTAATAAGGTTTAAATCAAGAATTTGACTTTACTAGTTTAGCTTGTTACTTATTGAATTTTTTATATTTTTCTTGGCTGATAATTTGAATGATACATGCTAATTGATTTATAATTATCATTCCTTTTCATTTACTAACAGGAACCCTATTTGTAAACATTGGGTAGTCTATGCTATGTGTTCAAGGGGAATCCAATCTTCCTCAAATCTTTGCTTTATTGCTACAGAGTATTAAGCAGTTCCACATTATAGACACAAAGAATGACTTGGGATTCAAATTAAAACAAGTTTAAATAGAGTGCAGAAGCGTTTCTCAGCAGGCTGGCTTCTACATTAAATACCAGAATTAATTCACATTGTTATTCAGGCACAGGAACCACTATTTTCTAGATTCTAAACTATACCACTTACTTAAGAATATAATGAAGTTCAAGTAACAAATTAAGTCAATTGCATATTCATATCACTGCACTTATTACTATTTGAAAGAAACAACTTCTATAACCTGTTTACCTATAGTTATCCCTAACATCCATCAGATAAGCTCAAATTGTGCTTATGAGACAAAAACTAGGGGCTGGAGAGATGGCTCAGCAGTTAATATCACTGGGTGCTCTTGCAGAGAAACCAGGTTTTAATTCCAACACCCACATGGCTGCTGACAACTCTCCACAACTCCAGTTCCAGGGGATCTGACACCCTCTTTTGACCTCCATGGGCATTGCATAACATGGATTCACTTATACACATTCAGGCAACACATTGATACACATAAATAATAAAAATAAATAAATTTTAAAAAGATAAAAATTTAATATAATGGAACTTCAAAATATTCATTTATCATTTGTTCAGTTATTTGGTGGTCTCTGCTAGCCCTTAGCTGGTTATAAATTTTTTTATTACATTTATTTATTCATTCATTCATTCATTCATTCATTCATTCATTCATGTGCCATAGTGCAGAGTGTGCATGTAACAATCAGAGAAAATCTTGTGTGTGTCATTTCTCTCCTTTCATCATATTGGTTTGAGGGACTGAACTTAGGTTGTCATGCTTAGCAGCAAGCACTTTTACCCACTGAGTCATCCCACCAAACCCTTGGCTGCTTCTAATGATCTGTTTTGAAACTACCCTGCATTTCTCCCTTGCTAGCTCTATTTTTATTTTCTAAATAAGCAGTTTTGTATATTTTCACTTCTCAATGTGGTTGTTGATTAGCTTATGCCCATCAAATTGACATCACCCAGTTTATGGTGATTGGCTCAAGATGATCTTGAAGCCACAGTTCATAATGATGTAAGAGCTATGGCACTCTGTGTACAAAATGCCCTAGAACCTGGATTCACAAAGCAGAACTTTTGAAGAGAAACAATGAGAATAAATATGCAATGGCAACTATAACAGGAACGGCTACTAGTAATTCATAGTAGGCTTTATGAAATACATTGTATCATATAACTGCTAATACAATAATGTGTGCTAAAGGATCCTACTTCAGTAGCACAATAAACATTCATTGCTTAGGCACCAGTTGTTCTAAGAGGTAGCTTTCTTGTTTTTGACTTGCTTTGCTCAGTAAATTGGTTTGGCTGTGAACTACTTAGGATGGCCCGCACTGGAAGGATGGTGACTCTCTCTGGGCCTTGGGTTTCTCTTGCTCTTCCGAGAGCATTAACATGGCCTACACTTTCCTTTCCATGATGGTACAGAAAGAATTAGCAAGACCGATAGTCTTTCTATCCTTGGGTGGGATGCTTTCGAAGATTCATCAGTCCTAAAGCAGTAGGAGAGATTTAAAAAAAAAAATACAGATGGCCTCTGGAATGCCAGAGAGTGTTACCAAAGGCCACTAAACCAATAAAGCAAATATGGGTCTCCCTGAGTCAAGCAAGACTCCACCGTCAGCACCAGCTACACCTCACCTNGCCCACCCACCCCCCCCACCCCCATTACACCCCCCCCATTTCACGTAAAATTTAAGATGGCCTGCCAGCCATTATAATATGTGAGTTATTGTGCCGTGTCTAGGTGATGTGCCCCCGTTGCTATGTACACGGGCGCTAATGGATTCTACCCTAACGTTCATCATCTCTCCCCCCGCGTGTAGATGAGCAAATGCGCAAGTGTCCACGTCCACCCTTTTCACGTCATTGTCTCGTTTTCATCGTTGTATAATTTCTAACAAAACAGAAGAATCCCTCTCCTTCATCTTTTACTCTTCTTTTCCTTCTTTTGTCTGGTCCTTCAAGGAACTATTTTTATCAGCTTCTAACGATTTCGCAAAACGGCATTCGATACATGTTATGTATAGATTCGACCCACTCTGCGAAATTTTTTCACTTGATGACACACTGCTACACAAAGCTAATTCTCTATTCAATCTGATTCACCTTTCATACTCCCCGTCATGATGTTTACCCTTCTATAATTATACGATATCTCCTGCACGTATTAGTTTTTTTTAATTTTTTACTTTTTGTTTATTCTTTTATTATTGAGGTTAGACGTAATATGTGTGATAAGGTTATGCCATGCAAGGTTGCACCGGTGGTGGCAATGCTTCGGGTCATTCAGGGGTGTTTATCCGTCTTGTCCAATTGTGGGATCCTTTCTTCTGTTACTGGTTCGCATCTGTCATAGATGGGTGGTGGGTTCTCGACCCAGTCCGATGCCATACAGGATCGTGACTGTTTAACGTCAGCGCCAACCTAAGAGGCCCCCCAATCTTTCTTCAACTCACCTTCTCGTTAATCGTATTTGATATTATCGGTGGGCTTTTCTGGTTAGTTTTTGCAAGTATCTTACTAAAGAATTTAAATCCAGCATCCCCTACTTTATAATTCGATTATTCATTTTTCTTTTTGTTTTTTTTTTTTTTTGCGAGAGCAGGTAGTTTCCTTGTTACTATCCAGTGTTTAGAACTGGAAAAAACTTAAATATTTTTAAAGTTTCTTATTTCTGGTGGTCCAGACATACTATATGTGCATCTGTCCTTCACCTGCTGGGTACGAAACGTAGTTTGGAACCACAATCCCCACTTCAGTTGCGAAAATACTTAAGATATTAGTATTTCTTATGTAATTACCACCCTCATAGTCCTTCCCCCATCTCCCAGCATTGTGCCTAGGGTTATCACCAAACTGGCTTTAGTCTCATACCTCTAATTGTGCAAGTGTGACCCCTCACTATGTACAATGATAAATACCCCCTACAGTCATTTTCCGTGATAATATAAAATTTTAAAGATTCAAACTCACATTATCATTGTATATTAAACATTCTTCTTTGGCACAGATATCTTGTCGCTGTATCTGGCATGGTAAATTCTACGTCGAGTAATCTATTACAGTGCTTGATGCGCCTGCTTCAACATATAGGCACACCTATACTAAAATTTGAGCTGTTCTGGATGTGATAATACTAATCCCTTATCCCAACACCTGCATGAGGATGCTTTATTCACTGTTCTGCTTTTATATTATTTGTTTTTTTTGAACCGGCCGCTCGTTCTATTCTGCTAGGTTAGCCTCAGGACATTCCTCCAGGTCCATTCACACATCGCGCTCTTGCTGCCTCCGCCTCAGTCCTTCCCACACACCTCCTAAATGGTTCTGCTTATCCCACAAATGGAATCAAATTTTTTCCAAATCAATGTACTTTTCTAGCACCCATCCGTATTTTCCCCTGTTTCGCGTCTCTCTCGATCCCTCCCTGCCTTCAAGTCTTCAGCCTTCACGCCCCTTCCACGTGCTGCTCTCCCTCTTACCCTCCCTTTTCAAGTATTTATCGGGCTTCCTATTCCGTTTCTTCTTTGTGTCTCCTTATAGCGTGACCCGCCTCCTTTTTTTATCTCCTCCCTTCCCGTGGTTACACAGTGTTCTTTCCTGAAACTTTTTTCCTCCTCCCCCCACATTCTCTTTCTTCTTTTCTCTCCCTGCATCCCCTCACTCAAACACCCCTCCTTCCTCGATTCCCTCTTTACCCCCCTCCTTCTCTTTCCTCCCCTTTCCCACCCCCCTTTCCCAACCACTCTTCTTTTCCCCTCCCTCCCCCCCCCCCCCTCCTTCTTCCCCTCCTTCCCTTTTTCTACCTTCCCCTCCCCCCTTTTTTTTCCCTCCCTTTTTCCTCCTTCCCCCTCTCCTTTTTTTCTCCCTTCCTTTCCTTTTTCCCCCCTTTTCTTCCTCCCCTTCCCCCCTTTTTCTTCCCCCCTCTCTCTTTTTCTTTTTCTTCCTTTCTTCCCTCCTTCTCCTCTTCTTTCTCTTTCCCCATGTGGGTGCTGGGCGATCGAACCCGGGTCCTCTGCAAGAGCGTCAGCTCTCTTTACCGCTAGGCCATCTCTCCAGCCCAAATTATATATTTTTTTAAAAATGCTTGTTGATGTTATAAGCCACAGTAAAGACCCTGTCATATTTAACAGGGGGGGAAAGCAAATTGTAATTCATGGATTAACTATCATCCAAACATGTGTCTATGGCTAAGGTAACTACCATAACATTGGGGTGCTGCTTAAATACCTGTATAATCTACATAATTTCTTGTTCTGTCATGTAGGTAGAGCGAAAGGTTTATGTCCTGGACAAACTGTACCACCCATGAAAGAAAGCCAGGCAAATCTTGACCGAGAGTCCAAGTCCAGACAACCGGCTCCAGGGGAGTGACCGAGAGATGGACTGTTTGTAACCTCTCATCCAGCCTGTGGCCCTTTGCTGAAGCCAGGGACAACCTGCGGAGATGGGCTGTTAGAATTGGGGGAGTCGATGAGTTGTTTTATAGTGATGAGAATGTAAGGGCTTCGATTGGAGGTGAATGGTGAAACTACAAGCAATATGGTAGATCCTGGGTACACACTCATTGTGATCAACTTGATTGAACAAACAAACCCCTTGCTCACCCCCACGTGATGGTGGGGCTGTAGGTGTGGACACAGCTTGAGATGTATGAGCACAACGCAGGCCTTTGGCAGATAGGGTTTTGCGATGAATAGGCTATGTGTACTCATGGATAGCACTTATAGCTAATAAAATAGAAAAAAAAAACAAAACTGAAAGATGCAGGACAGTTGGCAGAAATGAATGACTCTGGAGATCGGGGTCTGGGGGTGGTGGGGAGGGAACAAAGGGAAACTAGTGGGGGTGAGTGGGAACCAGGTAAAGGGAAATAATAAGCCTGTGAACTGCATTGAAAGGATAAAAAATATGTAAATTTGAAAATGTTATGAAATGCACAAAGCATCAATATTAAAAAATTAATAATAAAAAAAACTAACCTTTAGCACTGAAAAAACAAAAAAAAAAAAAATAAAAAAATAAAAATGCTTGTTGAGAGTAAACTGTAGTTGATTAAGATTGAGTGGTTACAATGGCCATTGCTAGTGGAAGGGACCAAAAACGGCAAGATTCCAAAGCTAGTGCTTCAGTACTTTGTGTTAATATATATTTTTTTTTGCTTTTGAGAATCAGCTTCTAGTTAGTAGAAAGTTATGGGCTCTGAAAAGTCTTTACAGCCTCCTCTTCCTGAGGAAAGGTGGCCTTGTTTTTTTTTCTGTCCTTTTGCGCTTTGGGTCTCTGCAGCAACTAGCTCTGCAGGATCACCAGTCAGGCCAAGGACACCCATTTGATCCTCATGTTTAGGTGTTGTGGAGTGGGAGATACTTTAGCTGTATGGCTTGCCAAACATCTAACATTGTTTCAATTCCATTATGTCAGTGAGGGCTATAAAAATACAAAATTTTTATAAAGAAAAAAACATCTAGAACCCTGGGCAAAAAAACTATTGTCTCCACATCTCAAAATCAAAATAAGTTCTCTACTAGGGCGCATTGAATTACAGCAAACTCTGGAATAAAGCGGGCTATAAATCCAAATTAAGTCTTATATTATTCAAATTCAAGTTTTAAGATTTATTTTTTACATAAATCAGCTTAGACCTTTAGAATGAATCTGTTTAAAAGCCAACTGCACAACTTTTTATGTAACCAGGATATATATCCCTTCTCCAAATACCTGTGATCATGGTCATTGTTGGAGTTTATTTTACCAAGTAATAAATATAAGTCATGGGCTGGAGATGGACCCTTGGAGATGCGTTCGGTGTTAAGAGCACCCACGTGCTCTTGCAGAGAGACCCGGGTTCGATTCCCAGCACCCACATGGCAGCCTACGACCTTTAAGATGGGTTTTGGTGGGCCACACCTTTAATCATAGCACTTGGGTGGCAGAGGCAGGTGGAGTGGATCTTGAGTTCAAAGCCAGCCTGGTCTACCAAAGTAAAGTTCCAGGCCAAGGCTGGGGGCTTATGGGGAGACCCTTTTGTCTCAAAAACAAATAAAAACAAAACAAAAACACCAACAAACACCCACAAACAAAAATATATATATTCTTATATATCTATATCTATATATATATCTGTGTGTGTTGTGTGTTTTGTGGGTCTGTGTGTTTGTGGTGGGTGTGTGTGTCACATTTTGCCTGAATGTGGAGGCAACAAGTATATCGTATAGGATATAAACTTAGAATTTTAAATAAAAAAATAGCAAGTGAGCTTAATTTAATGGGAGCTACAGGAAGCATGCACTTTGACAGTCCTAAGATTTTTTTTCTAGAAGTGTTTCATGTTTGGTTTTCTTAGAAACAGGAACTGAAATAGTCTTTTCTGCCCCTGTAAAGACAATTCATAGCAGTAGAGACTGCTTACATGAAGCTGTGGCAAGGGACCTGAGTCTTATATAGACAAGACTTCATCAGACAATACTAGCAAAGTGAACTAGGCACATGGATGGCCATCGTTTTCCATTTTCTTCCACCCCTGTCATCTGGTTACACAGCTTTTACAGTGCCTTCATAAATATGAACTTTTATTTAGCACTGAAAATATTACATTGAATACCCACGTTGAGGGAAATTACATATTAATATTATTATTATTTTTTTTGTTATTTCTTCTTGATGAATTATCAATTTTTCATTTCATTGACTGTTGATTTATTTTTTATGTCTTTGGCCCAAGGGAAGGGAATTTGACTTTCTGGATGTTTGCTGTCCTCCCTTTCTCTCTTTTCAAAAAGTTATGATATAAAGAAACTTAATTTCTTTAGATCTTTCTTGTGATTCGTTGGGATGATTCTGCTTCTGTTGCTTCTTTGTTGTAATTATTTTCAGACACTTTTGATAGTAACCTCTGTAATCTATTTAATGAATTTTAAGGTGCTGGAGAAAAAAGAGAAATTGCTGCTTTGTGATTGAAATAGTAAAATAGTAACTACACTAAAGAAGGACATTGATGGATGCGAATGTAGTAGATCAAAAAATTCAACATAATTATTTCTTATGAATATTTTTTGGAGAGGGGAAATTTTAGGGGCAATTTTTATTACGTCAATATTAGTATAATGTATTCTACTAATATTAGGGAAAGAAGAGCTAAGATAAAAATCTATTTATAAATTCATATCGACCCAATCCTTTACAGGACCAGGGGGGACCTCATTGATGGCTTTGCCAACGCATAAAATCTATAACATTAGATAAAAAAAGAGGAAGGATTGAAGGAAGGACGAGAGGAGGAGGCGGGAGGAGAGGAGGGGTTGAGTGCAGGAGAGAGGAGTGCGTCAAAGCGAGATAGAGAAAAAGCTATAAAAAAGATAAACAACTGGTATTTCTCTAAATTTATTTAATATAGAGTGATGCATTTCAACACACATTCACTCTGTTGGTTATTATGTGTTACAAATTACTCTAAAGCCAGTATATGGAAATTTTCTCAGAAATTAAAACTAGGATTATTGACCCATATGATCCCATCTTTCTTACTCCTTGTTAAAACACCCAAGTGGTTTTCTAAGTCCAATATATAGGACAATTGATACTATCAGCCTACTATTCACTCAAGCAATAAATGGGTAAGGGGAAAATGTGTTACTTTTATCACTGGAGTCATATCCAATCATAAAGCAGAATCAAATTATTGTCATTAGCAGGAACATGGATGCAATTGCAGATTATTATTGCAAAGCAAGCCATAAAAACAAATAAGTTTTTTCCCTTTCAGTCTTTAAAAAAACCTTACCCATGGGTGCCTGGTCCTAAAATCAATGATTATTATATCATTTTGAGACATTCATTTGATGCCTCTTCCCTTCTACTGACCTTAGACAGTTTTATAGGACGCATATATATATAAAATCCTACATATACATGAAAAAATGAAATAAAAGTGAGGGACTCTTAAAATGTATTTATTTTTGTTTTATATGCATTAATGTTTTGCCTTGAAAGTATGTACACCCACCAGGTGCTTACAGGTGCCTGTACAGCCCCTGGAATGAAGTAACAGACAGTCGTGACCTGTGATATGGATTATATATAATATTTAATTTATATAAATATACCCATTTCCATAAGTTTCTTTTTTTAATTTTTTTTATTAATTTATTTATTTCTTGTAATAGTTATATATATGTAACTGTCCTGCATACAACGTTCTGTGCATACCCGTTTGTCATTGCAATTGACTCGGGAGGTCCGAAGGGTGGTCAGAAGAGGTGTCGGATCCCCTGGAACTGGAGTTCTTCCTTGGAATTGGAGTTTCAGACGGTCTTGGCTGCCATGTGGGTGCTTGAGGGGAACCCGGGTCCCCTCTGCAGACGCAGGTCCTGCCGGCTTCTTAACCCACTAGGCTATCTCTCCAGCCTCCTTGCTTTACTTTGTACTTTTCAACAAGGATTACACTAGGGATATTCGACTATGTAAAAATATGAGCTCTGGAAGCTCTGGTAGGGGGGGGGGCAGGGGGACATAAGGGTGGTGCGCCGCATGGTATGGATGGGATGGGGGAATGAGTCTAAATTGATTTATTAAAAAAGGACGTAGAAATGCGCTCAATATAAAGTTAACCTTTTTCTTATAAAAAAAAAAAAAACCTTCTGTCATTTGATTATCATAAGACCATGGTGAGGTTATAATTTCATGAATATTTTCATGAAGAAACTACTTATTTTGAAGTATTCACAATTGATGTGGTCAGTAGCTGCTCTTCTTTGTTAGAGTTCACCAGCAGAGCAATCTTGAAAAGACAGTATGCTATTTGATTTAGAACAGAGATTTCAAAATAACCAGTTTTAATTTAATGAGTCTATTTTTATAGACTACAAATCAATACAGAAACATACTCTCTCAATTCTCTGTAGTTTATTTATAAGACTTATCTAGTCTTTTCTAGTTAGTGTGAATACTATATAACCTGCCTAAGAGCAAAATGTATATTGACTGATGCCACACTGAAAAAAAAAAAAATACCATATCAAACTTTAAACTGTGACAGTATCACGAAACTTATATGCCCATTCCCCTGAGAACTGTAATGTTAAGGTCAAGTCAGAGAAATCATTTGTGGAAATTCTGAAACTAAGCACATCTGATGCCAAAATTCATATCCTTTTTAAAAATACATGTTTAATACTCTTTTTAAATTGATTCATTTAAAAAAAAAAAAAAAAAAAAAATGTTGGCAGGTGCACGCCTTTTAATCCTCACACTTGGGGGCAGAGGCAGCGGCGGCTCTTTGTGAGGTTCCAGGCCAGCTGAAGCCTGGTTCTACCCAGAGTGAGTTCCAGGACAGCTGAGTCTACAGGGAGGCCCCTTTGTCTCAAAAAAAGACAAAAAAAACGAAAACTTTTTTTTTTCCCAGCTAATGAAACCTCACTCTCAAAGTTGTCATGAGGATTAAATGGGATATCATGTGCCAAGCAACCAATCTAGAGCGGCCTGACACCTAAAAGAAAACCCTAAGAATAACTTCAACAAATTGTTAATTTATCTCCAAAAGAGACAATACTCAAGGTGCCCCTTAAATTTTAATCATGTGTCCTTACATATTAAAATTGTCAAACAGCAATCATTACGGGTCCTCAGTGATTAGTGGCTGTTCCACAATAGATTTTCCTGCTCTTTCCAGACCTTTAAAATGAAATTGCAACTTAATCCTGTGTCCTTTTGTCTCAGCTAACGAAAATTTGAACCTATGCATGAATCTGCATTATGAAATAACTAAACTTTTCAGTGGACTTTATTTACAGGACATTGTCTATTTCCTTGTTGGAGGAATGCTTCTCATAAACCTTGAGGTAAACTATTCCCCAATTTCATATCCAAAATACAAATTCATTCAAAATTAACCTTTAGACAAACTCACAATTTTATGTATTACATAATTTATTTCGATTTATGTGCCTTACCACAGACTATTATACATAGTATACATTTTTCTGCGGCGGAGAGATGGCTCAGTGGGTTAAGAGCACCAAACTGGCTCTTGCAGAGCAGAGGAACCTGGGTTTGGATTCTCAGACCACCCTGGTGGACTTAAGACAAACTTTCTTTCACTCCAGTTCCAGGGGAATCTATGCCCACTTCTTCTGACCCCTTTCTGTGTGGCATTGCATGACACGAGTTCACAAACCTACATGCAGACCGATATTCATCCACATAATAAAATAACTAAAAAAAAAAAATAATTTTTTTTAAATCATAGTATGAATTTTCCAACTTCTACTCAATTAAATATACACATATTTTATCTTCCTTAATTGTCCATTTTTTTTTTTTTTTTGTGGGCATTTCAAGGACCCGGGTCTCCCTCTAAGTTTCCCAGCTGGCTTGGGAGCTCCCTCTGTAGACCGGGCTGGGACTTGAACTCACAGAGATCCACCCTACACTTTGCCTCCTGAGTCCTAGGCTTTACAGGTTGTGTTGCCACCATGCCTGGAAAATTGTCATGTGTTTTTGATATTGACTTTAACATACATTATTTAATGTTTTTCACAAATATAGTCTTTTATTCATTTTTGTTTCATGAGTAGACCAAAGCCAATTTTAATTTATAATACAGATTTGGTTATTAAGTTAAGTAAACAAAAATATAATTTGTATCTAAGAGATGATCAAAACAAACCATGGATGTGATGTTATCTCTGTTTTTGATAGGTTGAATATTTATTCAGAAAACATAAGGCCTCATTAATACATTGAGCATCTCTTTATGATAAAGATCTGGATTTCCTCTGTTATTTGGTATATCAAAAGAAAAAGAGTGACAATATCTTAAATTTTAAAAAAGCACTTGCTTGCTTTTTTTGTACTTTTTCTTATAAATGATTTTATCACTAAATTTTCAGTACAGATTAGGAAAACGCCTTGTAAACACTTTAGAATGTTAGACTTTAACCGGTCTGTTTTTTATCATTTCATCTTATTAATATGTCCGTCCAGTTTTGTTAGTGTTTAGAAAATGTTGTACGATAGAAAGTAGAAAGAAAGAACCCTGCGATTCACAAACAGAAAGAAATTCTTAATAAAAGAAATATGCAAACTCACAGGACATGCCTAGTAAGTCTTCAAAACTACTGGGAAAAGAGGAAGTTAAGCCAGATATTTTCATCTCTTAAGCAGAACCATTAACCTTTTTAGTTCTTTATTTCTGAATATATTTCACTAGGAATTGCACTGCAGGCATCAAAAGCCTTGCCTCATATTTACTAGCTTTGTGAAGAACCTTAAATACATCTGAACCACTGTGAGTCAGGAAGATAAGCCAGCTGTATGTTACTTGTCTCATTGCTAACCCAAGCAACTAAAGGAACAATGGGAGGGGATTTTTTTTTTTTCATTCACTGTTTCAGTCCATTACTGCAGGGAAATCGTAGCCACAGAATAGGAGCAGCCGGCTACACTCCATAATTATAAAACAGGTCTAGAGGAGGTAAACATACGAGAGCGATATATATTCATGCTCAGCTTGCCTTTTCCTTCTTCTGCAGTCCAGGTCTAAAGTCAGAGAATGGTATCTCCCAGATTTTGACGTGGGTCGCGCCCTTTTCTCTCTTTCCTTTTCATTTCACTCATCTAATTAACACAATCCCTCAGAGATATGCTGAGAGGCTCATCTCCTATGTGATCCCAGATCCCATCAAGTTTTTAATCAATATTAAACATCACAGCATCAGGGCAAGAGAAAACAACTACAACACAAGCAAAGAACCAAAACCAGGCATGTCTCTTTAGTTCGGCCATCCTTGGTATTCTATCCAGTTTCCAACCAGCTTATTTTGAATTCAGATGTGAAGCCAACATGGAAGGTAAAGAGTTTTTAAGATGTAGGCCATTTTTGTCATTCACATTGACACCAAGTCATTTAGACATTCTCAATTGCACTTTGGAATATTGAATTGTAGAGTATATAAATGAACTTCTACTGTAAGAGTAAGGATTTCGATATTAAATTACCTGGAACTTAATCCTAGCTGCTTAGTTTACTAGCTGTAAACTTGACCTTGGAGATGCTACTGAATCAGTTCCAAGGAATTTTTATCTGTAAAATGGGATGATAATACTTCAGAATTCCTAAACTAGTTACAGATGATGTCCAAGTTCATACTGAACAGTAATAAGGAGAGGCAGGTGGCCTGGGAGGTGACATATGTATTTACTGTAGTGATTCATTAGTAACGTCATAAAAACTGCTAGGAGCCTCAAGCCATGGTAAGTTCCACATGCCTGAAAATATCTAAGGAGATATTTGTATTTAGCTGATCTTGTGATATTGGTCCATCAGTTCTTGAACCATTGAACCCACTAGCTGATGGCAACCTCTTTCTACTTAGTTTTAGATTCATAACTGATATTAAAGAGCCTGATTTTGTATGCTAGTGACTTTCTGCTGACAGCTCCCATCAGTTTCATTTCACCACATTTAAATTTTTTGGTAATCAGGGCTATGAAATTTTTTTAATTTTGTCTCTACATTTTTGGCTCTAGTACTTCGAACAGTTTGAGCAGGGTGTTCTTTGAGACAAGAAGCAACATTTCAAATGCAGAAGATGCTCTTTTGTGTACTTGCTCTCACACTGTAAGCTGCAAACTCCTTCCACACAATTCCTAAATAATGTTAAGGCAGCTTTCAAATCAATTCAATGTTTAACTAATCTCAAAATTATTCAGTAAATCTTAGATAGTGATTTATCACTGAGCAGGAATCCATTTAATTATGTCAGTTTAATACTGTGTTTTGACAAATTCTTTTGTTTGACTACTAATATTGCTGACAAACTACATAATAATTAGGCTACTTAATAATCAGAATTGATAATAAGGTTTTTTTTTTTTAAATTTTTTTTAAATCAAGGGAATATTCGCTTATCGTTTTTTTTTAGCTTGTCACTTATTGCATTTTTTATTTATTTTTCTTGGTTTTTTTTTTTTTTTTTTTTTTTTTTTTTTTTTTTTTTTTATTATTATTTCATTCCTTTTCATTACTAAACAGGAACCTATTGTAAACATTGGGTATAGTGTCTATGCTATGCTATGTGTTCAAGGGGAATCCAATCTTCCTCAAATCTTTGCTTTATTGCTACAGAGTATTAAGTATTAAAGCAGTTCCACATCTATAGGACACATAAGAATGACTTTGCTGATCAATTAATAAAACAAGTTTTAAATAGGAGTTTCAGAAGCGTTTCTCAGCCGGCTGGCTTTCTACAATTACATCTGACAGAATTAATTTCCAGAATTAATTCACATTGTTATTCAGGCACAGGAACCACTATTTTCTAGATTCTAAACTATACCACTTACTTAAGAATATAATGAAGTTCAAGTAACAAATTAAGTCAATTGCATATTCATATCACTGCACTTATTACTATTTGAAAGAAACAACTTCTATAACCTGTTTACCTATAGTTATCCCTAACATCCATCAGATAAGCTCAAATTGTGCTTATGAGACAAAAAACCACAAAAACCCAAAAAACTAGGGGGCTGGAGAGATGGCTCAGCAGTTAATATCACTGGCCGAGCTCAGTTCCCAGCACCCAAAAACCATGTGTAACTCCAGTTCCAGCACCCACATGGCTGCTGACAACTTCTCACAACTCCAGTTCCAGGGGATCTGACACCCTCTTTGACCCCCCTCCATGGGGCATTGCATAAACATTGCATGATGCTTGCACTTAGACACATGTAGGAATTACACTGATACACATAAATATAAAAATAAATATAAATTTTAAAAAGATTAAAAAAAATTTTTAATATAATGGAACTTCAAAATATTCATTTATCATTTTCAGTTATTTGGTGGGTCTTGCTGTAGCCCCTTAGCTGGTTGGTTATAAATTTTTTTTTTTTATTACATTATTTATTCATTCCATTCAATTTTTTTCATTCATTTCATCATTATGTGTCCAAAGTGCAGAGTGTGCATGTTTGTAACACGTAAACAATCAGAGACAAATCTGTGTGTGTGCATTTTCTCTCCTTTCATCATATTGGTTTGAGGGACTGAACTTAGGTTGTCATGCTTAGCAGCAAGCACTTTTTTACCCACGGAGTCATCTCACCAACCCCCTTGGCTGCTTTCTTTAATGATCTTGTTTTGAAATCCCCTGCCTTTCTCCCTGCTTACTCTATTTTATTTTCTACCTAATCTAAATAAGCCGTCTTTTGTATATTTTCACTTCTCAATGTGGTTGTTGATTAGCTTATGCCCATCAAATTGACATCACCCAGTTTATGGTGATTGGCTCAAGATGATCTTGAAGCCACAGTTCATAATGATGTAAGAGCTATGGCACTCTGTGTACAAAATGCCCTAGAACCTGGATTCACAAAGCAGAACTTCTGAAGAGAAACAATGAGAATAAATATGCAATGGCAACTCTATCTAACAGGAAACGGGCTACTAGTCATTCATAGTAGGTTTATGGAAAAAAAAAATTTTTTTTTTTTTTTTTTTAATACATGAAAATTGAAAATACATTGTTCATATAACTGTAATAATACAAATCATGTGTGCTAAAGGATCCTACTTCAGTAGCACAATAAACATTCATTGCTTAGGCACCAGTTGTTCTAAGAGGTAGCTTTCTTGTTTTTGACTTGCTTTGCTCAGTAAATTGGTTTGGCTGTGAACTACTTAGGATGGCCTGCACTGGAAGGATGGTGACTCTCTCTGGGCCTTGGGTTTCTCTTGCTCTTCCGAGAGCATTAACATGGCCTACACTTTCCTTTCCATGATAGTACAGAAAGAATTAGCAAGACCGAGAGTCTTTCTATCCTTGGGTGGGATGCTTTCGAAGATTCATCAGTCCTAAAGCAGTAGGAGAGATTTAAAAAAAAATATCAAATTTCAAAGGTGACAAAACAAGAAAACATTGAAGAATTAGTGTTATTTTTTAGATACAATGTATAATATATTTTAATTTTACAAAGGTCATATTAAAACTAAACAAAAGTATGTATATACAGTGAATTCAGCTTATTTTGCTTTTCTTGGTCAATCACAATTTGGAGGAATTAGTGTTATTTTTTAGATACAATGTATAATATATTTTAATTTTACAAAGGTCATATTAAAACTAAACAAAAGTATGTATATACAGTGAATTCAGCTTATTTTGCTTTTCTTGGTCAATCACAATTTTCCAATTGTTTTCCAGTCTCTGGTGTTGGGCTTTTGCTCATTCACTATCCCAGATCTGCAGTAAACTATTACTTAATGTCACCTCTGGTCACAGTTTATGTGGAGAATGATATTTCCCTTGATGGAATACTCTATCTCATGAGAAAGGCAAAGTAAAATAAAAGAGCAGGGACACACCACAGGGTTATAAGTCCGCACTGACTTATATTTTCATCTTTCAGCATGAACATCATGCTTTGTAAAGAGGGACCTATATATGTATTTCAGCCTCCAATTTCTTCTGAAGTACAATGTAATCCAAACATCTTACTTTGTTAAGACTTTTGGTAGGCCATGTTTGATAACAAGTTTGAAATTCTGAGTCCAACATATGGCTTAATATAGGACATATAAATGCAAATATGTTTTCCCCTTGAATTCTCTCTCTTGATATCGAGAGACACATGTAGATTCCTTTTCCTAGGGAGTATGCCAAAAAAGAATTTAGCCAAATGTAAAAATCCATTCCACTTTTATTTCACTTCAGAAACTATCACGATCATGACATTGTAAACATTTTAATCAACTTATGCACTGCGTTCTTCTAACCTGTTGTGGTTTTTAATTGTGCATGCTTCTATGTGATGTAAACCAGTTTTCATTCTAGAACTTCCAAGAAAAGTATGTAGAGGCAGGTACATATAAGGGTATTCTGACTGTCTCTTCCACTCCGGAACTGTATTTTTGCTATCTACTTTTATATGTTTTTTGTTGCCTGTTAGGAGTCTATGTGTCCTATAGCCACAGGTTCCACACAAGGCTTTTAATAAATAGAACTTTGTACTGAGATTTCTCTGCACGAAAGCATTCCCTTCTTTCCAAGGTCATCATTGCTGCTCCAGGTGGTGATTTGTGCTGCTCTTGATCCTCACATATTGGTGGTAGAGTCCTTGGTATGTGCTCTTTGGAAATATTACTAATGTATGAACTGTAACATTAAATTTCTAATCTAATCAATCAAGTGACATATATATGCAGTGTATGCTTGGCTAGTAAAAAGATTAATTGCCATGTGCAATGAAAACTAACTCTCTATAAGGTGAAATATTGCATGTCTCCCACAGAAAGATGGAAACATGAACACTGTGTTGAGCTAATGACTAGTTCTGCCATTCAACCATATGGATTGCCTTTAAGACAAACTGAAATGAAGATTAAAGGCGTGTAAAATTAACTCTCTATTAAAGCAGTTAGGGATTTTCTCCAGATTCTACAGGAAAATGATGCAATCTGTTGCAAAACCAGACACTTGTCTCCCAGATGGTACAAAAATCTATCTAAGCAAATACTTCTTCCAGCTCTGTGTAAGATACCAGGCATATTTTTTATTTCTTCTGCTTGATTATGCATCTGAAGATGTTTACAGGGGAAGGACCTTGTAGAGTTGTGGATTTGCATTGTAAAACTCCTCAGTATTATGGTAATAGCCACTTCTGAGAGGAAACCTGAAGTTATAATGTAAAAGATAATGCTATTTTTGGAATGTGTTATGTCACTGATTCTTTGGCCAATGTTACTTGTTTTCTGGCAGACGTATTACTGTATGCTGCTGATCAGAAAGTAGGGACATTAGTCTCTCAGATTGCCAATAATCTTTTGTTAATTAATGTGTACAAGATTGTTTTTTAGGAGGCCCACTGTGAAGTAAGTTATTGATAATAACAGTGCATGCATTTAATTCTTAGAGATGGAATATTTACTGAAAGATCTTCACATCTGAATAGGTGGCTGTATTAGTCAGTTTTCCGTTGCTGTGATAAAACACCATGACCAAAGGAACTTATAAAA
This sequence comes from Rhizomys pruinosus, assembly GCA_009823505.1. Lineage (NCBI taxonomy): Eukaryota > Metazoa > Chordata > Mammalia > Rodentia > Spalacidae > Rhizomys > Rhizomys pruinosus. Next base: position 2,396,700 of record VZQC01003447.1, on the reverse strand, counting down.
GGAAGAGTTTATTTGAGCTTATGATTGACAGTTCCAGGGAATTAGAGTCCATTGTGGCGGGAGGCATGGCGGCTGGAGCTGGAGCAGCAAGCCAAGAGTCACATCTTGAAATGAGCACAGGAAGTCAAGAGACAGCGACTGGAAACCGCAAGTCTTGTTAAACACACTAAGCCTGCCCCCAATAACGTACTTCCTCTAGCATGGCCACACCTTCTATGACCTCCAAGAACAGTGCCACCAACTGGAGACAAATGTCTGAATACTTAAAGCCTATGGGGGATACTCATTCAAACCACCACAGTGGCTAAAAAGCTATTTTCTTTGTCTATATACACCAAATATCACACATAAGACAATGGAAACACTGGCATAAGAGGTCAGGTGTGAACATCAGGCTACATTATTCTTAACTTCCTTTCTGGCTCTCATTGCCTTCTTCATGATCAGAAATTACTTTTGTCACTCTTTTGCTTAATCAAGTCCATATGTCTCCTGGCTCATTAAGATTCCATAAATGAATTCCTCATGACTTGGCATTGAGTCAGATGTATGATATTGCTTCTAATGTACCCATAATGTACTAATTTCTAAGACATACCACAGGGGCTGCTTGCAGATATCTGGTTTATAAGGAAGATGTGTTTTCTGTATTTAAATTATGTCTCTAACTAAAGTACTCCAAAATTTCTGGTTACTTTGCTTGCTTGATTGGCTGTAGAATAATAAATAAAGAAATAAAGTATTAATTATGTTACCTTTATTACCACGACGAAATTGTCTAGGTGAGTCATGTTGAAAGTTGACATACGTGAGTACGCAGTGCTTAGATCAGGGACTTCCCAGGACCACCTGGAGCACAGGTAGGAGCTGGGTGCTTCAGCCAGGCAGAATTTAGGATAGATCTACTCCTGGGTTGTTAGATAATTGATTCCTTGGTTTGTTGAATAGTGGGGTGGAGTCGTCCTGCTAGCTGGGATTAAAGGTGGGCCTGTAGCTACCACAGTGCTTAGATCAGAGACTTCCCAGGACCACCTGAAGCACAGAGTGGGCTAAGTCAGACATACCCCCCCACCCTTCCACTCCAGCCAAATGGAATTACTGAATTGTTGAGAGAGTGTCCAAGTGGATTTTTTGGAGAACCTTCAGAACACAAAGGGAACAGTGAATTAGACTTCCAATATATAAACAAAATTTAAAACCATGATACCTAGACAAGTCAACATTCCATAAAACAAGAAGAAAAAAAAAGGCATCTGAAGGAGGCAAGCAAACTAAGCCTTCAACACAGTGAAAAGGCATTTGAGATTTGCATCTGAATACAGGCAAAAAAGGGAAACCCACTTGCCAGGGACACAACGAAGGGACAACATGGGAAAGGTACAGGATAATTCCACACCAAGCTCTACCAACCCTGTAGGAGATTGCTACAGTGGGATCCCCCTGGGGGTGACCCAAGAAACAGATCTCAGAGAAACAATTGCGGACCCATTCAGAGAAATTAAAGAATATAAAGAACAAGTCAGAGAACTAAGAAGAGAGAATGAAAAACTCAAGAAGGACCTACAGGGAGACAATGACAAACTTCGGAAAGAAATAAAGGGAGAGAATGACAAACTCCAGAAAGAACTAGAGGGAGAAAATGACAAACTCCAGAAGGAAGTGGTCACACTGAAAAAAGAAGCCAACCAACGATGTAAGGAGCACCAAGAAGAGATTGAGAAGCTCCAAAAGGAAGTGGAAATACTAAAGAAATCGCAGGATGAAATGAAAAAGGAAATAGAACACTCAATCAATAAAGAGGAAAGGAATGGAAACAAGCCTCAGAAATATACTGGAGGAAGCAGAACAAAGAATATCAGACCTGGAAGATAACACAGAACAACTGAAAACCTCAAAGTAAAGATTATGAAAAATTTAAAAATACATAAAAGTGGAACAACCAGGAAATATGGGACACTATGAAAAGATCAAACCTCCACATCATAGGAATAGAGGAAGGAGAAGAATCCCAACAGAATAGTATTGATCAGATCTTCAACAGAATAATAGATGAAAATTTCCCCAAACTAAAAAAAGACAAACCCATACAAACACAAGAAGCACATAGAACTCCAAACAGACAAAATCAGAAAAGAAACTCCCCACACCATATCATAGTTAAAATGCTAGATGTCCAAAACAAAGACAAAATTCTGAAAGCCACAAGAGAAAAACAAGTTACATATAAGGAGAAAACCATCAAAATTACAACTGACTTTTCAGCACAAACCATGAAAGCAAGAAGAATGTGGAGCAAAGCATTCCCAGTGTTAAAGGACTATACCCAGTGTTAAAGGACTATAGATGCCAACCCACATCACTACACCCAGCAAAAATGTCAATTATAGTTGAAGGAGAGAGAAAAATCCTCCATGTCATAAACAAGATGATAGAACACATGTCTGGAAAACTAACCCTCAGAAAATACTTGAAGCAATTCAAAGGACAGAAGAGAGGAGCAATTATCTCCAAGCACCTAGAAAGAGAAACTAATAAAAACATAACTGCAGAAGTAGAAACTGAGACTAAAAATGCAAATGAATAATAAGGTGAAAGGAAGCAACATGCATCTTTCAAATATAACCTTAAATATTAATGGATTAAACTCCCCAATCAAAAGACATAAACTGGGAGATTGGATTAGGAAACAAAACCCATCTATATGCTCTCTACAAGAAAGTCATATCAATCTTAAGGATAAGCACCAACTTAAGGTAAAGAGATGGAAAAAAATATTCCAAGCAAATGGTACCAAAAAGAAAGCAAGTGTTGCTATTTTAATATCAGACAAAATAGATTTCAAAGTAAAAGAAATCAAAAGAGACAAAGAGTCTTTGATAAAGACAAAATCTTTATCAAAGGAACAAATGACCATGAAGATTTCACAATAATGAATATATATGCACTAAACTCTGGTGCACCAAACTTTATAAAGACAATCCTTAAGGACCTCAAGGCACAGATTAACCCCAGTAAACTAGAATAGAGGACTTCTATACCCCACTATGTCCTTTAGACAGAGCAACAGGACAAATAGTAAACAGAGGGACATCTTAACTGAATGATATGATACACCAAATAGACCTCACAGACATCTACCGAATATTCCACCCAAATACCAGAGAATGCACTTTCTACTCAGCAACCCCTGGAACATTATCCAAAACAGACCATATACAGGCACATAAAAAAAAAAACTCAACAAATACAAAAATATTGAAATAATTTCATGCATTCTATCAGACCACAGTGCAATAAAACTCAATATCAAAACCAGGACAAGCCCTACATCCTACAAGAAAACCTGGAGACTAAACAACACTATCCTGAATAATGAATGGGCCAAGGAAGAAATAAAGAAAGAAATAAAAGCATTCCTGGACTTGAATGGCAATGATAATACAACACAAAAAAACCTATGGGACACTTTAAAGCAGTCCTAAGAGGGAAGTTTATAGCCCTGAGTGCCTACATCAAAAAAACAGAAAGAGCACAAGTGAACGATGTAACACTGCAGCTAAAAACAATTGAGAGAAAACAACAAATGAGCCCTAAACACAGCAGACAGGAAGAAATAATAAAAATCAGAGCAGAAATCAATGAAATAGAAACAAAGAAAAACCATACAAAAAAAATCAGTGAATCCAAAAGTTGGGACTAAATAAGATAGACAGACCTCTAGCCCAGTAAACCAAAAGAAAGAAGGAACAACTCCAAATAAATACAATCCATGATGAAAGGGGAAATATCACAATAGACAATGAAAAGATCCAGACAATCATCTGGGAATACTTCAAAAACCTATACTCTACTAAGTTTGAAAACCTAGAAGAAATGGATGAATATCTGAATTCCTGGGAATCACCAAAGCTCAACCAAGAAGATATCAACACCTTAAATAGACCCATAATATATGAAGAAAGTGAAGATGCAATAAGAAACCTCCCAACTAAAAAACGCCCAGGCCCAGATGGATTCATAGCAGAATTCTCTAAAACATTTCAAAAAGACTTACAACCATTATTACTCAAATTGTTTAGAAGGATACAAATAGAGGGAATTCTGCCAAATTCCTTCTATGAAGCCAGCATCACTCTATTACCAAAACCAGGCAAAGGTACAACCAAAAGGGAGAACTATAGCCTCATCTCATTAATGAACACAGATGCAAAAATTCTAAACAAAATACTTGCAACTTGTACACAGACCCACATCAGGAAGATCATCCATCATGACCAAGTTGGATTCATACCAGAAATGCAGGGATGGTTCAATATTTGAAAATCAATAAATATCATAAAACATATAAATGGACTGAAAGACAAAACCACATGATCATCTCAACTGAAGCAGAAAAAGCATTTGACAAAATCCAGCATCCTTCATGCTTAAAGTTCTAGGGGGAATTGGATTGGAGGGATCATTCTTCAATGTAATCAAAGCCATATACAGGAAACCCACAGGCAATATCATCCTAAATGGGGAAACAACAGAAGCATTCCCTTTAAAGGTTGGAACTTGGCAAGGCTGCCCCTTGTCACCACTCCTCTTCAATATAGTGTTTGAAATACTTGCTAGGGTAATAAGGCAAGAAAAGGAAATTAAAGGTGTTCTAAGGAAAAGAGGAAGTCAAGCTATTCCTTTTTGCTGATATGTTTGTTTAGTTAAGGGATGCTAAAAACTCAACCAGAAAACTCCTAGAAATGATTAAGAGCTTCAGTAAAGTGGCAGGATACAAAATTAACCTGGAAAAATCAGTAGCCCTTCTTTACACATACAAAAAGCAACTTAAGAAGGAATAGAAGGAGAGCTTCTCACTCACAATTCCCTCAAAAACAATAAAATAACTAGGAACAAACCTAAGAAAGACACCAAAGATCTCTACAAAAAAATTAAACCCCAAAAGAAGGAAATTGAAGTAGACATCAGAAGATGGAAAAACCTCCCATGCTCATGGATTGGGAAAATTAATATAGTAAAAATGTCCATTCTATGCAAACTCTTGTACAGATTTAATGCCATCCCAATTAAAATCCCCAAGAGTTTCTTCACAGGCTTAGAAAAAAAGTCCTTAATTTGATTTGGAAAAACAAAAGACCCCCGAATAGCCAAAACAATCCTGAGTGAAAAGAGCAATACAGGAAGGATCTCTATACCAGACTTCAAACTATACTACAGGACTATAGTCATAAAAACAGCTTGGTACTGGCAGAAAAGCAAACCTGTTGACCAATGGAACAAACTGAAGATCCAAACTTGAGCACATACAATTTCAGCCACTTCATATTTGACAAGGGGCCAAGAAGACACGCTGGAGGAAAGACACCATCTTTAGCAAGTGGTGTTGGCAAAACTGGACCACCACTTGTAGAAGAATGAAATTAAACCCTAACTCTTGCCCCGTACAAAAATCAACTTCAGATGGATTAAAAATCTCAACATGAAACCCCAAACTCTGAAGGCGACAGAAGAAAAAGTTAGCAGCAGACTATAAGACATAGGCATAGGAAAATACTTCCTAAATCAGACAGCAACTGAGCAAGAATTAAGGTCAACAATTGACAAATGGGACCTCAGTAAACTCAAAAGCTTCTGTACATCAAAAGAAACAATCCAGGAAGTGAAGAGAAAATCCACAGAGTGAGACAAAACCTTTACTACAGATACAGCTAACAAAGCATTAATTTCCAGAGTATATAAACTACTCAAAAAACAAAGAAGAAATAAAACAAATGAATCACTCAAAAGATGAACAATGAGCTGAACAGAGACTTCACAAGTGAGCAATTAGAGATGGCTGAGAAACATCTTAAAAATTGTCCAATGTCACTAATAATTAAGGCAATGCAAATTAAAACCACTTTAAGAAATCATCTCACTCTGATAAGACTGGCTAGGATCCTGAAAACAAATGATACAAAGTGGTGGAGAGGTTGTGGGGAAAGTGGAGCACTCATCTATTGCTTGTGGGAATGTAAACTTGTACACTCACTATGGAAAGCAGTGTGGAGAACCCTTGGAAGACTCAAAATGATCTTACCACCTGACCCAGTCATACCACTCTTGGGTATATACCAACAAGACTCTTCTTACTGCAGAGATACATGCACAGCTATGTTTATTGCAGCTCTGTTCACAATAGCAAAAAGCTGGAACCAACCGAAATGCCCCTCAACTGACAAGTGGATAGAGAAAATGTGGTACATCTACACAATGGAGTTCTAGGCAGCAGTAAAAAAAAACAATATCATGAACTTTGC
>VZQC01003447.1:2377430-2390114 GCA_009823505.1 Rhizomys pruinosus | reverse complement strand
TATGAAATATATATATATATATATATATATATATAACACTTTGACAATTATAAACAAAGATTTATAAATTTTCATATTGACGAGTTTTGTGTGGAGATAGGTTTACTCATTCATGTATATAAATAGAAAGGGGCACAATTGCTTCACTGGGTTATATCATAAAAGTTTCTTTAATTTACTAGGGAATTGCTATACTCGGAGTTGCTGTGCCATTTCCTATTCCAACCAGAAATGAATGTGAATATATCCCTTTTTTATTTTTTTAATTTAATTAATTAATTAATAATTTTTGTCTTTTTGAGACAGGGTCTCCCTGTAACTACAGCTGTCCTGGAACTCACTATGTAGACCAGGCTGGCCTTGAACTCACAAAGATCTACCTGCCTCTGCCTCCAAGTGCTAGGATTAAAGGCTTGCACCACCATGCCCTGCTAATCCCTTTGTTTTTAAGCTGTGCTTTAATGTGGATCCTAAATGCTTCCCTGAGGTCCATGTGATAAGGATATGATCCCCAGGATGGCACTATTGTATGATGGTACCTTGAGGAGGTATGGCTTACTGAGAAATGTTTAGGGTATATAGAATATACCATTACAGGTGACTATGGACCTCTTCCCCACTACTTCTGGCTTTCTGGCTCAGTACCCAAACACCTTGCTTCTCTACTCACTCTTCACTATTGTCCTTGGGAATACTCACCACGGTTGGAAGCCACGTAAATCTTTCTCTTCATGAGTGAATTCCCTCAGTATTTCATTATAGTGGAACAAGGCTGACTGGCACACTGTATGTGAATGTCTCGTTTTAAATATAGTGTCTACCTTTTAAACATCATGTAGCTGCTTCCTATTCTTACTAATAGTCACTGTCTTTTATTGCTTAATTAGTTTATATTCATTGCATAAAATACTGGAATTCTTTGTGACATGGGTACAACAGAATTTTATTTAGTATTCATGAGAAATGAGCTACTAAGCTGAAAAGAGATAATATAGAAGCTTAAGAATGTATTTCCTAGTGCGGGAAAATAGGTGGGAAAGGCCTCCCCCCATATTAATAAAAACTAAGTAGCATTTTGGAAAAGACCCAACTGTAGAGAGTAAATATATGAGTGTTTGCTAAGGATTTGTTGGAAAGTGTGGAAGGATGAGTAAGAGGAGCATAGGGCAGTTTGGCACAGTGAAACCATTCTGTATGAGACGAAAACAGGATAGCTGTCATGATGCACATATTAAAACCCTTGGAAACCTACAACACAAAATGTAAACTTTAACCTAGGCCAGGCATGATAATGCATCAATATCAGTTCATCATGCACTGTGTATACTGCAGGAAGTCAAGGGTCCTCTACCATAGGAAATCATGCAATCATCTGAGATGGATATAGAGAACTCTTTGTAATACCTGTTCAATTATTCTGTAAACCTAACACTGTAATAAAAAATAGAGTCCATTAATTATTAAACTGTTAACATTCAATATATTGACATTCTAGTTGTATAGCAGTCTAAGTAATGAAAAGTTTTAGTCACAGTTGTACACTTCCACCTGAGTTAATCCTCCCTCAAACAAATGGATTCAATACAGAATTGCCAAATCATCAATTCAAAAGATAACTTTCTTTTTAATGCACATTTAAAAGGCAATTGAATTACAAAAGAGGAGAACAGTAATCCTAAACTTACAGTGTATTTTTCCTAAATACACTGAAAGAAAATATAGTCCTCAGTACAGATTTTAGTATTATTGAGCACATAATTTTATGTATTCATTTAATGTATGTATGTATTCTTTAGAAGTACCAACGTTTAATGACTTGGTTAATAAAATGGTTCTTGGATAAAGAGTTCTTGTTCAAAATGAAGTAATATAAATGACCATATACACTGCATTTGTCATATTATATAAATAATTTAATTATTCCATAATACTAATCTCATAGACAATTTTATGTATTTTTCATAATTAAAGCAATATTCATCAAATAAGTTACAGTGTAGATTTTTCACATTTTCTGAGAAATAAAAGACATATAAATTAAGTGTAAATTATTTGGCTTGGGCAAAATGTTGGTCAAAAAGAGTTGTGAAGGAGGTTTTTGTGATCCCAAAATTCTGGATGCTTCTCTTCTTGCTTTATGCCAATATTTTTTTTAAATGTGTGTGTGTGTGTGTGTGTGTGTGTGTGTGTACATATGAGTACATAAGGTCCCCCATTGAATTTAAAAGAACTGTCAGATCCCCTGGGCAGGGAGTTACAGGAAATTGTGAGCGACACAATGTGGGTGCTGGGAATCAAACTCTACTCCTGCAAGAGCAGCATGTATTTATTTAAATATTGTATTTATTATTTTTATTTATGTGTATCAGTGCATTTACTGCATGCATGTAAGTGTGCCCAGGTACTGAAATGCCCATGGAAGTCAGGAGAGGGTGTTGGACCCCTGGAACTGGAGTTACAGACTGTTGTTAGGCGCCATGTCAGTGCTCAAAATTGAACCCCAGTCCTCTATAAGAGCATAGGTGGGTGCTCTTAACTGCTGAGCCATCTCTCCAGCCCCCAGTATGTACTCTTAATAGCTGATCAGTCTATCCAGCCCTTGTCTTATGCCTTTAGGAAAACAATTATGAGACAAGCCTGAAAAGAAGGATTAGCCAAGACATTAAAGCACTATCAAGCTCTGTATATCCTTTCAAGAAAATCTGTGTCATATGTTAATAGATAAGGATGCAAATGTGAATGCCTGAGAAACTAAAGAAAGCAAAGACAAACACTCTTAAAAGGTCTGGAGGAGGGGCTGGAGAGAAGGCCTAGTGGTTAAGAGCGCCTACCTTTCTTACAGAGGACCCAGGTTCGATCCCCAGCACCCACATGGCGGCTGAGAACCATCCGAAACTCCAATTGCAGGAGGACTCCAGTTCCAGGGGAATCCGACACCCTCTTCTGACCTCCGCGGCATTGCACGACATGGGCGCACACACCTGCATGCAGACAGTACATTCATACACATACAGAAATAAATAAAAAAAAAATTAAAAAAAGATGAAGAAAAAAAGAAAAAAAAAGGTCTGGAGGAGAAGGGATGTTAGTAAACAAGCCATTCCTGAACATCTTTCTTTAAAATATCAAATTGACATTTTTACTATATTTATTTTCCCAATCTATGAGCATGGGAGGTTTGTCCATCTTTTGATGTCTTCCTCAATTTCCTTTTTCAGGGGTTTAAATTTTTTGTTGTAGAGATCCTTGGGTTACTGAGTAGAATGTATATTCTTTGGTGGTTGGATGAAGTATTTTATAGATGTCTCTTAGGTCTATTTAATGTATGAGTTCATTTAATTCAAATGTTTTTCTGTTTATTCTTTGTCGAATTGGCTTATTGGAGAGAGTGGGATACTGAAATCTCCTACTGTTACTGAGTTGTGGTTAAACTGTGTTTAAGTCCTATGCTACTCTTTTTATGAAAGTGGATGCACCAGAGTTTGCTTCATATACGTTCATGATTTTATTGTTTTCTTAGTTTGTTGTTAGCTCAATCAGAATGAAATTACTTTATCTTCTCTGATCGATTTTAATTTGAAGTCTATTTAGTCAGATATTAGAATCACAGTGCTTGCCTTTTTTTCTTACTGTCATTTTTGGAATATTTTTCCTTTTTTTTTTCTCACCCTAAGATGGAGCTTATTCTTGAAGGTGAGTTCCTTACACACATCAAATAATGGGTTTTGTTTTTATCCAACTAATCTTTTCACTTGGGATTTAAAGCCATTGACATTTAAAGTTATTATCTTGAATTTTGTTACATTTCATTGACACCTTAGTTACCCCCAAGCTTTAAGTTTTTTCCTATCCATAAAATGGTCATGAGTTTCCCAAAATCTCTAGGTAATTGATTCTTTGAGAGAGGTGTGCTGCTTAGCCTTAGTTGTCAAATTGACACACCTGGGGAGAGGGAACTTCAGTTGAGAAATTTCCTTCCCTTTAACGATGGGCAGTGTTTGTCAACCACAAAAAAAAAAAAAAAAAAAAAGCCTTTTCTCCCCAAGTTGTTTTTTTTTCCCTTGTTTTTCATCAGACATGGAGGGACAACTAGAAAGAATGACTACTGTCATTCTTTTATTTTCTGTTTGTGTTCTTAGTCCTATTTTGTGTTTCTTTAATTATACCTTCATTCATTTTCTTGTAGCTTCTTATATGGTCATCCCTTTCAGTCATTTTTGTATTGCTCCTTTGGTGGACAAGAATTCTGGCAGCCAATTTGTATCATGCATGATTTTAATTTCCTCTTCAACAGTTTTGCTAGGTAAAGTACTGTCAGTTAACATCTATGACATTTGCTTCAGGCTCTTCTGGTTTTTATAGTTTGCATTATAAGTTGGCTGTAATTCTGATGGCTTTTCCTTCATATGTAACTTATTTTTCTCTTGCAGCTTTCAGCACTGTTTCTTTGTTTTGTGCATTTAGTGTTTTCACGATAGTGTCCTGTGGGGAGTTACTGTTCTGATTGAATCAATTTAGTGTTCTGTGTGCTTGTTGTATCTGTATGTATGTGTCTTTCCTTAATTTAGGGAATTTTTTTTTTATTTTTGTATGTGTATGAATGTACTGTCTGCATGTAGGTTTGTGCACCCGTGTCGTGCAATGCCGCGGAGGTCAGAAGAGGGTCTCGGATTCCCCTGGAACTGCAGTTCTCCTGGAATTAGAGTTACAGACAGCTCTCAGCTGCCATGTGGGTGCTGGGGATCGAACCCGGGTCCTCTGCAAGAGCAGTCGGTGCTCTTAACCGCTAGGCTATCTATCCAGCTCGGGAAATTTTCTTTAATAATACTGTTGAAGATCTGGTCAATGGCATTGACCTGAAATTCTCATTCCTCTATTGCTATGATCCATGGATTTATTCTTTTCATGGTTTATTACTTTCCTGTTGCATTGATGAAACACTGACCAAAGCAACTTATAAAAGGAACATTTTATTTGGCTTACATTTCAGAGGTTTAGAGTCCATAATGGCACTGGTGGCATGGCCTCAGATTTGGCTGGAGCAGAAATTCAAGCAATCAGATATTAAAGCAGGTACAGGAAGCAGAGAGCAACTGGAAATGTGCCAAGGCTTAAGAAATTTCAAAGCCTGCCCCCAGTGCTGTGCTGTCTCCAGCAAAGCCACGAACCCTAAAACCTCCACAAGTCATACCACCAACCCTAGAAAATACGTCAAGATATTTGGAGACTGTGGGAAACATTTTCATTCAAACTATCACTTATGACACCCCAGATAAATTTCTACATATCCCATTCCTGTGGTTTTTTTTTTTTTTAATTTTTCATCTTTGCTTGAGCCTCTAAAACTTCAACTTTATCATCTAGTCTTGATAGAGTTAATTCCAGAAATATTTTTATTTCTTTCTTGATTTGTTCTTTGTTCTTCTGTTTTCCGTTTCATTCGTTCTGCTTGTGAGTCATTCTCTTGTCATTTCAAACTGGCTTATTGAGTTTTTCAACTCCATCTTCAATTTAGGCTGAGTTTTGGTCACTATTTTTATTTGTTTCATGAATTCACTTTTCAAATCCTAGATTATCCTCATCATTTCCTTCAGTCATATATGTACACTTTCTTCAGCTTCAGTCAGGTGTTTATTCCTATCTTCTTTGAAGTCTTTGTGAGTTTTTTTTTTGTTGTTGTTGTTCATATGTTCATTAAAGTAATTGATTTCTTTGAACATGTTTATGGGTGTCTTTTAAATTCTGTGTCCTGGAGTGCCTCTGCGTACTTCTCATTGTAGAACACTTTAAAGGACTGGTGTGATTTGTTGGGGACATACTATCTTGGTTACTTGTAGTATTTGTGACTTTGCACTGTGACATTAGCATATGGACTTATTTTGTTATTATTTTGTGTATCTGGTATGAAATTCCAGCCTGCCTTTGTTGTTGATGCAACTTGGTTGCTTTTTGATCATGTATGAACAAGTTGGTCTGTGCTTGAGGTTCTCACTTTCAATTGTTTATTGGACAGAACAGATGGTTCCAGTCCAGCTAGTCAGGAGCTCTTCAGTAGGGCAAAAAGCCCTAGGATGATTTAGGCCAACGGAGACCAGATGGACCTATATTTACGAGCTAAGGTGGCAAGATGTGATATCTGGAGCAGTGGGCATTGGTCAGGTGCCAAAGCAGGGGTATGGTGACCCAGAGAGTGAGATCCAGTTTATACATCAGATTAGTCAGAAGCATTCTGGTAGCAGCAGTGCAAAGGTGCCTGGACTCTGAGGGCTGATGATAGGGTGGGCTGGTTCTAATTAGTAGATGCAAACCCTGAAACAGTGCCTGAATAATTTCTAATTGTCAAAAGTGACTCTACACCTTGTTTGTTCTACAATTCATCTATGCACTGTCTTCAGCAATAGAGCCTTACCAGCAAGTTCTACTGAGTAACCAAAAGCAAGAGCCTTAGTAACCAGTATTGTTCAAGGCTCTATAGCTTCAATAGCTTCAAAAGAGAGTCCATTCCTGGCATTGGGGTTTTACTTTGCTAGCCTAAGGTATCCAGTAGGGGAAATGTCCTTTTATTAGAGGGTAATTCCTATTCATCTCTTTCTATGTTATATATGTATAAATAATTTAAGCAATATATGTACATATTTTAAATAACTTCAATTGTGGTTTCTATATGACCTTTTTCTAAAGGTCTTATTGCTAGTTATCCCTCCTCACATTCCCTCTCTGCCTTGCCCTTCAATTCTCCACCCCATTTAACAGTTCCTATTCCATTATTCTCCTTTCCGTCTTTATATCACTGCATTGGATCGCCTCATGCTGGAAGCTTCCATTCCCAATGGCCATTTACTAGTTTCCTGACCTCTATGGGTTTTCCAATTGCAACATGCATCTTTAAGGATTTTTGCATGTAGGAAAGTGAATATAAGAAATTTGTCTTTCTGGGTCAGTGTAACTTCACTGGAGAAGATTATTTCCACTTCTGTGCCTTTACCTGAAAATTTCATAAATTTTCTTAACAGCTGAATAATGTTGCATTACTTACCAAGCTTCCTTTCCACTGGCTAGCTGTCATAGTATTTAGAGGTGCTGTGCATGCCACCAGAAGAGAAAGGCAATCATTAGCCTTGCCAAGTTGTGAATACTCAGATAAAACAACTGGCCTGGCCCAATATGACCTCTGATGATATCATAGGACAAGCACTTTCTGATAGGATACAAGGTCCTCTTCACAAGATGGAGTTCATATCTAACAGTGATATTAGGCCTAGGAATGTGTGTTAAAACACATCACATCCATAGAGGAGGTCCTAACTCTATTATTCTGCTAAGTAGACATAGTATTAAACTGACTCCTAATGACTTATTCCTATGGCCCTATATTAATTCATCTCTCAGCTCTCACCAGGGAAGCTTCCTCATGTAGCAGATGGTGATTAACACAAAGACCCACAACTGGCCAATGTGCAGAGAACACACAACTGGGGAGTGCTTATCATCCAATAAGAAGCCTATACCAAACTTTTGTGTCCTGAGGCTCAGAGATCTTTGCAGAAGAGAGGCCAGAAAGATCGTAAGAGCCAGGGTTGGTAGATGACCTGAAGGAAGCAGCTTTACAGATAACTCAGCAGTTAATCATACAAACTCACATTAATTGTAAGAACATACACAACTCTCATGCATGTTCAACCTAGACTGAAAAACTATTGGAACTGTTAGCTGCTGGAGAGAGTCAGACTTCTTTAATGGTGTGATGCTCTATAGCTTAACCAGACCCCAGAGGATGGCCTGCACTGAAGGGCATTTGGGGATATATATATATATATTTTACAAGATAGGCATCGGATATACATATATATGTATATATGTATATATACAATCGGATATACATATATATGTATATATGTATATATACATATATACACATATATATGTATATATATATGTGTATATATATGTGTATATATACATATATAGATATATGTNCTCAAAGTATGGGAATAAAAGAAAAGTTTAATTCAATTGAACTGGGACAGGAATTTGAGAACAGCCAGCATGTACCTGGTGCTTAGGAACTACCTCATTCTGCATGGCTCTGTACTCGATCCTTGGCTTGCTTTTAAAGAATAGGAATTATTAGAGGGGCTTACAACCCCCAATCTCAGGAACATAAACTTTTCACCCCTGGAGATATATATATATATATATATATATATATATATATATATATATTTTTTTTTTTTTTGTCTTTTTGAGACAGGGTCTCCCTGTAGCTCTGGCTATCCTGGAACTCACTCTGTAGACCAGGCTCTTTATTTTTACTTATGTGTATTTGGGTGATTTTGTGCATGTGAGTACAGTGACTCTGGAAGCTGACAAAGGTGTCTAATTCCTTCCATTTGGAGTTGATAGGAGCCCCCTGATGTGGGTGCTGGGAACTGAACTTGGGTCTTGCACAAGAGCAGTGTATACTCTAACCACCGAAGCTGTCTCTCCAGCCCTACTATTGGTGTCTCTTGAGGGGGAAGAAAACTCTACATTCCAGTTTTGTCTGAATGCACTATCAAAGCCCTGTGGTAGATGAATTACTTGCTTCTGTAAATACTTTCATCAAATACAGGACTTAGTGGTTCTTTCATTCTCTATTCACTTTTCATCTTTACTGTTACATATTTTAAGTATCAGTATTTACTTGTATTTACTTGTCAGAACTTTATTCTTTTTTCTCAAATTTTAGATTAGAATACAAAGTACTGGGTTTCTTGATAACATATGCATATGTACCCACTCTTATACTTTCTTTGAATTGTTCCCCTCTCCTTTTGCCTGCCACTTCACTCCTTGACACCTGGCTGCTTGCAGGTAGGGCTACTCTCTCTGCTTGTTCTATTTACACCATCTGAATGCTAGAACTACAGGTGGCCACAATGTGCACCAGGCATTTACTCTGGCTCTGAAGTTCTACATTCCAGCCAAGGTGTCTTTTAACTTACATGGCAAGCACTTTAACTAATTCCCCAACTTTAAAGTGGTCCCTAGGATATATTTTATTCACAACATATGAATATATAACAAATTCTAAAATTTCTCACCAAATGACTTTTAAGTACCATTAAGTATTAAAAATTTTAATCCTCCCTCCAGATCTGAAATGTAGACAGTATCATAATTCTTATTTACAAATGAAGAAACTGACACACGGAGGAAGTGAAAAACGCCTCTGGGTGTTTTAGAAACAAATGATTGCATATGGACTACTTGCACATGGACACAGAGCCCCATTTCAGTGCAAATCCAACTGGTTGGCTTGGACAATAAAACATCTAAATTTATTGTGGTTAAAAACGTATCTTATGCACTATAAATTAGCAAAATATAATTTGGTGGGCACATTGTTAGAACTGTATCTGTAGATGTATCATGTCTTTTTTATTTTTAAATATTTATCTTTATTGAATTTTTGCAAATTTCATGCAATGTATTTTCATTGTATTTAGAGCCCCTCTCCCAACTGATGACTGGATAACAAAAATGTGGTACAGCTACACAATGGCCGTTCTATGCAGTGGTAAAGAAACATGACCTCCATTTCCAGGAGAACTCCAGTTCCAGGGGAGTCCGACGCCCTCTTCTGACCTCCGCGGCATTGCACGTCACGGGTGCACAGACTTGCATGCACACAATAC
Source organism: Rhizomys pruinosus (assembly GCA_009823505.1). Taxonomy (NCBI): domain Eukaryota; kingdom Metazoa; phylum Chordata; class Mammalia; order Rodentia; family Spalacidae; genus Rhizomys; species Rhizomys pruinosus. The sequence continues at coordinate 2,380,437 of VZQC01003447.1, read as the reverse complement.
ATTCATACACGTACGGAAATAAAAAAAAAAAAAAAAAAGAAACATGACAATCAGTCGGGTGTGGTGGCGCACGCCTTTATCCTAGCACTCGGGAAGGCAGAGGCAGGCGGATCTTTGTGCGTTCAAGGCCAGCCTGGTCTACCGAGCAAGTTCCAGGACAGCTGGGGCTACATTGAGACCCTGTCTTGAAAAAAAAATAAAATAAAAAAAAGAACAAAAAAAGCCCAAATCAAAGACAGAATATTTGTATAAATTTCATATAGGTTAGATAGTAGGTTATAAAAGACTGAGAAAAAGATGCAAGACAGGACTTAACGTGTATGACAGAATCCATGAGCTCTGGCGGGTGGGGGCCGGGGGACGTAAGGAGTGGGCATGGATGGGGGAATGAGTCTAAATTTCATTAAGAAATGTATGAAATGCACTCAATACAAAATTAAATTAAGAAAAAAAAAAAAAAAAAAAACCTAGGGGTTGTCATTTTTTTTTTCTGTTGTTAGCAAACCTACTGTATAAATTAGCAGCAAACCTGACAAAAATAGTGACAGAATTCCACCACAGTGGTTGTAGCTCCTAGGATCATTAGCTTCAAAACCCCATTTGAACATCTTGACATTCTAGATGTCTTGTCATTCACATGGTCAGCTGTGACATGGTTAGTCATTATGCAGAGTCAGGACCATGGATCCACTTCAGTCTCCCCTCCTTCCTCTCCCTCCTCCGCCCTTTCTTCCTCCTTTTTTTTTTTACTATTTCTCCTTCTGCTTCAGTTCCTCCTACTTTTCTTCCTCCTCCTTGTCCTCTTCTTTTACTGTTTCAGATGCTTTTGATCTATTCTTTAAGACTTTCACACACATATGGAATACATTTTCATTTTATCTTACCCCTAATTTCTCCCAGAAACTCCTATCCCTCTCTCCCAAATTCAAATCCTTTTCTGAACATTTTTTTTGTCTTTTATAAACCACTGACCCCACTTAGAATTGTTCATATGTGCATGGGTGTAGGGCCAAATAGTGGAGCTTGGGCCCCCTACAAGGGTCCACAACTCTAAAAAAATTGATTCTCTATCCCAGCAGCCATCAATTTCAAGTTGATCTCGGCCAGGGCTGGAACCTCAAGAACTCCTCCATATCCATGCTTGAATGTTGACTGGCCCAGTGCTGTGCAGGTCTGGTGCAGGCAACCACAATGCTGTGAGTTCATGAGGGCAGCATCGGTCATGTCCAGAAGTCACTGTTTTCCAGAAGTTATCCCCGACTTTTTAAATTAATCACCAGTGAAATGTAAAATATCAAATCAATCATAAGTATTTACTGTAAAAGAAAATTTCTTTTAAGAGAACTTATTTTCTTGGGAGCACATATTTCTGAGGTTCTCCTGACAGAACTTTCTCAGAAACAATGCTATCTTACAACATTGAAATTTACAGAGTAAATGAAATGAAAATCACATTAATATTTTCTTTTAAACAATATCAGGTTGTAGAATAGCATAGAATTAAATCCTAATGCTTTTATTTTCTTAATAATTAAAGTTAAATAACATGTTTTATACATTTTTACTTATTATATTATATTTTATGTGGCCTCCTCTATCATTTAAATTGGTAAATCCAGGGCTGATGGGAAATACCAGAGAGCTACTGAGTGTAGACTTGCTTAAGCTAGTGGTAAAATAAAATTTGAACATAATTAGAATATAAGGAAACACAATAGTCCTTTGCTGCATTTTGATATTTTAGTATTTGCAGCCTTTAAACATTTCCTCTCCTCTGCTTGTTCATGCATCCTGAAGCCCAAGCCAGTCTCCTCTTCTTCCTCACAGAAGCTATTTTGGGTTTGATGGAGAGGACTGCTCTTCTGTATGTATAGATTCAATTATGCAACTATCAAATCCAGTAATCCCCACTTGGCTCCCTGTTAATTTATGTGTATGCTTCTATCAGTTTTTTCATCAAACCCAAAATTTGTCCATCCCGCTCTTAGTGGGTGAGCATAAGAGGTGAATTTAGAATAGCTGACTATTCAGATTATGATAGCCTCTGAACTTATGGAATTTTTCCAATATGAGCCAGATCATCTCCGTGATTGTCATGATTGTCATTTTTTACTAAGCAGAAAAATAATGGAGGGAAATAAAAGGGTTTCATGCAGTGGACACAGGAGAATTTGATTAGTGTTTCTGCAGGTATTTTAGCACCTGTGATTAGGTGATAGAGGAAGACCTGGCAAAGGGAGGCTATTCAAGACTACACTAAGATTGAAGCCTTGATACTGAAGTATCAAGAAAGATATGGAAGTAATTAAGAGTTTTAAAACACTTCAGTAGCAAAATAGTTTCTTCAGAGTTATAGATCTTCAATACTAATACAGATTATCAATACTAGACTGTATTCTATTAAAAAATCAATTGTATAAACATAGTTAAGGGAACTGGAAGTGCTACCAATGCAAAATGTCATTGATAACAATTATATTTTATTTATTCAATTGATTCAATTATTATATAATAAACTCTGAATATTGACAATAAGATAGGAAAACTATCAGGCTACTCAACTACTCTGGGCAAGGAAGCTAAGGGGAGGAAACGGATACATACTTTCATGGGTTAATAGTATAATGTATAGTAATAGCATAATTAGTAATTATTAAAAATAACACTCCATTCTGGAAAGACTGTGACTCTTGGCGACATGGGACTTTTCAATTTCATCGAAGATGTTTTCATCAATTAAATATGTCACAAATATTTAAGTTAGGGATTCTATTTACTTATCTTTTTTTTTTTTTCTTTTTTTTTGGTATTTTTTTTTTTTTGAGTCAGGGTCTCCCTTTCGCTCCCGCTGGACCGGCGCTTTGCTCTGTTAGACCAGCTGGCCTTGACTAAAACTCGACAGAAGCGGGCCTGAACTCACCGAGCTCTGCCTCCCTCTCTCTGCTCCGGCGTGCTGGGATTAAAGGGGTTATGGGTGTGGGGTGGTGGGTGGGTGTGGTGGTTGTGT
>VZQC01003447.1:2291874-2370322 GCA_009823505.1 Rhizomys pruinosus | reverse complement strand
CACTGGCACCAGAATGTAAGGCTATGGCGTGCTCCCCCCACCCCCCCCGGAATGAAAGGCCATGAGGTCTAAGTTTTTCGGAGCAAAGTTTAATTCAGGGTAGCCAGGGCTAGGCTCAGGAGAGAGAGAGCCAAGCTCAGAATGGCGTCTGGCTTGGGAATTTAAGGGAGAAGGTGGGAGTGGGATTCAGTGAGGGTGGGGTTGGTCGAAAGGCAAGGCGGAAGATTCCTGAGTAATCAGTGGTGGCCTGCTTTAGCATAACCAAAGGCTGGCCTGGTAGAGCAGGTTCTTGGACCTCCAGTCTTAGGTGTCTCTGCATTCCAATGGGCTTCTGGATCTCACAACCTGACACTCTGACTTCCTCAGTATTCATAAATAAATGAATGAATAAATAAAAAATAAATAAATAAAACTGAGAATTTCACAAATGAGTGAATGAAGAAGCAGAATAAATATAGTTAAATTTCTTTTTAATTTGGGAAAGTTTTACCAAATTTGACATATGCAAATTGAATTTCTACCATGTCTTCCATAATTCTTAAAAATATAATTCTCATAAATATAATTGAGGACTTTCAATCCTTTTCAAGTTTGTCAAAGTCATGTACTTGATATCAGGCAAGGTACTGCATCATAGATAGAATTCCACCTGTAGTTCTTTCTTTAGAAGGAATGACCTGCTTGTCTTCCTGTTCTTTAGAGAACAGAGAAAGATGAAGGGTGTTTCATGACTGGCAGATCACCGTTTGCTTCTTTGTTTAAATCCAGCAATGACCACAGAACTTTCATTGCTCAGAAAAACAACTAGACATTTCCCTTTATAATAATGAGGTTGATTGAGTTTTGTTTTGAACTTTAGGCCCTCAGATATCAGGACTCATGTACTTTAATATCTGTGGCCCAGTCTTATCATCAAACCAGATCTATAAAGTGCAGGCAGCTTCACTGTGGACATGTTAAGATCTGCAAGATTTGTTCTTGCTATTGAAACAATGCATCTCTAGAACAGAAATGTACGGATCTGCAAGCTTTGTCACTTGCTATTGAAGCAGTACACCATTTTAGCATTGACTATTATAAAAGAAAATTGAATGATGATTCTGAAATTCCTACTTCTTTTTTTCCATCCTCTCTTTGAGCTATTTTCCATCTTTAATCCATGGGTAAAGCAAGAGATTTAAAGGCTCATCACCCTTTATAGTTTATATTTCACCAAACAAACATTGTAAGGCTTTCTGCTCTTTCCATAGATAAAAACAGAAAAACACAGAATAACTCAGTGCCATCTGAGGTACTTCTCTTTCTAACACAGAAATTATTGCAAAATGTAAGATGTATCTTCCTAAGGTCATATTACTAAATATCGTATTTCCATAGAAAGAGACATTGTGTGTGTGTGTGTGTGTGTGTGTGTGTGTGTGTGTGTGTGTGACAGGTTCCCAGGGAGGCCATCAAAGGCCATCAGAGTTCTTGCAACTGGAGTAATAGTTGGCCACTGATATGTATGCTGGGAATCAAACTTTTGTCCTTTGCAAGAGCAGTAAGCACTCTAAACCAGTGAGAGATTTCACAGCTATTTTCAAAATCTTTCTACTTATCAGATATTCCAATATTTAGTTATTCATAAATATTAAGTAAAACAACTGAAACATTCTCAGTAATTAAAGCTTTGGACTTTTTTGGCTGAAATCTTGATTTTTAAATGTCAATTCAACCCTTGCACATCTTGTAGTTTTCTTACTAATCAATCATGTGAAATTATAGTGTAGAGTGATGTTCAATTGCTAGGTTTCTCCCTTAGGGACTCAAAAGAATCACAGAGATAGAGAACGTGACTGCAGATGTGGATAACATCTTCAGATTCTGATGTTGCATGTGTTATCATTAAATGATCAAAGCTGCTAATAATGGTTGCATGGGGCATTGCACTATTCTTCACTCAGTTCACCCTATATCACACACACACACACACACACACACACACACACATTTGTTTTACTTATAAGTGGAATTCGTCACTGTTATCTTCATATTGCAAAATTGTATAAGAATGTATTCTTATTATAAGTAGAAGGTTTAGAACATAAACTGTTATTTATTTTCACTGAGCCAATAATTAGCTATGGTTGAATTAATGAGGGAAAAATATATGATGCTAGTTTGTGCAGTGTGGGAGTTTGCATTTTTCTCTATGAGGGTGACCAAAATTAAGGCTGGTATTGTCCCTCTATGATCAATCAAAGAGGCTTACCTAGCTTGTACATATTTGGGGGCATTATTCAGGAAAACTTCATGATCTAAGAAACAAGTTTAATTTTCTTTATCCCAAACAATAGCAAAGAAGAAAAGGAGAAGTTCCATTCAAATGCCATCTTGGGAAAATTTGGAGAAATCTTCTGATTATACCTTCCTGTCAATTTCTTAATCATGATGAAGGCAGAAACTTATTGCTTCATAGAGAGATGGCCTAGCGGTTAGGAGCGCCGACCGCTCTTACAGAGGACCCGGGTTCGATCCCCAGCACCCACATGGTGGCCGAGAACCGTCTGAAACTCCAATTCCAGGAGAACTCCAGTTCCAGGGGAATCCGACACCCTCTTCTGACCTCCGCGGCATTGCACGACATGGGTGCACAGACCTGCATGCAGATAATACATTCATACACATACGGAAATAAATAAAATTAAAAAAATTAAAAAAACATAAATCTGAACTGCTTTTCTAGGATATAAATTATCGAGAACACACATTTATGAAAAAATTAAAAGCAATATTTTAAACAAAATGGAATTCATAGCATGTTCTCAAGGGTTCAAAGTGTAAACCTGTGCACCTGACCAAGATATGCATATCACCTTGTCCCAAACAACAGAGTCAATGAACCACATGTGGACTTATGTTTTTACACAAATTCCAGATTGAGGTTATATATTCCTGCATACTGATACTGTTTACAGTAGCTGTTAGATAACAGATTGAGATTTTCTGCCTCATCTTCTTTGATTTACTTAATTTATAGCATTTCAAAAATAGCTACTTTGTTCTCGCCTTTCTAAATTTCAGAAATGTCTAGCTAAAGATGCAGAAAATTTCAATGGAATGAGTGTTTTTTACAGTCAATTATCTCCACAACTGATGAGAAAGAAAGTTGACATCATTTTTTTTCATTCAGTATTTAAGAGGAATGAATTTTAGGTCAGATTGACTTAAGCAAGTTTATGTCTAGGTGCTGGGAGAGAGATGGTTCAGTGACTGAGAGCATGCAGTACTTGTTGCTGAAGACCCAAGTTCAGTTCCTATCACTAACAACTGGACAATTCCAGGTTATCTGACACTTCTGTCCTCACACATGAATACTCCCACATAGACACACAACCATAATCATGCTAACAAAGACAAATATTTTTTTGTTTAAGCTTGTTTTATTATTCACAATATTTGAAAGATAGATGAACAGATAGTTCATTATGGCCTGATCTCACTGTTATTATCTTGTTATTACTGGACCATTAGAAGGTCAAACAAATACACATGAATTGTGCACATAGAGATGACAAGAGATTTTATTTGTACAACATGTACTTGGGACGAAGATTATCAGAATCCTGTTATACCAAGAATTTTGTTCAATTATTCGTTGTTGCGGTACTGATGACTGAACCCAGGACTTTGCCCATGCTAAGCAATCACTTTGTCTCTAAGCTATTCTCTTAACTCCAAGGCAGTTTTTGTTTTTAAATTGTACTTTATAATTCTGGTACATATGTGATACTTATAGGCGTATTTTGGAGCAATACAAATGGGAGGGAACAACAACACCATAAGGACTGGGTCAAAGAATTGATTAATACAGTTAAATTCTGCCCAAAACAATAAACCTCTGCAGAGAAAAACTTTAGAGAGACTGAGGAAAAAAATGCAGGGCATGTATGGCAGAATGCATGGACTAGGGTGGGGTGGAGGGCAGGGAAGGGGGAATATGTTTAAATTGAACTGAAGGATGATGTATGAAGTGCACAGAACATCAATAAATATATTTAATAAAAACCTATAAGTAGAAACTTAGACTATGTGAATAATGAAAATAATTTAACATAGATCTACCATGTCTAACATGGCTACTTGTTTAATATTTTAAACAATTGAAATGTTGCTATTGTCATCATCTTGTTTTGATTCATCATAGATTACTGGGTTGTATATTTTGTGCTTTGGATGAAAACCATGTCCACATGCTTGTCAAGCATTCTGCTGCTGAGATACCTGAACCCTCAGAGCCTGGCTTGCTCTTTGGCTCTGTGATCTACCACCCCTTGAAGGTGAGCATCGTATTCAATTTGTGACTATATTTTTGTTGCAAGAATTGACATATTAACCATCTTTACTCAGGATCATGACTGTATATTGGAGATCTGTATTTTATTGGAAAAGCTGATAATTTGGGAAAATGTTAATACTTGAATTTAGTAAATTACAGTAAATCAATTCTCATGTGATAGGATATATAATTTTTAGATATTTTATTTATTTTTATTTTTATGCATGATATGAGTATATTGCCTGGATAAATGTAAGTGTATTCATACATACTGCTTGTAGTAGTCATTGGATCTCCTGGAACTGGAATTACTTATAATTATTAGCAGCCATATGGGTGTTGGGAACTAAACCCAGGTCATCTGCAGGAGTAGCCAGGACACTTTACTGCTGAGCCATCCCTCCGCCCCATGATGGGATATTTTTTGGAAATAATAATTTTTTCAAAGAGTCACTATTGCTATGAGTGCATGTGAGTATCCACCCAGCTATCTGGAAGATTCTGTTTCCTAGTATCATCTTTCCACCTCCTCTTCTGCAAAGATCCCTGAACCTTGTAAGGCAGAAGTTTGAAATAGGTGTCCTAGTCAGTGATAAGTACTCTGCAACCTCTTGTTCTCTGCACAGTGGCTAGTTGTGTGTTTCTGTGTTAATCACTATGTACTTCCTGGACCCACACTCGAGGACATTTGGTAACACAACTCAGACTCTATAGACCATATAAGAGTACATTAAATTGGACAGGGGTAGTGGGTGAAGGTGCAGACAGTGGATGGGATCTAAATACCCTCAAGCTATATTGTATGAAAATCACAAAAATTCAATAAAACAATTTAAAATGCTAAAAAATTAAATATAATTACATAAAATCGAGGGGCTGGAGAGATGGCCTAGGACCCAGGTTCGATCCCCAGCACCCACATGGCGGCCGAGAACTGTCTGAAACTCCAATTCCAGGAGAACTCCAGTTCCAGGGGAATCCGACACCCTCTTCTGACCTCCGCGGCACTGCACAACATGGGTGCACAAACCTACATGCAGACAGTACATTCATACAAATAAATAAATAAATAAATAAATAAATAAATTTTTAAAAAAATAATCTAAAATCGTGAGGATAGTATCTGTGCTTAAGTCATTCTATAATCAATACTGTAAAATCCTTTAGCATTATTTATGAATAGTATTATATTTACTAACATCACTTTATGTATTCACCAGATTATAAGGCACAGCAATTTTAAAAACATTTTATATTGAATTGAAAATTCATATAATCTATTTTGGTCATAGGCAGAGGCCCTCTGTCTCTCCACACCCCCTTCTTTTATTGTTATCTCTTTTAGTTTTTGGAAGGCTTGTCAAATCCAATCAGTGTTTTCCAAGTATTCCTGCATGCAGGTCTACCTCTTGGAGTCTGGTCAACTTACCAGGTATCGCATCAGTAAGAAAAACTGATTTTCTACTTTCTTAACATCCACATCATCAGCTAGGGCCAGGGATTTCTTCCAGTTTCCCCCATCCAAGGAATGGCTACTTTTTTTTTTTTAATTTTTTTTTATTATTATTTATTTTTGTATGTGTATGAATGTATTGTCTGCATGCAGGTCTGTGCACCCGTGTCGTGCAATGCTGCGGAGGTCAGAAGAGGGTCTCGGATTCCCCTGGAACTGGAGTTCTCCTGGAATTGGAGTTACAGACGGTTCTTAGCCGCCATGTGGGTGCTGGGGATCGAACCCGGGTCCTCTGCAAGAGCGTCGGTGCTCTTAACCGCTAGGCTATCTCTCCAGCCCCCAGGAATGGCTACTTTTAAGATTGCCAACATAGAGTATGAAATGACTGTTTTAAAAGCAAATTAAAAACCAGGATAAAACCATTACCACAAATCTTAGGAGTATGAGCACAGCCATCATATGAAGTCAGGGTCTCCTCTTGGGGGTTTTGTGTCATTAATAAAATAATCTAAGAATGGACACAGATGGAAGCCCAGGATATACTCCCTACTCAGAAAGGATGCAAACAACAAACTGAAGCTTTCAAGCAACGTATTAAAAATAAAGGAATACCTCAGAGTTCAGGGTCAAGTGGTCAATTTCAGAACTGTCAAGAAAGAGGAGAAAAGTAAAGTGAAGGAACTAAAGCCATCCCACTTGAGAGAAGGCCGCATGGAGGTTAACAATTGGCCGGGGGCAGCCAAGTGCCAAGGGGTAGCTGAAGAAAAATAGCAAGTAAGCACAAAGAATAGCAAGTTTAAAAGCATAAGAAATGCGCAGGAGGCATCAACCTTAGCTGAGAAACTATTGCAATTGAGCACTGCTGATGGGTGCTGGTCTTCTCTAAGGTAATGACACTAAATAGGCAGACCAGGTTCCAGGGTATGAACTTACACCAAGGTACATCTGGGTACACAAACCTGACCAGAGTGGCCTTAATGTATATGTCAGAATGTAGAAGTTCCCTTGGGCAAGCTATGAGGGGTGGAGAAAGGGGTCTAAATATGATTAAGATGTATGACATACACAAAGAATCAAAAATTTATATCAAAAAATTAAAAAAATATATATATATTTTAAAAGCATACTTGGGCTTTAGCTAGCACGTGAAAGAAAAAAAAAAAAGAAAGAAGAGAAGAAATAGTTATGCCTTTCTGAAGAAAATTGGCAGACCCAGACAAACCTCCTGATGACTCCCAAGGACTACACCCAGAATGGCGATTCTGGCAAGGAACAGTACACTATTGTAAATTGAACCTGCCTCCTTAGGTGGTCCCTTAATTAGGTCCTTGATGTGCACCACTGGATTAAAACTTAAAAGAGGAGTCTCCATGTAGATCCAAATTTAATTATTTACAAAGATTATGTCAGTCAAGTTTTCATAGTGAAAAAAATTGACCAAGATATTTGCCAAATCCCATGGTTTGAAGATCAGGACATGGACAGAATGTGCAGGCTTACTGAATCATTAAGTCAATATTATTTTCTTATTGTTTCAAATATTGTTCATTTTATGAAGACTTTGCCACCCTTATCTCAAAGTAAAATAAATTATCAAGAAATTATATCCAATACACCATCATGACAGCAAAGATAAAGGTCAATTTTAGATTAAATACTGAAGTAAGAAAATGATCAGTGGGACAAAAAATTAAATCCACTATTTAAGTGGAGCCTCAAGTTAAACATTTATCATGTAATTTATGCATGATCCTTGAATTGTACTTATAGCTTTAGAATGTGGGACCAGCATGTTTAATCTTTTTTTTTTTTTTTTGTCTGCCCAAAATGGTTGACTTTATACTTGTAATTTTGGGAAGTAAAAGCAAGAAAACAACAAAAAATAATATTTAAGCTTCAATCCTACCTGAGGTAATTTAAGGTCATGAGGATGGGGACATGACAGCCAACAGAAAAGCTGTTAAAGATTTGTGGACATGTTATAGGAGAAGCACATGGTGCTCTAATTTAAAGTCTTTAACCAGACTGCTAAAGGTAAAAGTGTGAGGCCTAAGCAGCCCAAGGGATTTCCTAGAGAGGATTGCAAAGGATGCTTGCAGGAATAGATAGCTACATGGGATAAACCTGGTTTTATATTTCTATTTACATATTAATTGTGATTCAACTACAGGATAATTAGAGAGTCTCAGTACAAGGTTGTGAAAATAGACGGATTGCATAAACAATAAGAATTGGGCTTTTGAGGATTGTTACAAAGTTTACTTGAAATGCTGTCACAGTTCTTCTCTCTTGATTCTATTCATGCTTCATTTCCATTTTAATGATTGATTTATTATTTCTCATAAATTGAAATGAAGGCACTTTTGGAAGTAATGCTCTTTCATTTCATTATAAATACTCATGGAAAATATTTCTTGAGGGCTTTAGATTGTGTAGTTAGTGTTTTCTTGGGAGGTGGGTTGCTTCTTTAGAAAACAAGGGATCAGATTAAACAAAATCTCTATCACAAATATTGAAAGTTATTTGTTTTCTGAATAGAAATTAGAAGGATATTATGTTAAACTAATATGGTGCATTCTTTAGGAAATTGAAAAAGAATGCACCATATTAGTTTTAGAATTTTAGAATTTTAAACATTGAATCAAGTGTACAATGGTTCTAAAGTGAAAACATTACATGAGTAGGGGCTGGAGAAATGTCTCCGCAGTTAAGAGGACTGGCTGCACTTGTAGAGGACTCGGGCTTTGATTCCCAGTATCCACATGGCAGCTAACAACTCTCTGTAACTCCAGTTCCAGGGAATCTGATATCCTCTTCTGACCTCTGGGAGAATTGAATGACATGGGTGATACACAAAATGATAAATAAAAAATAAAAATTATATAAGTATTAAATTAAAAATTTTTAGACTCCACAACAAGTTCCAGACAATCTGGGGGTAAAGGAAGATGGTCTCGAAAAGAAAAAGAAACATAAAATCTGAAATCATATCAAGTTTTTCCTAATAACTTATTTCCAAATCAGTTTTAATATTAATAGGAGTCATTATGCTAGTGAGTTTTAAATCACAGGTTTTGCAGTTATTTGAAGTACTAAACCAAATATTTGAATTAAACACACCAAAGGTATAGAAATTTCATATATATATATATATATATATATATATGTATATATTGTGAACTCAAGAAGAAACAAAATGTTTTGTTCTTAATTTCTAGCTGATTGGGAGGCATCAACCACAGGATGCTCAGTCCTATCAACTGAGGTATAGGAGAGTGAAGACATCTGTTTGGATTTGTGTTTATTTAACATTCTATGATTTCATATATTTATGTAATGAATTTTAGTCATTTTTACTCTCCATTCCTCCTTTTCTTCCTCCTTTCTCCCACTGGAACTCATCTTCCCAAGAAGGCCTCCTGTTTGCATGTCTGTGTTTTTTGTATGACCTGCTGCATTTATTGAGTTTCTGGCAGGAGTGGGAGTGGGAGGTTATTTACTGTAGTAAGTGCAGATTATTAGTGGCTGCATCTCTGAAGAAACTGGCACCCCTCCTCCCCAAAACTTTAACTGCTAATAGTCTCTCCTGGATGGATGATGAAATGTGGACAGGCCAGTTATGTGTAGCTCTTATGCAGACATCCACAGCCAAACTGACTTCAAGAGTGCCATGTCATTCTAAGAAGACATCCTTTATTATTATTATTATTATTATTATTATTATTATTATTATTATTATTTTGAATGTTTGTCTATTTCATGCATAACATCTCAATCAGTCTTACCTTTATATCCCCTCCTCCACTGGCACCCCCCCACAACCCACCCCAGGAGTTCACAAGTTCTGTCATTGGTGTGAGGACTTATTGTGCCAAATTACTCTCCCTGGCCACTCTTCAGTTTTAGGTCATCTTCTGAGCTCTCATCAGTCTATCTGGAGTCCCTTCCTTAAAGAATGCCAGTTCTTCCTCACCAATATTTCTTCAGCTAAGTCTGGGTTATGCAGTGCCACGGTGCATTTTCATCTGGTTGAGCTCGTATGGGTCTTGTGCTTGCTGACACTAATGTTGTAGATTCATATGACCTGGCTCCCAGGAGCTTGTAGGATTCTATCTCCATATAGCCTTGCACCACCTCTCTGGCTCTTACACTCTTTCTACTCCCTGTTCTGCAATGTTCCCTGAGCCCTAGGTGAGTGAAGCTGAATGCAGGTGGTCCCACATTCTGTAGACTCCTAACCTCCACACTTTGGTCATTCGTGACCTTTGTGTACCTTCCTTCCTTCCTTCCTTCCTTCCTTCCTTCCTTCCTTCCTTCCTTCCTTCCTTCCTTCCTTCCTTCCCCTCTCCCTCCCTCCCCCTCCCTCCTTCTCTTCCTTCCTTCTTTCCTCCCTTCCTCCCTCTCTTCCTTCCTCCTTCCCTCCCTCTTTCCCTGCTTCCCTTCCTCCTTCCCTTCCTTCCCTTCTTGAGACAGGGTCTCCCTGTGGCTTCAGGTGGTAGATCTCGCTGTGTAAACCAGGCTGGCCTGAAATACACAGAGCTCTCCTTAACTCTGCTTCATGAGTGCTGGAATTAAAGGCGTGTGTCAACCCCATGTCTGGCCTTCTGTTCTTTTTCTTAAAAAAAACCCAATATTTTATTTATTATTTTTATTATATACGTATGATTGTATATAAGTGTGTAAGTGTACTGTGTCATGTAGTGCTCACACAGGTCACAAGAGGCTGTGGGATTCCCCTAAAACTGGAGTTACAGATGGTGTGTGGTGGGAATCAAACTCCTGGTCCTCTGTAAGAGCAGCCAGTGCTCATAACTACTGAGTCATTTCTCCACCCCCTACCCTCTGTTTGGTAAATGCAGTCATTTTTAATGCTTTTTTTTCTAGTTCCCAGGATTAATAATTATAATTTTCAAACAGAATTTTAAATTGGTCTTTGTGATTTCTCTTTTTTCTTGTGAGTTTAAAATGAATCTGTGGCCATTGATAGACTCTTTAGTAGTAATAGAAAGTAGTCTAAATGGTATTTATTAGTTACATTTTCTTGTTGCTTTGAAAAAAAATACCTGAGAAAAGCAACTTAAGTATAAAATAAGGTTTTCATTGAGCTTGTAGTTTAAAGTTATATTTCAAAGTTGTGGGGAAAACATGGAGGTGGGAATGTAAATCACCTGGTCAAAGAGCGTCCCCAGTCTGGAAGCAGAGAGTTATGACTGCTGCTCCTTAACTGGCTACAGCTTTTCCCACTTTTTATTCAGTACTAGATCCCGGTCTATGGAATGACCCTGCTTATATACAAGGTGGACCTTCAGTTATCAGTTAAAGATTTCTGGATACGCACCCAGAGATACTCCCAGAGAGAAGTATGTCTGTTAGTTTAATCCAAATCCAGCCTATTTGGCAATGAAGATGAACCATCAAAATCCCCATTTCCATCACTTAAACCAATTGTTCAGTACTGCTGACATAATGTTTATTATTGCTCTTTTAAACTTGACCCAGGGTTTTTCATAATTAAATCCCATAAGTCTCCTGAAGATATAATAGACATTGTATATTGTTGGGGTGGTAGAGAAAAATGAGAGACTGGAGCTTCATTACTCTTACTGTTGCCAGATAAAAATGCAAGATATTCATTTAAATTTGAGCCTCAAACAACCAATAGATACGATTTTAGTGTGAATCTAAGCCAAATCTCATATAATATTTAGTGTATACTTATACTAAAAAGCACTTGTTGCTGATTTAGAAATCAGATTTAAATCAGTCATGTAATCTTTCTGTTAAACCTAGCAGTCCTGATCTGTCTTCTCAGCAGTAAGAAGATACCATCTGAGGCTCTGTTAGAAGTTTAGAAACTCTTGTACTATTTGGGTGTTACTAAATGAAAATTTCACCATTTGGAAATTTATATAGTTACTCCTGGATTCAGTGTGACATGTAAAGAATTTAGAAATATTCACCAATATAAACCAGGGCTGAAAAAAATTCAATTTTTCTTTTACTCTTCAGAGAAGTAGCACTGCAGATAAGATGGCCTCTTCTGAAGCTTGTACTCTCAAGTTTTTTCTTCTTGCCTATTGGCATGGCTGTGATGCTTTGTTGCATCTTGGAAATGTTGTTACAGGTAATAGAAACTAAAATAGGAAGCCTTTAATGTGGGGTTTACATCAATACAGTTAGAAGCTGGGCAGTGTTTAATGTTGGTTGTATCTGTGAGCACAAAATTGGAGATATAGATAAATCCATATAATCTAACCAAGCTCTGAGTTCCTGGAGTATCAATTGGTATGAATGCTTAAATGCTAATTTTGATGAATTGGTGGCATCTAGGGGCTGGTGCGAATATGAGAAAGTCCCAGCTGCATCTGCAGACTTATGCTGAACTCCAGGGTCTTTCTGAGTGTGTGCTTGGGAAATACCTTCTGTCTCGTGGTAAAGAATAGCCTCTATGGCTCTGGAGAGAAAGGGGAAGAGTAACACTTATGAAATACAATGCCCAGTCTATGGACTGAAATAATAATTTCCCCTCAGGAGTCAAAAAACTTAACATAGTCATAACCCTCTAGGAGATAAGAGCAATTTCTCCAATTCAAACCCTATCTAGACTTCCTGTCTGACCAGGAAATGAGGGTGTTAGAAAACACTTGTGAATATTGCATGAGACTGTATTAAACGACTGAGATATACCCATACAGTTGGAAATGGTTTCCATTCCTGGTATGACTTGAGCATGGAAGAAAGTCACTATACAAGTTCATTACTATGAAAAGTATTCCAGGATTCAGACTCTATCTGAGGACAAACGCTTTTTATTATTTATGTAATTTAACTATTATTTATTACAAAACACTAAATATATTATTTTAAAGCATAAACTCTATATGGTAGGTTTTCAAATTAGCATATATATAGACAGAAGAGATCACTAGAGAAACCAATGAGCCTGGCATCCATAGATCCAATAAAGAAGCATAGCCCAATTCTTATCTACATTTACATGAACCCTAACAATAAACACTTCTTACTTGAGTCTCAATGATCAATAAACACATCACCAGACATGCCAAGATGCAAGAGAAACACACTAAGGTTAGAATAAAAGCATCTGAACAAAATTATGTGATATAGATTTTTAATTATCAGGTAGGAGATGTATGTGCATAATTCCAAACTATAATTAATTTGTCAAGAATTCTGAGGAAAATATACAGCATAAAATGAAACAAATGGATAGTGGAACAATCACAAGAATAGATAATAAACAAGATATTTTGATGGTCTTTAGATCTAAGATCTTTGTGAAGTACAAGGGTGCGCTAGAACTAGAAAGAAAGTTCCACACAATCTCCAATGCATTGTTTCAGTTAATTGCACTCTCAAAGGAAAGTTCTACTTACTTTTCTCTCAGTGTCCTATTTGGGGCAGGCTTTGATCTTCAACATAGGAATTCATCACTTATTGGAGAGTTCACATCTTCTTTAGGAGAAAAGAGTCATAGACTGCTTCCTTTGGTTGTTATCCAGGGCAAATTAACTTTCTGTCTACATGACAATGTAGTTGGTGGGATTTATAAGTCACCTCTTATGCTTCCTGCTGTCCTTATCAAATGGCAAATGAGACTTTTATACATAGTTATTGCTCCTGGTTCTATATGAAAAGATATGGCCAGATTGTAGCACTACTATAAACTTGTGTTTTAATTTATCATGATCTGTGGGTTTTTTTTTTTTATGTTGCTAGTATTCTTTGGACATTTTATTTTGTTTACACATGCCATCATATCTACAAAGTCCATCTGTGTGTATGGATGAGCTATCTAACATTTCATTATAAAACTGTCTTTTTTTTTCTTTTCTTTTTTTTTTTTTGATTTGTTGGTCTTTTTTTATTAATTAATTTTTTTATTGATGCTTTGTGTATTTCATACATCATTTTCCAATTCAGTTCAGGCATATATCCCCTTCCCTTCACCCTACCCCACCCCTACCCATCCCAGATCATGCATTCTGCTGTAACTTTTCTGCATCTTTCTGTTTTTTTTTTGTTTTGTTTTGTTTTCATTTTTTTTTTTAACAATAAGTGATAGTTTGTGAGTACAAGCATCCTTCATGTAAAACCAATTTGCGAGCAGTTGTGCCCAAACCCACACAGCTCATGGGTCCCACCATCCAGCAGGGGGTGCTAAGCTTAGGGAACAATCTGCGGAAGAGGAGGCGCAGTAGAATGTAAGGGCTGCGATTGGGGTGAATGGTGAAACTACAACACTATAGACTGGACACTCATTTGATCTGTGGGTTTTTAAGCATTATGAATTGCTAAAAACTGAATCCAAATGGTGTTCATCATACTAAGAAAATAAAGACAAAGTATGGTAAAGTTTCTTTGGCTTTGATTTATTTGTATCTTTGTATGGATTTGGTTCTGGGAGGATACAGTCTCACTCAGTAGCCCAGGCTGGCCTGGAACTCACTATGTAGCCCAGGCTGGTTTGGAACCAGAGCAGTCATCCTATCTCAGCCTGCTAACTCGCTGTGGGATAACAGGTATGAGCCATCATACCCAGGTGACTTTTCTTAGTATCATTACCAGCCTCTTTATGACAGTGCCTTCAAAGCTCAAAAGCAAATTCAAGCTTATAATCAGACTAGGCTCACAAAAGCCCACAAGCCTGGAAGTTCACGACTCATGATTCCACGTTTTCAGATGAGAAAACGGAAATTGGAAGAGCCAAGGTAACTTCTTAGGTCATAAGAATAAAAATGAAATCATCTTCAGTGATATTCTCAAGAGGCTTCACAGGCTAGTGAGTGAATGAATAAACAAGAGCCTGAGTGAATGAGTGTTTTGACTTGAAATGCATTTGAATGTGAACTAAAACATACTGTAAGAAACCATATCTGCTAGACATTTAAAAAGAAAAAGAAATCCAGCGGGATTCAAAACTTTTGGAAAACAATTCCATGCTTTTCCTGCATGAGGCTGCTTCCATCACACTACCAGAATAATTTCTGATAATTGGTAAGAGAATAAAGTCTTTTGAAAGTCAACTGAGCTACAAGGTAAGGAAAAAACAAAAACACAGCAAGTGTTTTTTGGCTATAACCATCGAAAATGCATTATGTAAGAAGTAAATTTTACAATGAAGCAATCTCCTTAGGAAATGCTACAATAAACCCAATTTTCTTTTAGGAGAATTTTCAGTGTTTTAAATCTCATTTTCTTTTATTTTTTTTCTAAATTTTTTATAATACAGCTCAGGAAGATTGGTGACAAAAACAACATAATGAATTTTCAGGCTGCATAATTTATGACTTCATACTCACAGCAACAGTTTTAACCTCCACTCGTATTCACATTTGCCCTCTATTTCCCAGATTCAAATGGTCTTTCTAAGGAGATTGGTTTCATGCAGAGACAGGATAGTAATCAGAAATTTCTATCTTACTCACAATAAATCAGAATGATTTCTGCACACATTTGTGGCCACTATTAAAATAAAATGCACCTCTCACTAGGGGATGCCTGCGGCTATTAACTGCTTGAGTTTTGATTTCCAATAAAGATACCTTTTCAATTTGTTTAATGGTTCTAAATAGGGGTGTGGTTTCCTGGCATATTAGAAGAATGTTACCACTAAAGTCTTTTCTAGTTCATAAAATTATGTGTTAGACATAATTATAGAGCAAGTATTTGTAGCATACTAAAGAAAAGTAAGAAAAATGATATCAAAACTAAATATATATGGTTGATACTTTTTACAAAACTGATTTTGTAAACATGAATCTTTTTCAGTTTTGAATATTTTACTAAATCAAATCAGAACACTAAGTTTCCTCCCCATGGGCTAAATAGGCATGAGCCATGTGAGAGGTACAGCAACTGAAATGCCACCAACAATAGCAATAGATGCATAAATTACTTGAAAATTTGAGTCAGAAGAAATTTTCACTCAAAAGACCCAGGCAGCCCTGATAGCTTAGTATCCATTTAACCACATCACTGACTCAGACACAACTGCCTGATAGCTGCTCACTCTGACACTTTAGCTGGAAAACTGTAATAAGCAGAGCAATTGCTAAATGTTGGTGGGATAATGTTCAGGAATCTCAGAAAGGCATCTCTGCTTTCCCAGGGTAAAGTAAGCAATGCCAGACACATTATGTCTGATTGGGTTCAAGAAAGAGAAAACCAGTCCTTGTTACGCAGTAAGTAAAAATTCAGATATGTACACAGGATTGCACACAGTTGAAGATAGTATTTCTGAATACCACTACATAAAATGCTGCTGAGATATGAGATATTATCTTACTTTTTACTGCTTTCTTTCCTTGTTTTAAACTCATTTATTTTGAGCTCACTCACGTGTGTATGTGTCACAGTGTGTGGGTATGGAAATCAGGGGGCAGCTTGCAGAAGCCTGTTCACTCCTTCCACTATGTGGGTTCAAGGGATGTAACTCAAGTTGTCAGGCTTGTCAACATATGTGTTTACCCGCTGAGCCACTTTACTGTCCCCAATTCTGTTTAAGTTATTATAAATTAATCTAACTCTTCTTAATTTTCATCTAAGAAACTGATCTCTTTCTTTTTTTTTTTTTAATTGTTTTTTATTTATTTCTGTATGTGTGTCAATGTACTGTCTGCATGCAGGTCTGTGCACCCGTGTCGTGCAATGCCGCGGAGGTCAAAAGAGGGTCTCGGATTCCCCTGGAGCTGGAGTTCTCCTTCTGGAATTGGAGTTTCAGATGGCTCTCGGCCGCCATGTGGGCGCTGGGGATCGAACCCGGGTCCTCTGTAAGAGCGTTCGGCACTCTTAACAGCTAGGCCATCTCTCCAGCCCCAGAAACTGGTCTCTTTCTAATCCTTAGCAATCTGACTTGAATTTGTTGTAGACAACGATATGAAAGGAAAAGCCAAGTTTTGACATGAAGAAGAAAAGGTAGAAGATATACATGTGAGTATTAATCCACATTATGATGATTTAGCTAATCCATTCTGGGATTAAGTCATTCAAAGAAGATGGCTGGAGTTTTAGACATGCCAGGCAATGCACAAGACTTGCTGTGAAGCATGCCATTCACTTATTATAAACTTGTGGCCATTCCCCCAGGTAGAATTATGTTCTGCCTGCATCATTACTCAAAAGGTCATTTTTGAGCATGATATGCATAACTTTAATTATTTACTTACTGTACCATAAAGGGCAAGGTTTTTGACTAAAGGAAGAATTGTCCAAAAATTGATCAAATATATAAATCCTTAAATACAGGAATCTGAAGAAAATCTACATAGAATAAACTTAACAGAATCCACAACAGTTCTCATTACTTTTTTGTAATGTACTGTGAAAGTAAAATAAAATTCTTGAAAACCACCACAGGAAATGATATTTTTCCTATGGAGAGAGACAAATTTGAAAGGCTTCTCATCTATAATAATGGAAGTCACAACGAGGTAGTACAGCATTTTCAAAGCAGCATAAAAGTAGACAAACACTGATTCTACATCCAACAGAGTTATCATTCTGAAATGAAGGAGCAAGGATGGCTTCAGATGAAAGAAACCTCAAAGTATGTATTACCAGCACACCTACCCTTAAGGAATGTTAAAGAAAGTTCTTAAAAAAAATAAGTGATGATGGGGCTGGAGAGATGGCCTAGCAGTTAAGAGTGCTGACCGCTCTTGCAGAGGACCTGGGTTCGATCCCCAGCACCCACATGGCGGCTGAGAACCGTCTGAAGCTCCAATTCCAGGAGAACTCCAGTTCCAGGGGAATCCGAGACCCTCTTCTGAACTCCGCGGTGTTGCACGACACGGGTGCACAGACTTGCATGCAGACAGTACATTCATACACATACAGAAATAAATAAAATTAATAAAAAAATAAGTGATGAAACCTTGAAGGATCAGGCAGAAAGGAAGAATGAAAAAGTTAATATATGAGCAAGCACAAAGACTATATTTTTCTCAATGAGTTTTTTTAAATAATCTGCAGAAAGGTAAGATAAGTACTTCAAACAAAGAGGAAGTTCCCATAAGAATGAACCATGTAATCTTCCAGAACCACATAACTGTTTAGATAACAAGCAACAGATTTCAAATATGCCTGATAGAAAAGGCTCAGATCTAAAAGGAGACTTTATTCTGAATAATGGACCTTAAATATTATATATATGCACATACATACATATATGTGAAAATCAACTCTATATTTTTCTGAAGTATCTACATGTTATTCAACAGCATAGACTATGCCATGGATCATATAGCAAGCTGCAAGACAATTTGAATGTACTGAAATAATCATACTTGTGCTCTCTGACCATAACCAAATCAACCCCCTATTTAACCCCAAAGAGAACACAGAAAGCTTTAAATATATGAAAAGGAATTTCAGTTATCAGTCATTTACACAGTTCTCAAAGGAAAGAAATCCAAGAGGCTAAATGAAGATGGAAACACATTTATCAAAATGTATGGAATACAGATAATGCGGTACTGAGAGGAGCATGGGTAGCAATTCCAAGAATGAATATTCAATACATAGAAACCCTCCTTGTCCCCAGCATAAAGCCAACACAGGCAAAAACAGTGCCAAGCACAACCTTGGAGGAGGAGATTGTGACATAGGCAACCACAGAGAGATAGCTAATACTACTGTACAATACCAAGAAATTCACCACCCTCCAATGTCCTCTATCAGCAGTCACCATGAGGGGAATGTGGGAAAAGGGTACATGATTGGGGACTAAGTTCCAGCTCATGGAAGGGGATAACAACTCCAGGTTCAAAGAAGGGGACAACTCCAGCTCACAGAAGGGATCAGAGCTCCAGTTAATGAGAGGGAACCACATAGTTCTAGGTTTAAGGAAGGGGCCACAACTCCAGCTCATGAAAGGGGATCACAACTCTCATTCACAAGAGAGGCCAACACTACCATTTTCCAGGTGGAGAACACAGCTGCAACTCACTCCAGGAGACAACAGTTCCCGCTCAAGGGAGGGGAGAGGCTCCTGAGAGAGGATCAGATCTCCAGGTTCAAGAGAGGCACCCACAGCTCTAGATTCACAGGAGAAGAACACAGCTCCAGATCATGGGAAGGGACCACATTCAGTGCTCACAGGAAAGGACTGCAGCTGCTGGTTCTAGAGAGGCTCATGGGAGAGGATTATGGCTCAGCCCAAGGGAGACATTCACAGCTTTAGCTCAAGAGAGGGGACTACACCTGGAGGCTCATTGGAGGTTGCCACCGCCCCAGGTTGATGAGGGGAGACCGTAGCTTCTGTTTCACAGAAGGTGACCAAAGTTTCAGGCTTATGGGAGGGTCATAAACTCAGTTACACTGGTTCCTACTCTTTTCCTTTCTCCATTGCTCTATTCCATTGCTCTTCCATTCACATGATTACACTTGAGTCTAAGAAAGTACAGCAGTTATTTCCTGGCTTGACTTTCTTGCTAGAGGGGCATCAGTAATAGCGAAAAACCTCTTATAGCTTTTGCTCAAGGAGACAGGATTGAGTGATTTTTTTCTTTCTAAAAACATTTCATTTGTTATTTATATTCTATATGTGTGAGTCTGCATGCATGTAAATGCACCCATCTTAGGCAACGCCCATGGAGGTCAGAAGATAGAATAGAATTTCCCTGGAACTGGAGTTACAGACTGTTGTTAGTCATGATGTGGTAGGACTCAAACCTGGGTCTTCTGCAAGAACAACCAGTCCTCTTAATGGCTGAGCCATCTCTGTAGCCCCTTCAAGCTACTTTTAAAACTTAAAATTTAGATAATTGCAATTATTTTGCACTAATCAAAACTTTAAAAGAATGCTTAAGGAGAGGGAAATGTTAAGGACCACGGTTGTCCATTAGGCTTTGTGCAGATATAACAAATTACCATACTATATTTTCAAATATGTACATTTTAAAGGATACACTATGCATAGGAGAAAATTGATGATGAAAATAACACTTTTGATTAATAAAATTAACATAGCAGAATGTTTTGAAAATTAGACTTACAAAAGGAGGTCTCAGAATTGTGAAAAATATGTAGTTCTAAAAGAAAGAAAAGGCAAAGTGGTCCTCCTAATCAATGAAAATCCTTAGCCATGCATGAGACCATCTGTAGAGAATTGGGATACCTTCTTTGTAACTAAAGAAGAAATGTGATATTGATGCATACAGCAATTCAGAAGAATCAGACACTAATATTACTAATTACTCTCAGGTTTTGTGGAGTCTTATACATTATTCTACATTACATATTTATGCTCTTCAGTTTTGCACTATATTTTTATTGCACATTATTTTATGTTACGTGTACATTATTTTTATACATTATGTGGTTTTATACATTATTAATACTCTGCTTCATTTTTTCCTTAGCATTATATATATATATATATATATATATATATATATATATATATATAAAACAGTCTAAAGATATAGTGTCTTTTATAGTTATGAGCATTGCAGAGGCCCAGTGCAAAATGTTTATCATATTTTTAACTAGATAGAATTAAAATTTTATCTGTTTTATTTCTTGGGATAGTGACAATAGCTGAGACCTCTGTCACATTTTCCATCTTCTATTTTTATCTATTTTTCTTTCTGAGAGGTCTATTGCTGCTTACAGTTGTAGAAGATGTTCAGAGTCAGCCCGAGGTGTAGAGGTATGTGTGCATGGTTGAGCTCCATCAGCCATAATTACCATCTTAACCTCCAGAGTTGTTTTTATCTAAACATCTATTCTTTCATACCTCAGTTTAAATATTTCTACATATGTGCTATTTATTCTTCCTGAGTTGTAGAAGCTCCATTCACAAAAATCAGGATAAACTCCAAGAAATATTTTCAATGTACATATTATTTAGTGATCCACTTTCTATCAAATTTCTACCAGTATTTCTCCATTCTTGTTTCCACTTCATCCAAACTTTATAATTATTACCTATGGGGAGACAGTTCCCATTAAGTTACCCCACCATTTTTACTTGAACTCCATCTGGATGCTTCAAAAAATTCAATTTAATATTTTTTCCTAATGGAACTCATAGCATTCATCTTCTACTTCTCTTTTATTTCTTTAAATTTTTTAATGTTTTTTTCTTATTTTCTAGAATTTCATACCTGAGTATTATCTTTGCAGTAGTTCCATCATTCTCAGTCCCCCACCAAATCCTCCTACTTCCTCTTAGTTTTTGGTCCTCTTCTTTGATCGTTATTGTTAAATATACATACATTTATAAATATACATGTATATATAATGCACTGAGTCTGTTTAGTGGTGCTTCTGTGTACCTGTGTTTAGGACTGCCAATTCGGGATTAAATAATGCCTAAGGAAACAGTTCTCTGGATAAAATTGTTTCTCCATTCTCATATCCTCTGAAGCCCGTAGCTTTTCATCTTGGGGTGGGACCTCACGGCATTTCAGTACCCATCCTGGAATGTCCACTGGTTTTGTCATAATGCAGATCTCATTAGAGGACCAAACGTGTAAGTTTCCCTATCATGTCCACCCACTCCTCCGTGATGTTCCCTGTACCTTTCTTTTATGACACATTATAGATGTGTCACTAAGGGGTGGTCACCTCACAGTCACTTATTCTCTGTGTTTGACCAGTTGTAGAATTTTGTAATAGTCTCCATCTGCTCCAAAAAGAAAATTCTTTGATGAATGGTGAAAGGTACCTTTATACATATTTAAAATGAGGACGGAGGAGCTGGAGTGATTACTCAGTGTTCAAGAGCACTGACTGCTCCTGTAGAGGACCTGGGTTTGATTGCAAGCATCCACATGGTAGCCAACAACTACCTGTAACTCCAGTACTAGAGGATTTGATTCCCTCTTCTGACCTCCACTGGCAATGCACGACACAGGTGCAATTACACACATATAGGCAATACATTCATACACATAAAATAAAAAAAAATATTTTAAAAGAAGGTAGAAATAAATTATATTGGTCTAGGTTAGTGGCCAAAGTAGGCTTTGCTCTAGGATCTATAACCTCTCCATCTTTGTGCACTTGGCTATGTTTATAGTCAGGTGATTCCTCAAATCAGGGTGCTGGCTTTATCCATGGATAGCTAATACCCAAAGAAGTCAAGCAGTTCACTAAGAGAAATATCTTTGAAGTATAAATACACCAACCTAGAACCCACATGGTGATAGATACATTCTCTGCAGAGGTGTTAATCTTGGAGACATTATTTTCATGTCTGCTTTTCTCAAATCCAGATGCCTCACCCCTGGACATAGTTGATGCCACAGAACTTGCTGGCATTACTTCAATAGAAATTACTTGAACTGCTTACATTCCTTCACTAATTCTTCTCATGGAAACCATAAGAAATGCTCTTGTCTATGTTCCCTCTCACTTCTGCATTCTGACCAACACTGGCATGTCTCTCAGTGGCCCTATGACATGTGTCTTGGCTCTTATTCTGTGGAAACGTGGATTATAAAAATTTCTTTCTACATGGCTACTCCTTTGAAACTATAGGTTTAACCTTAGGACAAACCAAATGTACCCTTGAAACACTTTCAATTAGTATACCTGGAAATTATGGTCATAACTTTTTCTTGGGGATTACTTATACTCCACAATCTTTGAAAACCATAGTGAACATGAGCTGGTTAGAAGATACAAGTGTTAACCTAGATTGTGAAGAATGAATAGGCTTTATCCTGGTAGAAGATTCCAGAAAAAATACAATGAGAAGTCTAGAAGAGAAAAGGATCGAAACAGAGACCTGGGAGTTGACAAGAGTAAAGTTGTTGAGGTTTGGAATTAGAGAAGATGGGTATGCATTGTGCAGTCCCTTTAAGATATTAAGACATATTTCAAGAAGTTGGATTTTACTTTGTAATTTTTGGTGGAAGAAAGAAAGTTTAGCTTAAGAAATAACATGATAAGCCTTCATCTAGATCTGTGGAATCCATTTCTTTTCTTATTTTACATGCTGTTATTCCATTAAAATGCCTACCTCATACAATTCACTTTATCTGACCTAAACTTGAAGTAAAATGGAGGTGCTGCAAGTCGCTGGCACAGTTTTCAAATGACACAACACAAAATATAGTGTTGGAATTTTTGGGGTGCAAGGCATGAAGAAAATTCTAAATAAGCTAAAGTAAAATTGATTGAACAGTGGCTTTAAAAATCCACTATTAGAAATATGTTTTTAAGTAACAGGTATGGGGCAACCAATTGATAATAGTCAAGTAGAATCCAGATGCCAGATAAAAGCTAAGCCAGGGCCAACACAGTAAATGCATAGGAGTGTCTGCAACTTGAAAAAAACGAATATTATGTGGTTGTCCTGCAAAATATGCTGACAATGGAGCAAAGAGGTTTGGGTTGTTTGTTTTGTTATGATAAGAGATGTCACAGGGATATATGCAAAATTAAATTGCAGCAGGCAGGGTTCCTGTAATATCTCAAAATCAAAGGGAATGCTTTGGAATTAAATTGCTTCTGAGACAAAATTATTTGACATCATGCACACAGAAGCTGAGTGGATTGGCATCAGAAGAACAGGAAGTGCTGGAACTCATCAGTCCCAAACACTGTTGCGTTAGTATTGCTGAGTGTCCTTGATTCTGTTTATCATGTAAGAGCTAATTTCCTTAACTCTTGCCTTTGAGTCTGTTTAATTTCTTAGAATTTGCTGTAGGAAATATTAATCTACTAATGAAATCAAAGATTCCTCCAGGGCAGTGACATTTTCTGTTGGAGTTATTAGTATATGCTCAAAGCCTGGCATAAATTAGGCTTCCAATACACAGCTGATGCTTGTGCAGATGAAGGAATGAATAAAAGGCATTTTGACTGAGGATGCAAGTAGAGAAAATACACGATGATTACTCACTTGGCACCTTTTGGGGGGACTTTTCTGATTACTGATTATTACATGAATCATAGTATTAAGTTCCCAAACAGACATCTTAAATCCAGTGTTTTTATTGTCATTAATAAGTGAAACTGATAAGATTCTAAGAAGTGAGATCAAACTGACAAGAAGCTGTAGATTCAGGATTTGAGTGGAGCTGTCTGGTTTCTTCTAACCAACGTCTTCAACGCCAGATATAATCAGAGCTGAGATACAAAAATCTAAGTAAAATGTGGAGCAAAGGGTATGAATTAAGTGGTGTCCTTCAGCTATTACCTACCTGAAAATTTCCTCTCAAGAATTAGACTCAATAATCCAAGTGTCAAATGGAGAAAGTCTTGGCAATTCTTTTAGGAAATGAAGAAATAAGATGAGATTCCATGGGTCAGCTTTCCCCTCATGTCTAGAATGCATTGCTTAGCCTTAGGAGTCCTGGTCCCCTGGCTCTTTCAATCTCTCTGTCCCCCTCTTCTATGATGTTCCCTAATCCTTAGGTGTATGTGTTGTGTTGTACATGGTAATCTGGCAAGATCTGCAAAATGATGCTTCCAGGGTACATGTCAGTTTAAAAGAAAGAAACTTCCCAAGGTCCCACCTCTAGATGAATAGCTACTGAGGGAAGACAATTCACTTTTCTCCAGGGACAAGCTCCCTGACAGGTGATCTAATCCCAAGTGGTCAACTCTAAACAAACAATGTACACATAAGCAATACTGATATACATAGAGATGTGTGGGCATTTATAAATTTATGTATGTATATGTAACAATAATAATCAAAGAACAGGAAAAGAAATTGAGACAGGGTTGGGTGACATGGGAGGAGTTGCAAGGAGGAATGAGACAGGCTAAAATGATGCAAGTAGAGTACTCAAATATGAATTCTCAAAATATGAAAAGGTATACAAAAAGGAATTTGATAAAAAAACATCAGTTTTTTATATTTTACTTAGTATCTTTATTGTATGTGTTATGTGTATGGATGTATTTCCTACATGTATATAAATTCATCCGTGTCCTGCAATGCCCAGGGAGGCAAGAAGAGCTTCCTTGGATCCCCTGGAACTGGAGTTATGGATGATTGTTAGCTGCCATGTGGGTGCTAGGAATCAAACCTGGGTCCTCTGCAATAGCAGTCTGTGTTTCTAACAGAGTCATCTCTCCAGCCCCACAAGTTATTTTTTGTATGTATGTGTGTATGTATATGAATGAATTTTTACGTATGTGTACTCCTCTGTGTGTGTGCATAGAGACTAGCTGTTGACATTTGTCTTATTTGACCATTGTCTACCTTAGAGATGAATGAGGATCTATCACTTGCACCCAGAGCTTACCAACTCAACTTGTCTGGCCAGTGCCAGCTTGCCCGAGGATCGTTTGTTTCCTCATCCCCTGTGCTGTGATTACAGTTGGACAGACACAGCTACTTGGTATTTACATGAACCCTGGGGATACAAACCTGTCCTCACATTTGAATAAAAAGCTTTTTATCTGATGAGTCATTTTCTTAGCCCTACAAGTAAAATTTCTAACTCAATAAGTACTAATAATATCGTTATCACAATTTTAATAACAATGAAAGTAATGTCAGTTAATCATGGTGATGTAGGAATTTATTTACTTCTGAGTGCTGACAGTAGAGCACACGGCCTCACAAATATTAAGCATAAATTCTAAAGCTGAATGTCAACCTCAACCTCAGGCATTTTTTTTTTTTTTGGTGTTTTTGAGACAGGGTCTCCATGTAACCCCAGCTGTCCTGGAACTCGCTCTGTAGACCAAGCTGACCTTGAACTCACAGAGATCTGCCTACCTCTGCCGCCTGAGCCCTGGGATTAAAGGCTTGCCCCACCATGCCCAGCTGGGAATTTATAACTGTACACTTGTTACTAATGTGTTTTGTTTTCTGAGACAGGCTCTCCCTGTAACCCCAGCTGGCCTGGAAATTGGTAAGCAGACCAGGCTGGTCTCCATCTCTCAGCAATCTACCTGCCCTTGCCTCCACATTGCTAGGATTAAAGTTCCATTCCACCACACCTGGCCCATTACTGACTTTTAAATTAAAAAATAGAGAATATTAGTTTTCTTTGCCCCATACAACAGTCTTCTTTTAACCTAATTGAAAAATAGATAAAATTTAAGTCAGCAAGG
This sequence comes from Rhizomys pruinosus, assembly GCA_009823505.1. Lineage (NCBI taxonomy): Eukaryota > Metazoa > Chordata > Mammalia > Rodentia > Spalacidae > Rhizomys > Rhizomys pruinosus. The sequence continues at coordinate 2,344,502 of VZQC01003447.1, read as the reverse complement.
AGGGACGATTAGTGGTAAAACAACTCAGAAAATCTCACATCAATTTTCTCTGAGCTTTGGGGAACTTCTACTTTCTTACCATTCTTTTAACTTTCTCCATGTGACTCTCCTAATTTCCTAAACTCTATCTCTCTCTCTTTCTCTCTCTCTCTTCTCTCTCTCTGTTTCTTTCTTTCTCTCTCTCTCTTTCTCTCTCTCTCTATATATATTTATATTCATTTCTGAAGCTAATATGGTCCACGTGAAGAGGTTTAACTACTTTATCTTGAGTTTAGAGTATTTTTATTTAAATACCTTTGTTTGAGACCCACACTTAAACAGTTAGTCTCTAAATAGTCCTCAGAACTAAGACAACTTCCTCTAAGTGTTATGTTTTATAATCCTAAGGTTATGTCTTAGGGTCTCCCCTTCTCAAACTTCAGTAGCAAAACACACTTAGGAAGGACACAAGCTTAAGAAATAAATGGTGACAGAAAAGCCATCTGAACAACAGATGTCATACCTGTGGCTATAATACTTCAGATGCAGAGAAGGAATTCAATAATATTTAATATATACTAACCAATGGCATGCCAATATGCAATTGTTAGGCCAGCTATTTTCAAGTTATGGTGTTATGAATATTATGAGTATGGTATGGATAGGTAAGATTTTAATTTTGGCAGTAAGAAGTGAAAGTTGTGTTTGATGATAATGGTTATAGTCTGCATGGTGAGATAAATCTTCAAAAATGCTTGCATATGGAATGATATATTAATATTAAGGTACTATGTTAAACCCTTTCCATGGGAAATTTCTCTCCTGGCCAATGTCAGAAGAACTTGAGATTAAAAAATAAAGAAATTGCATCATTTTCTTAAGAGGCTCACAATAGTGGTGAAAGAGGCAACAAATTAATTAATGTGTTTTCACTGAGGGTAGGAAATTTCTCTATTAAATTAAAGCTGCATGTTGCATGAAATCTCAAATGAAGGAATGAACTACCCAAAACTTCATAACTATGCAGCTGTAGTAAAGCCACTTTATAAAATGGCTAATAAACCTCAGAAAATCCATTTAATATTGATATTAACATAATTTTTGCAAACCCTCATACTATAGATATTGCAGATATACTTGGGATACTGTAATTATAGGGTTTGATCCTTATTTAAGTAACAGATGAATAGCTCTAATTAAAGGGTAGTGGTACTGGTTATGATGGAATCAGACTCACATAATAAAAGAAATCCTATAAGAGCTGGCACTGCCCAGCTGAACTTCTATTGTTTCCATTTTAAACAATACTTGGCAATTTACTTGTACAGAGATGGTTTCCTTTGTCTTTCTTCATTCATCCTCTCACTACAGTTTTTAAATTATTTAGTTAATAACCCAGAAGTGATTTATCTAAGTGTTCTTATCGACTTTCTACAGTGATGAAAAGTTGTCTATTTTCCTCATTAAAAAAAATAGGATTTACACTAAAAGATGAAACAGATCAACTCACATGGATTCTCAGGTTGGGTCTATTCCTATATTTGCCATATTTGAATAGGCAATAATTTAATTTGAGCTAAAATCTGCCTGAAGTAAGGGCTTAGCAGCTTGGGAAATTGAGCCTTCTGCCACCCTCATTTTAAAAGACAATATTTAGAATTTCTGGAATTCACATCACTTTATCGTAGAGGCCTGAATTATATATTGTGTGTAAGTTTTATAAACATTCATGATGATCACCATGTAACAGAATGACACTAAGATTGTTAAATCAGAAAAATTTATACTTTATGCTGGTAACAGTATTTTATAACATACAAAATAATATATTAATGGTTTTAGACTTTTTAAGCTGGATAACTAAAGTAAACAGTGGAGGTTCCACTCACCTTCTCTGAGCCTCATTTTCTTTATCCTGAATTTTTTATAACAATGATTGAATTATAAATGACTGAATTATATTGTACACATATTCTAAGTCCAGATTATCCTATTTAATTAGTGTCTGGCTATATAATTATAATCTAGTCTAATTCATAGATTCTTATGTGTAAGACTAAATTTCAGAGACAGAAAATAAATTGACCAAGAAATTGTAGTTACCCACTTGTAGAGCTGAGAATGAGACTCTAGTCTCCCATTGACCTCATCTATTCACTTTTGTTTCTGCAAACTGATCATGGCTATTGAAGATAATGAGTCACTTACAGCTAGAAAAAAAATGATTACAAAACAAGGGTTCAAAAAATAATTAGAGATATATACCCAAATTTCAAATATAATTCAATTGTTTGTGACTGTTGTTGATTATATTTATTTTGTGCTGACTTTTAAATAAATTCTTATTTCATAGAAAAATGAGCATACCACAAAGAACCGTAGTTTATGCTTCTCAGTTATGGCCTAGCTACTAGAAAACTGAAGTAACAATGTTCTTAGAAAAAAAAAATAGGACGCCATAACGCGCCAGGCCAGGTACACAGCTCTAGGCGGGGTCTGGCGGGGGGCAGCTGGGAGAGGGTCTCGCTGTGAACCCGTCTACGGGGTCCCCGGCCCAGAGGGACCGCGCTCGGGTGAGCAGGGTCGCGTTTCCCTCTGCTCTGGTCCCGGCTCTTAATCGTTTCTAGGGTTTTCTGGTGGAGTCTTAGCATCCCTTAGGTAGACAATCATATCATCACAAAAAGGGATAGCTTGACTTCTCTTTTCCAATTAGAAATTCCTTTAATTTCTTTTCTTGCCTTATTGCCCTAGCTAGGGTTTCTACACTATATTGAAGAGGAGTGGTGACAGGGGGCAGCCTTTCTGAGTTCCTACCTTTAAGGGGAATGCTTCTGTCATTCCCCATTTAGGATGATATTGGCTGTGGGTTTTTGTATATGGCTTTGATTACATTGAGGATTGATCCCTCCAGACAATTCCTCCAGGACTTTAAACATGAAAGGGTGCTGGATTTTGTCAAAGGCTTTCTCCGCACATTGAGATGATGGTGCTGGTTTTTTGTCCTTAAGTCAATTGATATGTGTGATGATGTTTATTGATTTTGTATGTTGAACCATCCCTGCATGTCTGGTATGAATCCCAACTTGTCATGGTGGATGATTTTCTTGATGTGGTCTGTATGCGATTTATGCCAAGATCCTGTTTAGAATTTTGGCATCTGTGTTCATTAGGGAGATGGGTCTATAGTTTTCTCCTTTTGGGTTGTATCTTCCTGGTTTTGGTAGTAGCTAATGTTGGCTTCATAGGAATTTGGGAGAGTCCCTCCATTTGTATCCTTCTAAACATTTAATAGTAATGTTGTAAGTCCTTTACGAAATATTTTATAGAATTCTGCCGTGAATCCATCCGGCCTGGGCATTTTTTTGGTTGGGGCTACTTTTATAACATCTTCGATTTCTTCCTGTACTATTGGTCTGTTTGGCTGTCGACTCTCTTCTTGTTGACTTGGTGATTCCCAGGATTTCAGATTTCATTCATTTCTTCTAGGTTTTCAAACTTAGTTAGAATATAAGTTTTGAACCGTTTCCGTATGATTGTCTGGATTCTTTCATTGTCTGTTGTGATATTTCCCCTTTCCATCACAGATTCTATATTTTGGAGTTGTATCCCTTTTTTCTTTGGTTAACTGGGCTAGAGGTCTGTCTATCTCTGTTTATTCTCTCAAAGAACCCACTTTGGATTCATTGATTTTTTTGTGGTTTTCTTTGATTTTCTATTATTGTCTCTGCTCTGATTTTTTGTTAATTTCTTCTTGTCTGCTCCGTTTAGGGTTCATATTTGTTGTTGTCTCTCACGTATTTTTAGCTGCATTGTAGACTCGTTCACTTGTGCTCTTTCTGTTTTTTAATGTGGGCACTTAGACTATAACTTCCTCTTAGGATCTTAAGAGTTCCCATAGATTTTGCTGTGTTGTTTTATCATTATCATTCAGTTCCAGGAATGTCTTTATTTCTTTTTTTATTTCTTCCTTGACCCACCTTATTCAGGGAGTGTTGTTTAGTCTCCATGTGTTCCTGTAGGTTGTAGGTTTATTCTGGTGTTGATATCGAGTTTTTTGCACTGTGGTCTGATAGAATGCAGAGATTATTTCAACCTTTTTATATTTGTTGGGTTTTTCCCTGTGTCCCGTATATGGTCTATTTTTGGAGAATGTTCCTAGGGTGCTGACGTAAAGTGTATTCTCTGGTTGTTTGGGTGAAAATCCTCGGTAGATGTCTGTGAGGTCCATTTGGTGTTTGTGTCATTTAGTCAGATGTCTCTCTGTTTATACCTTTGTCCTGTTGATCTGTCTAGAGGACTTAATGGGGTATGAAGTCCCCTAGTATTAGTGTGCTGGGGTTAATCTGTGCCTTGAGTCCTGAAGAATTGTCTTTATAAAGTTTGGTGCACTGATGTTTGGTGCATATATATTTATGATTGTGAATCTTCATCGTCAATTGTTCCTTTATAAGGACTGTAATGGCCCTCTTTGTCTCTTTTGATTTCTTTTTGCTTGAAGTCTATTTTGTCTGATATTAGAATAGCCACACCCGCTTTCCTTTTTGGTACCATTTGCTTGGAATACTTTCTTCCACCCTTCACCTTAAGTTGGTGCCTATCCTTAGAAATTGAGATGGGTTTCTTGTAGACAGCATTAGATGGGTTTTGTTTCCTAATCATTCCTCCCAGTCTATGCCCTTTTGATTGGGAGTTTAGGCCATTAATATTTAAGGTTAAATTGAAAGATGGATGTTGCTTCCCTTTCACTTTTTATCCATTTGGACTTCTGGCCTTTGATTTTGCTCCTATGGTTATGTTTTTGTTAGTTTCTTTTCCTAGGTGTTTGAGGATTGTTGCTCCTCCTCTTCTGCCCTTTGAATTGCTTCAAGTATTTATGAGAGTTGGTTTTCCAGACATGTATTCCATCATCTTGTTTATGTCATGGAGATTTTTCTCTCTCCTTCAACAAAGTATAGTCAACATTTTTGCTGGGTAAAGTATTCTGGTTGGCATCCATAGATCTTAACACAGGGATGCTTTGCTCCATGTTCTTCTTGCTTTCATGGTTTGAGGCGAGAAGTCCAGTTGTAATTCTGATGGGGTTTCCCTTTGTATGTGACTTGTTTTTCTTTGTGGCCCTCAGAATTTGTGTCTTGTTTTGGGCATCTAGCATTTTAACTATGATGTGGTGTGGGGTGTTTCTTTTCTGATCTTGTCTATTTGGGGTCCTATGTGCTTCTTGTATTTGATGGGCTTGTCTATTTTTAGTTGGGGAATTTCACTCATTATTCTGTGAAGATCTGATCAATACTACTTCTCTTGAGATTCTTCTCCTTCCTCTCTATCCTGTGATGGGGTTTGGTCTTTTCATAGTGTCCCTATTTCCTGGTTTGTTCCACTTTTGTGTATTTTTAAATTTTTCATAATCTTTATTTGAGCTTTTTAATTGCTCTGTGTTATCTTCCAGGTCTGATATTCTTTGTTCTGCTTCCTCCATTCTACTTTGAGGTTTTTCCTTTTCTTTCTTCTTGATTGACTGAGTGTTCTAATTCCTTTTTTGTTTCCTCCTGTGTTTTCTTTATTTTTTATTTCTCTTTTGTGCTTCTCAATCTCTTCTTGGTGCTCCTTTTCTTTGGTTGGCTTCCTTTTTCAGTGTTTTTACTTCCATTCGGAGTTTGTTTTTTTCTCCCTCTAGTTCTTTCTGGAGTTTGTCACTGTTCTTTAGTTCTTTCGAAGTTTGTCATTGTATCCCTCTAGGTCCTTTTTTGAGTTTTTAATTCTCTCTCTTTAGTTCCATGACTTCTTCTTTATTTTTCTTTAATTTCTCTGCGTATGTCTGTAATTATTCGTCTAACGCTCTGTTCCTTGGGTCTCCTCCAAGGGATCCCATTGTGGCTATCTCCTCCAGGTTTGGTAGGGCCGTGTGGGATATCCTGTGCCTTCCCATGTTGTCTCCTCGTCGTGCCCCTGGCATATGGATTTCCCTTTGTGGTTCAAGTCACAAACGATTTTCACTATATTAGTGGATGGTTTTGCTTCCTCCTTCCGATGCTTTTTTTTTTTTTTTTTTTCTGGTGTATTGACTTGCTAGGTTTCAGGTTTTCAGTTTTGTGTATATATTGGATGTTTGGAAGCTCTAAGTTAGTCTTCTCTTTCTGTTCTGAAGGTTCTCCAAAAGGAAGACACTTCGTATCTTAGCAATTCACTTGGCGGCGCGGGGGGGGGGGGGGGGGGGGGGGGGAGTATTGTGTGCCTGATCTAGACCCGCACCCCGTCCTCTGGGCCGGGACCCCATAGACGGGTTCACAGCGAGACCCTCTCCCAGCTGCCCCCCGCCAGACCCGCCTAAGCGTAACCGTGTCACTGCCTGGCGCGTTTGGTGGTCTCCCCTGCGACCCTTAAGTTGTGTCTTGTGGGTATACCTCAGGAGTGGTATGACGGGCAAAATGGAAGGCCATTTTGAGTCTTTAAGGGTCTCCATCACTGCTTTCATAGTGGCAGTGTAAAAGTTCACATCCCCACCAGCAATGGTGAGTGTTTCCCTTTCCCAGCAACCTCTCCGGCACTTGGATCATTCTGTTCCTGATCCTAGCCAGTCTTATTGAGTAGGTGATATCTCAGAGTTGGTTTTTAATTTTGCACTTCTAATTATACAGGATGTGTTGAACCTTCCTTTAAGATGTTTCTCGCCATCTACTAATCTCCTCACTTGTAGAAGTCTCTATTTCAGACTTCTCTGCTCCATTCTTTGGAGGATGACTTTCATTTTGATTTTCTTTTCTTCTTTGTTTTTTGAGTAGCTGTCATACTCTGGAAATTAATGCTTTGTATTGCTGTGAAGGTTTCCTCCCACTCTGGGGTCTTCTCTCACTTACCTTTATGATTCCTTTGATGCTAACAAGAAGCTTTTGAGTTTAATGAGGTCCCATTTGTCAATTTGTACGACTTTATTTCTTGTGCAGCTGCTGTCTGATATTTAGGAAGTATTTTCCTACACCTATGTCTTGTAGTCTGCTGCCAAGCTCTATTCTATCACTCCAAGTTTGGGGTTTACAGTTGAGGTCTTTTGGTCACATCTGGAGTTGACCTTTGTACAAGGTGAGCAGGTAGGGGTTTAATTTTCCATCTCTACAAGTGGTGATCCAGGTTCAGTTTTGCCCAGCAACCACTCGTGAAGATGCTGTCTTCTTCCATTGTGCCTCTTGGCCCCCCCTTGTCCAAATATGGGTGCTGAAATTGTATTGACGCTCAGGTTGGATCTTAGTTTTATTCCATTGGTCCAACTGGTCTGTTTTTGTGCCAAGTACTCAGATGTTGTTGATACATATGGCCTATAGTATAGTTTGATGTGTCTGGTTATAGCGAATCCCTCCCTGTATTGCTCTTTTCAACTAGGAGTTGCTTTGGCTATTCGGAGGTCTTTTTTGTGTTTTCCAAATGAAATTGAGGATTTGTTTTTCCAGCCTGTGAAGAAACTCTGGGGATTTGATTGGGATTGCATTAAATCTGTACACTAGTTTGGGTAGGATGGACTTTTATATATTTATGGTTCCCAATCCATGAGGCATGGGAGTTGTCCCATCATTGATGTATTTCCTTTCAATCTTTTTCAGGGTTTAAAAATTTTTGTTGTTAGAATACCTTGGTTGTATTTGGTTAGGTTTTTTTCTATGGCTATTTTATGTGTTTTGAGGCTAATGTGAGTGGGAAGGTCTCCTTTGTAGTCCTTCTTCAGTTGCATTGTTGTTGGTTGAAAAGAAGGCTACTGATTTTATAGATTTATTTTTTCTATCCTGCACACTTACCAAGCTTCTTTAATGTTTCTAGGAGTTTTCTGGTGGAGTTTTAGCATCCCTTAGTAGACAATCATATCAGCACAAAAAGGATAGCTTGATTTCCTCTTTTTCCAATTAGAAATCCTTTAATTTCCTTTTCGCCTTATTGCCCTAGCAGGGTTTCAGCACTATATTGAAGAGGATGGTGACAGGGGGCAGCCTTGCCGAGTTCCTACCCTTTAAGGGGAAGGCTTCTGTAATTCCCCATTTTAGGATGATATGGGCTGTGGGTTCTGTATATGGCTTTGATTACATTGAGGAATGATCCCTCCAGACAATTCCCTCCAGGGACTTTAAACATGAAGGGTGCTGGATTTTGTCAAAGGCTTTCTCCGCATCAATTGAGATGATGGTTGTGGTTTTTGTCCTTCAGTCCAATTGATATTGTTTGATGATATTTTATTGATTTTCTGTATGTTGAACCATCCACTGAATCTCTGGTATGAATCCAACTTGGTCATGGTGGATGATCTCTTTTGATGTGAGTCTGTATGCGATTTGCCAGAATCCTGTTTAGAATTTTGGCATCTGTTTTTATTAGGGAGATGGGTCTATAGTTCTCCTTTGGTTGTATCTTCCCCTGGTTTGGTAGTAGCGTAATGCTGGCCTCATAGAAGGAATTGGGAGAATGCCTCCATTTTATCCTTCTAAACATTTAAGTAGTAATGGTTGTACGTTCTTTCGAATATTTTTATTAGAATTCTGCCGTGAAACCATCTCGGGCCTGGGCTTTTTGGTTGGGAGGCTACTTATTTACATTTCGATTTCTTCCTGTATTATTGGTCTGTTTAGGCTGTCAACTCTCTTCTTGGTTGAGCTTTGGTGATTCCATGGATTTCAGATATTCATCATTTCTTCAGGGTTTTCAAACTTAGTAGAATAAGTTTTGAAGTATTCCCGTATGAATGTTCTGGATTTTTTTCATTGTCTGTTGTGATATTTCCCCTTTCATCACAGATTTATTTATTTGGAGTTGTTCCCTTTTTCTTTGGTTAACTGGGCTAGAGGTCTGTCTATCTTGTTTTTCTCTCAAAGAACCCCAATTTGGATTTCATTGATTTTTTGTATGGTTTCTTTGATTTTCTATTTCATTGATCTCTGCTCTGATTTTTTATTTCTTCTTTGTCTGCTCGTTTAAGGGTTCATTGTTGTTGTGTCTCTCAAGTATTTTTAGCTGCAGTGTTAGATCGTTCACGTTGCTCTTTCTGTTTTTTTAATGTTGGGCACTTAGAGCTATAGACTTCCTCTTAGGACTGCTTTAAGAGTGTCCAAATAGTTTTTATTGATGCTTTGTGCATTTCATACATTTTTTCCAAATTCAGTTCAGGCTTATTTCCCTTTCCTTTCCCCCCCCACCCCATCCCAGATCATGCATTCTGCCTATAACGTCCTGCATCTTTCTCTCAGTTTTTTTTTTTTTTCATTTTTAGCTATAAGTGATAATCCATGAGTACAAGCATCCTTCATGCAAAACCATCTGAGGCTGTTTTGCCCAAACACCTACAGCCCCACATCCAGTGGGAGGGTGACAGGTTGTTTGTTCAATCAAGTGATCAAATGAGTGTCCAGACTAATTGCTTAGTTTCAACCATTCACCCCAACGCAGCCTTACATTCTACACGCCCCCTATCTTCCGCAGGTTGTTCCCTAGCTTTAGAAAAAGGGCACAGGTGGATAGAGAGGTAAAAAAGTCCACTCTCTCTGGACTGTTGACTTGGACTCTGGTCAATTCTGGCTGTTTCCTTTCATGGGCTGACAGTTTGTCCAGGAATAACCTTTCGATCCTACTAATGAAGAACAAGCTATTAGATATATAGGTATTTAAGCAGCACTAATAGTTATGGTTAGACACATCATGTTTGGATGATATTAATCCATGAATTACAATTTTCCCCCCTGTTAAATATGACAGGGTCTTACTGTGGCTTATAACATCTCCTAACCTGTAGGAGGATGTAAGCTGTGGAATCAGCCTGGTTATTTCTCCAAGGGAGAGCCAATAGCCAATTAGATTTGGGTATATACAGACATGTGGCTGCCTCTGCCGCACAGTATTTCCAGGCAGGTGAGGTGTAGCTGTGCTGACAGTGGAGTCTTGCTTGACTCAGGGAGACCCATTATTGCTTTATTGGTTTAGTGGCCTTGGTAACACTCTCTGCATTCCAGAGGCCATACTGTACACTTGCATGTGTGGGTCTCAATACATCCCTCCCATGTTAACGTCAGGTCTTCGGCAGCAGGGTCTTATTGCTCTCTCCTGTAGGTATCCCAACTTAGAGGCAAGGAGCCCTACCTTTTGTGGGGCCTTGGATCCCCTGGCCAACATCCACCTGGTAGAACAATCCATTGCTAATGTCAGAGCTCCTGAATTAAATTTTTGCCTGAGTGCATAGCCCTAGGACTTTAGTATTTATTTGGTTCTGAACAAGAGAGTAATCCCTCCACAGTTCCCATGTCTAGTAGTCAATTTAAGAAAGCAGTTTTACCGGTTTTATAAGAGATTACCTCTACATAGTTGTCTCCAATTTACAGTTGGGGAGCGGCCTCATTATTGTCATATTTCTCCTTGTTCTATGGTGGGAAAGGCAAGAAGTCTCTCATATCAGAAACTTTGTGGCACCCAGAAGGTAAGTTTCATTAGGACTCATTATAACTAGTTGTTACATGTAGGATCCACAGAGGGGTTCGATGTTTATGGCAATCTGAGGCTTTCTTCCTTTGAATGTTCAGACGGGTCGCCTTTCCGTTGCCACTTTTTGGTACATCACTCAATGCAAACACCTGTATCTTTTCTTTCTCAGACTTTAAAGTTGGTGACGGGTTGTGCCGTGTTGGAACAAACAAATCTTTTCCCATAGTTAGTGTTAAGAAATTTGAATTGCAGGGTGTTATTTGAAAAAGGTTTTCATGTCTTCTGTATCCCCCCCCTTTTTTTTTAGCGTATGAGTATCCAAAGACAGTGTTATTATACATAGTTATAGGGTGGATCAAGGCAGATTTCATAAATTCACCCATGTTTTTTGGGTGACTATATATGATTAACTTGGGAAGCAAACTTAATTTTTACGTTAAACACATCTTAAAGAAAATGTACAAGTGATACTGTACAACAGAGAAATTTTAGAGAACATTTTGTATGTGTCAATCCAACAAGTTCTTGCTCTACAGATTTTATGTAAAGCATATGTGGGCAACAGCGAATTATCTCCATTTAATCTCAGATGCATTACATTTTTATCAGACTCTTAAACCATGTTGTTTAATATACACATGTTTACTCTTTACTTTTACTAAGTCCTAAAAAACCAGTGTTCCTGTAGACAGTGTCTAGGCGAATTGGGTACTTGCTGAGCTCATGCCAATTAAATATGCTAATTGAATATACACCCGTGTCCCTCTCCCACCCATCCCCCCTTTCCAAATTCACCATTTCAGTCCATTTTCTGATGCAGTTTCGTTGTTTCTTTTACTATGCCTCCCTCTCCATGAAAATATTTATATCTGGGTTGTTATGTACTGCATCCACATATGAGGGACTCCATTTGTTGTTTGGGGACTGTGTTACTTCACTTAACATAATGTCTTCCAGCTCCATCCATTTACCTGCAAATTTCAGATTTGTCCCTCTTTACTCTGCATAGATTCCATTGATATAATGTACCACATTCTCTATCCACTCGTCAGTTGAAGAGGCACCTGGCTGGTTCAGCTTTTGCTATTGTGAACAGAGGCTGCAATAAACATAGCTGTGCATGTATCTTTGCAGTAAGTTGTGTCTTGTGGGTATATACCCAGGAGTGGTATGACTGGGCAAATGGAAGGCCATTTTGAGTCTCTAAGGTTCTCCACACTGCTTTCATAGTGGCTGTACAAAGTTTACATCTCCCACCAGCAATGGATGAGTGTTCCCCTTTCCCCACAACCTCTCCAGCACTTGGTATCATTCATGTTTCCTGATCCTAGCCAGTTTATTGGAGTAAGGTGGTATCTCAGAGTGGTTTAATTTGCATTTCCTAATTATCAGGATGTTTGAACTCTTTTAAGATGTTCTCGGCCATCTCTATCCTCCTCTTGAAGTCCTATTCAGATTCTTTGCTCCATCTTTGAATATTTCATTTGTTTTCTTTCTTCTTTGGTTTTTTGAGTAGCTTGTATACTCTGGAAATTAATGCTTTCTGTATCTGCTGTGAAGGTTTCCTCCCACTCTGTGGGTCTTCTCCTCACTTCTTTATGCTTCCTTTGATGTACAGAAGCTTTTGAGTTTAATGAGGTCCCATTTGTCAATTGTCGATCTATTTCTTGTGCAGCTGCTGTCTGATTAGGAAGTCTTTTCCTACACCTATGTCTTGTAGTCTGCTGCCAAGCTCTCTTCTATCACCTCCAGAGTTTGGGGTTTCACGTTGAGGTCTTTGGTCATCTGATTGACCTTTGTACAAGGTGAAGTAGGGGTTTAATTTTCTTCTTCTACAAGTGGTGATCCAGTTTTGCCAGCACCAACTTGCTGAAGATGCTGTCTTTTCCATTGTGCTCTTGGCCCCCTTGCAAATATGAGGTGGCTGAAATTGTATGACTCAGAGTTGGATCTTCAGATTTTATCCATTGGTCCAACTGGTCTGTTTTTGTGCCAGTTACAGGCTGTTCTTTGATGACTATGGCTCCTATAGTATAGTTTGATGATGTCTGGTTATAGCGATCCCCCCTGTATTGCTCTTTTCACCAGGTTGCTTTGGCTATTCGGGGTCTTTTGTTTTTCCAAATGAATTGAGGATTTTTTTCACAGGCCTGTGAAGAAACTCTTGGGGATCTGATTGGGATCGCATTAAATCTGTACACTAGTTTGGGTAGGATGGACATTTTACTATATTTATTTTCACCAATCCATGAGCATGGGAGGTTTGTCCATCTCTGATGTCTTTCTCAATTTCTTTTTTCAAGGGGTTTAAAATTTTTGTTGTTTAGAATCCTTGGTGTCTTTGGTTAGGTTTTTTCTCAGGTATTTTATTGTTTTTGAGGCTATGTGATGGGAAGGTCTCCTTGTATCCTTCTTCAATTGTTGTTGTTTGCGTATAACAAGGCTACTGATTTTCTAGGTTATTTTTTTATCCTGACCTTACAAAGCTTCTTTAATCGTTTCTAGGAGTTTTCTGGTGGGTCTTAGCATCCCTTAGGTAGACAATCTATCACACAAAAAGGATAGCTTGACTTCCTCTTTTTCCAATTAGAATTCCTTTAATTTCCTTTTTCTGCCTTAATTGCCCTAGCTAGGTTTCAGCACTATATTGAAGAGGAGTGGTGACAGGGGCAGCCTTTCTGAGTTCCTACCCTTTAAGGGGAATGCTTCTGTATTTCCCCATTTTAGGATGATATTGGCTGTGGGTTTTGTATATGGCTTTGAATTACATTGAGGATTGATCCCTCCAGACAATTCCTCCAGGACTTTAAACAGAAGGGTGCTGGATTTTGTCAAAGGTTTCCTCGTCATCAATTGAGATGATGCGGGTGGTTTTTGTCCTTAAGTCCATTGATATGTTTGATGATGTTTATTGATTTTCTGTATGTTGAACCATCACTGACATGTCTGGTTATGAATCCAACTTGGTCATGGTGGATGATTTTTTGTGTGAGTCTGTATGCGATTTGCCAGAATCCTGTTTAGAATTTTGGCATCTGTTTCATTAGGGAGATGGGTCTTATAGTTCTCCTTTTGGTTGTATCTTCCCTGGTTTTGGTAGTAGCGTAATGTTGGCTTCATAGAAGGACTTGGGGAAGTCCCTCCATTTGTATCCTTCTAAACATTTTAAGTAGTAATGGTGTAAGTCTTTACGAATATTTTTATGAATTCTGCCGTGAATCCATCCGGCTGGGCTTTTTTGGTTGGGAGGCTACTTTTTACATCTTCGATTTCTTCCTGTACTATTGGTCTGTTTAGGCTGTCGACTCTCTTCTTGTTGACTTTGGTTGATTCCCAGGATTTCAGATATTCATTCATTTCTTCAGGTTTTCAAACTTAGTTAGAATATAAGTTTGAAGTTTTGCCGATCGATGTGTCTGGATTTCTCTTTCATTGTCTGTTGTGATATTTCCCCTTTCTCACAGATTCTATTATTTGGAGTTGTTCCCTTTTTCTTTTGGTTAACTGGGCTAGAGGTCTGTCTATCTTGTTTATTCTCTCAAAGAACCAATTTTGGATTTCATTGATTTTTTGTATGGTTTCTTTGATTTTCTATTTTCATTGATCTCTGCTCTGATTTTTTATTTCTTCTTGTCTGCTCCGTTTAGGGTTCATTTTTGTTGTCTCTCAGTATTTTTAGCTGAGTGTTAGACTCGTTCACGTTGTGCTCTTTCTGTTTTTTTAATGTGGGCCTTAAGCTATAACTTCCCTCTTAGGATGCTTTAGAGTGTCCATAGATTTTGCTGTGTTGTTTTATCATTTCATTCAGTCCAGGGAATGTTTTATTTCTTTTTTATTTCTTCCTTGACCCCTCATTATTCGGAGGAGTGTTGTTTAGTCTCCATGTGTTCATGTAGGTTGAGGGTTTATTCTGGTGTTGATATCGAGTTTTTGCACTGTGGGTCTGATAGAAGCATGAGATTATTTCAACCTTTTTATATTTGTTGAGGTTTTTCCCTGTGTCCCGTATATGGTCTATTTGGAGAATGTTCCGAGGGTGCTGAGTAGAAAGTGTTATCTCTGGTTTTTGGGTGAAATATTCGGTAGATGTCTGTGAGGTCCATTTGGGTGTTTGTGTCATTTAGTTCAGATGTCTCTCTGTTTATACCTTTGTCCTGTGATCTGTCTTAGAGGACTTAATTGGGGTATGAAGTCCCCTAGTATTAGTGTGCTGGGGTAATCTGTGCCTTGAGCTCCTGAAGAATTGTCTTATAAAGTTTGGTGCACTTGATTTGAGTGCATATTATTATGATTGGAATCTTCATCGTCAATTGTTCCTTTTATAAGGATGTAATGGCCCTCTTTGTCTCTTTTGATTTCTTTGCTTTGTTGAAGTCTATTTTGTCTGATATTAGAGCTAGCCACACCCGCTTTCTTTTTGGTACCATTTGCTTGGAATACTTTCTTCCACCCTTCACCTTAATTTGGTGCCTATCTTAAAATTGAGTAGGGTTTCTTGTAGACGCATTAGATGGGTTTTGTTTCCTAATCCATTCCCCAGTCTATGCCTTTTTGATTGGGGGTTTAGGCCCTATTAATATAAGGTTACCAATTGAAAGATGGATGTTGCTTCTCCTTTCACCTTATTTATTCCTTTGGACTTCTGGCCTTTGATTTTGCTCCTATGGTTATGTTTTTTGTTAGTTTCTTTTCCTAGGGGAGTTTGAGGATTGTTGCTCCTCCTTTAGCCCTTTGAATTGCTTCATAGTACATTTTATGATAGACCGATTGGGTTCTTCCAGACATGTATTCCATCATTGCTCTTGTTTATGTTCATGGGAAGATTTTCTCTCCCTTCCACAGAAGTATTAGTCAACGGTATTTGGTCTTGCATGAACTGTTAGCGAGTAAAGTATTCTGGGGTGTATGGCCATTCATCAATTGTTAGCAGTTAACACAGGGTGCTTTCATTGCTCACATGTTTCTTCTCGGCTTCTACATGGTTTGAAGGCGAGAGTCAGTTTGATAATTCTGATGGGGTTTCCTTTTATGTCACTTGTTTATCGCGCCCTAGATGTCCATATTTGGTTGGCATTACATTTTATTCTTGGTGTGCCGGTGTTCTTCTCGATCGTACTATTTGGGTCCTATCTGTTTGATTATAAGGCTCTTTTAGGTTGGGAAGTACTCACTCTAGTATGGAGATCAGTATGCATGCGTGATTTCTTTCGACTTGCTTAGGTCATGGCTTCGGTATGAGTTTAACGCCTAAGCATATTTTATTACTCGGGAATTTCTGTAAATATTTTGGCGAGCATTGCTGATCAGATTCAAACTCGAGATTTTTCTCCTCCCTATTCGCTATGATGCGGGGTTTTTACTTTTCATAGTGTCCCATATTTCCTGGTTGTTCCACTTTTGTGTATTTTTAAATTTTTCATAATCTTTATTTGAGCTTTTTAATTGCTCTGTGTTATCTTCCAGGTCTTGATATTCTTTGTTCTGCTTCCTCCATTCTACTCTGAGGCTTTTTCCTTTTCTTTCTTCTTGATTGGCTGAGTGTTCTAATTCCTTTTTTGTTTCCTCCTTGTTTTCTTTAGTACCTCCATTCCTTTTTGAGCTTCTCAATTCTCTCTTGTGCTTCTCAATCATCTTCTTTGGTGCTCCTTTCTTTCTTTGGTTGGCTTCCTTTTTCAGTGTTTCTACTTCCATTCGGAGTTTGTTTTTTTCTCCTCTAGTTCTTTCTGGAGTTTGTCATCTGTCTTTAGTTCTTTCCGAAGTTTGTCATTGTATCCCTCTAGGTCCTTTTGAGTTTTTCATTCTCTCTCTTTAGTTCCATGACTTCTTCTTTATTTTTCTTTAATTTCTGCTGCGTATGTCTGTAATTATTCGTCTAAGCTCTGTTCCTTGGGTCTCCTCCAAGGGATTCCCATTGTGGCTATCTCCTCCAGGTTTGGTAGAGCCTGGTGTGGGATTATCCTGTGTCTTCCCATGTTGTCCCTTCTGTGCCCCTGGCATTGGTTCCCTTTGTGGTTCAAGTCACAAACGACTTTTCACTATATTAGTGGATGGTTTTGCTTGCCTCCTTCGATGTTTTTTTTTTTTCTTTTTTCTGGTGTATTGACTTCGCTAGGTTTCAGGTTTTCAGTTTGTGTATATATTGGAATGTTGGAAGCCTAAGTTAGTCTTTCTCTTCTTGTTCTGAAGTTCTCCAAAAGGAAGACCACATTGGAATTTTAGCAATTCACTCACGTGGCGCGGGGGGCGGGGGGGGGGGGGGGGGAGTATTGTGTTGCGCTGATCTTAGCCGCACCCCAGTCCCTCTGGGCCAGGACCCCATAGACGGGTTCACAGGAGACCTCTCCCAGCTGCCCCCGCCAGACCCCGCCTAGAGCTGTGTACCTGGCTGGCGCGTTATGCTCCCCTGCGACCCAGGGTTCTCCGAGCGCCACGCGAAACGTCCTTTTAGCGCCTGCGCACCCAGAAGCAGAGGGGTAAAACTCGGACACCTTCTGGCGCTTCACTCTTAACAGTTCCAGCGCCGTAATGGCAGGTCGCCTCTGTTAGGCGACGGGAAGTCCCGCATTAGTTCGAAAATTTCCACCAGCGGACGAACCCTAGCTAGTGAGTCCCAGGCGGCCTCCACCTGCCCGACCCCGCCCTTAGTTCACGGAGGCACACGGCTGTACCTGGCCTGGCTCGGATAGAAGAATGCTAGGAAGTCTGAGAAGAAACTACTGCCATGTGATACTGGTCGTCTAACTATGGCGCACTAGCCGAATGCCTCAGTTTAGGTAACTACGTCCGGACTCTCTTACAAAATGTATAATTCATCCTCTCGCAGAACTTCTCGAGTATTTCCCGCAAGGACTGTCAGAGCTTAGAACTACACTGCGCGGCAGCGCTCGACAGTGGCAAGAGCAACCCACAGGGATAAGAGTACGGAACGGCGACAGCGGAGAGCATTGCGTCCTTGGCCATGGCTGCCCGGCTGAGAGGACCTCGCGCTGTCGACCGATGCATGGCCTGGTCGGAGGTTACTCATATACCTTATACCCAGGTGTGCTCACGCACTGCGCCACGAGTGCCTAGCACCGCGACAAGTAGTGATCCTGTTTGTAGAGAATGAGACTCTTTCTCAACTCGGTGTATTTGTGCACGTTATATATCCCGCTTTGTCTATAATTTCTATAGTTTACCTCTAGAAGGTCCACTAAGGCTCTCAGGAGAATGAGAGTAATATAAGCACGGATACTATGTGCTCTGTATAGATATGGATCGTGAGAGCCTATGGCCTATAGAGGGCCTCAGTGGATGTAGTCATACCAACGGCAGGTGGAAAACCATATCTTCACTCACTGGGTTTCTTTTAGGTATGCTGTAGTGTCTAATTACTATTGCTGATGAACGATATATATATATTTAACAAGATAAGTATACCGGCTTCATCTCAAGAATAAATATATAAATCACACAAGTTCCACAACCATTATACCACATTCGTATCAGAGAATGCTCGCGCAAGGTATAGCATCGAAGACTCATAGAGCACTGCCTCCAGCACTGTCAATTGTATGCGATGTTTAAATTTATTCGTGAGAGCAGGCAAATAATGAGGTATAGTAGATTACACGTGTACTTTTTATTAAGGCTATGATTTTAATATGTTACACGCCTGCTATTGTTTATGTTCTGGTCCTCGAGCGTCTCCTTAATTATCGAGGCCATAAGCCTGTGATATCCAGTTGACTACACGATAGGATCAGTCCGATTAGGACGAATTGGACATCAGGCGAAGTCTCTGGCGCCTCAAGGGACTAACGCATACACTCATAATAAGGATTGAGTAGCATGTGCAACTCCACTGAGTATACGAGGAAAGGCGCCATAATGTAGTGGAGGAGACTATATCGTCGCAATTTTCCTCTGATACAATTTATTCGCGTTGTATCTACCCTCCCAGTGGTACGACTCTATCAGTCCTCAAGATTTCCGTTGTAGGGATCAATTTATGTTTTCTTGTAACACAGCTCAGAGGATTTAGATAAGGTTCTGGAGAAGATCTTACAGCACTACCCAGAAGTAGTTACTGGATGAATCTAGTATGGACAGTACACTTGCTATATGACATATATAGCCAGACACTAATTAAATAGGATAATCTGGACTTAGAATATGTGTACAATATAATTCAGTGCATACTTATCAAGTCTTAATTAAATGAGGTATAAAAAATTACAGATAAGTAAAATGAGGGCTCATGAAAGGTTGGTATTAGGAACCTCCACACGAGTGTTTACTTTAGTTATCCAGACTTAAAAATAGTTTTAAAACATAATATAAGTCATTTATATAGTGTTATTAAATACTGTTACCAAGCATAATATCAGTAATAAAATTTTTTCTGAATTCTATAACAATCTTAGTGTCATTCTGTTACATGGTGATCATCATGAATGTTTATAAAACTTACACACAATATATAATTCAGGCCTCTACGATAAAGTGATGTGAATTCCAGAAATTCTAAAATTGTCTTTTAAAATGAGGGGTTGGCAGAAGGGCTCAATTTCCCTCAAAGAGCTGCTAAGCCCTTACTTCAGCGCGAGGATTTTAAGGCAGTCGAAATACTAAATTAAATTGCCTATTTCATAATAAAGGTACTCGCAAATATAGTTAGAGTTAAGACCCAAGCCTACGAGAGTATATCCATAGTGAGAGAATTTCTTGATACGTTTCCTCATCTTATTATGTAAATCCTATTTTTTTTAATGAGGAAATAGACAACTTATTCCTATTCACTGTAGACAAGTCGATAAGAACACTTTAGATAATAATCACTTCGGCTCCTAATTAACAACTAAACACATAAATTAGAAAACCTGTGAACGATGAGAGATGAAGTCGAAGAAGACGAAAAGGAAACCATCATCCTGTACTAAGTAATTGAAAAAAAAAATTTGGACCAAAGTATTGTGGCATTGCCTTAATAATATGGAAAACAATAAGAAGTTCACAAGCTAGCAAGTAATGCTAGTAGAAAATTAGAAGAATCATAAGCAGATGGAAGCGTAAAACGATTATCTGTTCATTATATAGTACATGAGATGACTGTTATTCCATCAATAAACACTATAGATCATTCCGAAAAACACTAACCTAATTTCTAAAACCTTAATTATAGCTATATCATTCTTATTTCTTAAATTATAAGGATCAAACACCTAATAATACAAGTATCCCAAGTAATATCTTGCTATCGCAAGTTATAACTTATCCATGGATATGTAGGGTTGAGTGAGCGAGCAAAAATTATATAGAATCCATAAGGATATCAATATTAAATGGATTTTCTGAGGAAAAAAAAAAACGAAAAAAAATAATAGAATGTTCAGATTCCTTACAATTAATTTATTGTGGTTAGAATTATTTTTTTTATAGTTCACCTTAAAAGTTTGATCAAGAAACTAATAGCTAAAACCTGGGGTCTTGCCCTAATCTCCCAGGACATATGAATATGTTCTTTTGCATGATATAGGGGAATACATTTCCAAATGGAAGAAGGGTTACCTACCATTTGTCTTTTAGATTATTGCAGATTATCCATGTGTGTCCAGTGTAATCACAGGTGTCCTTAAAGGGTAAGAGGAAGGCAGAACCTCCTGAAAGTCATCATCTGTGCTGACTGTAGCAGAAATGTAAATCAATTAAAGAGGCTTTGATAGATTTAGGGCATTATAAGATAGAGGAAGGCAAGACTCTTAAAGTTTAAGACAGTAAGGAAAAAAACTGGAAGGAAGAAAATGCTATTATCTAAGTCTCTGTCTGCTACAGACTGAAGTGGGGATATATACTTTGATCTATGAGTATGCTCCCAAGAGATTAGCAGGGCCTTTATGTGGATGGCCCAGATAGGAGCTTAATGAAGCCAGATGCTAAGCTTCAAATTTAGCATATTCCTGCACTTAAATGTGTCCTTCAATCATTTCCATTTGTACATGTTATCAAGAACAGTAGCTATTTCAGTGGTGTTCATATTGAATGTTGTTGCATGAGTAAGCAAGATGCAAAGAGGCTTTGCACATTTGTGGAGGAGATTTGTGTGCTGTGGTGCCTGTGTACCTATGTATGTATGCCCAAGCACAAAAATCATTGAGATTTAAATTGTCACTAGTCATTAGGAAGGAACCTTACCATTAGAATTAGACTACTTTCAATGAAATAAAGTGCCTTTTAAAAACATATTTTAAATTTCCTATTTGTATACACATTAAGAAGAAGGGAATGATGAGAAATACAGAGATGGACATCAGAACTTCAAAAATTAATGCATCGTGTACTGTAAAGTGCAATTCTTCTCTGGAAATGCTGGGAAAATTGAGATAGTTATATAATTTATTATATAATCCACAGAATACCTAGGTGTTTATGAACATTATTTTCTTCTCAATTATATTTCTTCCATCTTCTCCCTAATTTGTAAAAATATGAACCAATATCATTCTCACTAGATTCTGACTCACGTTTTATCTTTGTTCCTGTCTGACACTGACTCTTTAAAAAATAAATTGAGTAATCAGGGCATGGTGGCTCATGAATCCTGGGAGAGACAGAGGCAAGGCCAGGAATGGGAGATTTCTATGAGTTCCAGGCTACTCCAGTCTATATAGCAAATTCTAGGCCAGCTGAGGTTACAGGGAAACCCTGTCTCAAAGTGTGCTCTCTCCCTCAACAATTGAGAAAGCCTAAAAGAGAATATTGTAGAATTTGGATAAGGTAACTTTTTAAATTTCCCAAAGTTGCTGGTTGGGATGAAAATACCTTTTACAGGACCAAATATTTTTACTAAGGAGTCTCAGTTTTACTATATGTTAGCTAGGTGGACTTCTCTTACTTCTCTAGTATTGACTTTTCCTACATTTAATCTGAAATCTATTTCCTAGTAGCATCATCTGTCATTGGTTCCTTTTCGTTAATATACATATTTTTGTGCCAGTTGTCCACAAAAATGAAAATTTTGAAGAAAGCATTTTGGCATGTTTATGTTTACATGAAATGTACCTTCCACAGTTCTCCAGTTGTAGAAAATGTGCATGCTTACTACACATCCAGTTAATATTTGTTGAATGAATAAATGTCTTCAATCCAGCTTTCAGTCATCAGTAAAACACAGCTGCTAAAATAAGTTCCATAAATTAATAGTGAAAATATCATCCAGACTGAATGTAAATGATGAATGTGCTAGCTTTTAGTGTTCAATAATGATAGATGACACATTATTGTTCTTGCTTTATTCCAGTCAATGCTAGAGCAGAGTTTCAACATAGACATGGAAAAGATCGAAAAACTATTATTTGCAAAAAGTATGATGAACAGTGGTATGAAGAGGATTTGGTTTCTGAAAGAAGGGATGGGGGATTAATTTATAATGTTAGTACATATGCACAGTGTATACCATGGTGTGTTATAGAATTTACTATGTTGATGCAGATGTTCCCCTCCTGCTCCCCAATATAGCAGCTGCTGGGCACCTGAGCCTGAGCAGAATAGTGCAACGTAGACACCACATTTGTCTATTTTGTATGTAATAATTCAAACAAGCACATGTGGTTAGTGGCTATTCCATGACAAAGCATGTTTGGGCCACAACTGTCAGCAATTAAATCCCCTTAATTGAGACTCAGTGTCATCTATTAAAATTCTAATTTACTTATTTTTTTTATTTTTTTTTGGTCTTTTCGAGGCAGGGTCTCCCTGTAGCTCCAACTGTTCTGGAACTCACTCTGTAGATCAGGCTGGCCTTGAACTCACAAAGATCCTCCTGCCTCTGCCTCCCAAGTGCTAGGATTAAAGGCGTGCACCACCGCGTCCAGCTAAAATTCTAATTTTAAAGCTTTATGTCTGAAATACATTTGTACAGGCCAAGAGGTAAGGCCTCGGGCTTTTAAAGGAATCAATTTTAAGAATCAATTTTAAGGAACCAGTTAGGAGTAGTTGATAGAGGTTATCCATGAACCCTCTTTTGAGTTTGACTTTGGGTCAGTTCCTGGAGGTCTCTTCTGTCACTCTCAGTCTCTGCTTTGCAAAGCATCCTTCAACCTTTTGATTCCATTCATTCTCCATCTTTCTTGTAACTTTGTCCCAACAGTAAAGAAATAAAATTATATTTTATATTCAGAACCCCATGTTAAATTCATTTTGATGCTATTTTTAAATGTGTGCTGGTTTATAATTCCATTATCATTCATCTCTGAAGTTAACCTTTCTTATGCTTTCATGGAATCTAAACTTTTCTGTAAGTGTGATGAGGCCTCCTGGTGACTGCTGAATACATCTAGGCTATATTTAGTAATGCCAATTTTTCAATTTTTAAAATATTTTTAAACATGTGAAAAAGATAAATTTTATAAACTGTGAGAATACATCAGGTCCAGTACTTAGATTTTCAGATGATAAAAGTGATAATGGAAATTGCCAAGTGCCAATGGCTAACAATGGTTTTGTGTTTAGACTTTAGAGTCACAGGTAAAAATGATCAGGGTCAAAGGGCACTGATGATTTAGTTGTAAACGAAGACTTACTGACAACTCATTTCCTGAGAAATGAAGTCTAAACTTCATGAGACAAGATGTGGTTTCTGGAGTCTTCCTGTTGTAGTTGAAACAGCTAGAACATATAATATTTACTATTCTTTAACCTAGAAGTGAAAATGTCCTCCAAATTAAAAATGCCTAAATTATTGGCTTGCCTGATTAGTGAAGACAACTAGTCACAAGTTAGGAAGTATATCGTGTGTTGCTGTGTATCAGTTCAGTGACTGGAAAATGCCATCAGGCTGCAAATACCTTTGTTTTATTACAGTCCTCTATTTGATTTAAATTCTGTCCTGTGAAATTCTAGTAACAAGATGGTTGTCTCTGGTCCAGAGACGTCACTTCCAAGAATAGAATGGAGTAGTTAGGCTATTCTTTGCAGCTATCTCTTGGTCAGGGAAGGAAGTCTTTCATTCATAGAAGGCAGTTTTGTTCGTCTTATTGATCAGAATTTTTCTACATGATGGCTCAGAGCCTCAGAAAAGATTTAGAGAGAAAGGATCCAATATTTTCCCTCTCCATAATGGGAATCAATTTCTATGTGGAAGGAAGGAATATGTCTGTGGTTAGGCAAACAGTTTCTGCCTGAAGAGGATATGGACTTTCTATGGGTAGATTAAAATTTTATAGGGATATAGAGGTGGGTTGTAAAGGCATTTCCATTTTGGAAATGACTATAGAAACTTTCTTCCTAATGGATGTCATTGGGGAAATTCTTCCTTCCTCAGAATATGGAGAAAATAAAACAATCACTGGACAAGAAAAATGAACAATAAGACAGACAAAGAATCCTGTACTTAAATAAAATAAGACTCTAATATTTTTAGTGGGAAGGAATTTGGGGAGTGAGTATAGAATAAATTCTTTATAGCTCTCAGTCTTAACAGTGAGCTGCCATTGAGTAAGATAAACAGCCTACAAATATGTGATGCAGAGAAACACAAAGTGAATCAAAGCAGGCAGTGTTATTGCTTTCCAAGGCAGTGGTCTGATGAGCATGAGAGTCCTATATCTGGTATTTGTCACTATTTCTTAGATGGGGAATAATTTCTCTTGAAGGACTATTGCACTGAGTCACCTAATGTTACCAAGTGTCCAAGATTTAAGATGTAAAGAAGAATGCTCAAAGTTGTGCAGTTGTTCACTGGGAGGCAAAGGGGAGTTTAAAAGTCCTATTTAGCCTTCAGAGCTTCCATCACTGGCAAAGGCTATTTCTCTCTCTCTCATTTTTTCTCTTTATTCAGTGCCAGTATGTTCAGCTGCCATTTCACTGGCTTACACTTTAACTGCAGCACTTTATGTGAGGGGGCTGGAAAGCAAGGCTGCTGTGTTGTTCTACAAGTCATCTGTCAGAAAGAGATTTAAATGCATGCTTTTCACCTGCCAGAGGAAAAGAGGAAAAGATAGTAAATGCATTTAGTGGCAAGGAGAGAAAGCTAATAACAGATATATATATATATATATAGTATATTATATTATAATATACTATTGCTATATACTTGCAGGGCTGACAACCAAAGTATGATGAAAGCATCAACAGTTTTGTTCACAGGCACTATTATAACCAGAGAAATACATATGAGTTTCATTGGGATAATTATTAGAATAGAGAAGACTCAGGTGCATTCCATGACTGTTGCTTGGTAATTGGGAATTTGAGAAATGAATCTAACATCTCTGAGATTTAGCTTCTTTGTTTTTAAACAGAAAATAAAACTTGAACTCATATATATGCTTGTGATTGTATTAAGTGAGATAATGGTTATAGATTGTTAAGACTCAATATATAGAATGTGCTTAATGGATATTAGCTTCAAAACATGGAAGCAGACAGTAAATATGTCAATAGCACTTTTCAGAGAAGCAGTATGAGAAGACCCAAAAGAATCAAGTTCAGCATACCTTAGTGATATCTGCATACCCATGCTTATCAAAGCCCTATCATGAGGGCCAAGTCATAGAAGTCAGCTCAGGTATTCATCAGTGAATGAACAGATAAAGCAATATATACTATATTTATATTATATATATTATAATATATATATATATATATGCTAGGCATGGTGGGCATACCTTTAATCCTCAGGAGGCAGAGGCAGGCAGATCTCTGTGAGTTTAAGGTCAGCTTGGTCTACAGAGTGAGTTCCAGGCCAGCTAAGACTATAGGGAGACTCTGTCTCAAAAAATATATGTATAGGCATACACATACAATGGAGTACAATTAGTATATTAAGATGAAGTCATTAAGAGTATAATATCAGATGCCTTTAATCCCAGCACTTGGAGGCAGAGGCAGACAGATTTCGAGAGATCATGGCCAGTTTGGACTATATAGTGATTATGGCCAGCTAAGGCAATAGAAAGACCCTGTCTCAGAAAAAAATAATAATAAATAAATAAATGGAATCATATTACTTCTGTGGAATTGTATAGAACTGAAGGGACATAATCATAAATGAAATAATCTACACTCAAAATGATAAGTATTATATATTCATTCTTATATGTAGAAGTAAAGTGCTTTTAATTATTAAAATAAAATAAAAGAGATACAAGTAAATGGCTAATTAGGGAATAGGATAAGGACTGTCAGGAGGAATGTGGCTGAATACCTGTGGATAAAGGAGGCCAGCACATTGTGCTATTCACACATATTCCTCCAAGCAGCAATTCTCTGCAAGTCGTGTTATGACCACATTACCTCACCCTACCTTCACACTCTTAAATCAATTTCTACTTTGTGAATACATGCAGTATATATTTAATCTTCAATTTTGCTCTAAGTTTAAAATATTTTATTCAATTTTTTTTTATTTTCTGTGTATGAGCGCATTGACTGCATGTATGTAAGAGCATCTGTGACATGCCATGCTGGTGGAGGCGGGACAAGCTCAAACCCAGATCTTCTACGAGAGCAGCCAGTGCTCTTAACCACTAAGCCATGTCTCCATCTCCTCATTTTGCTCCAATGCTGCTCCATTTGGTTACATAAATTGCTTTCTTTTTTTTTTTTTTTATTTCTGTATGTGTATTAATGTACTGTCTGCATGCAGGTTTGTGCACCCGTGTCGTGCAACGCCGCGGAGGTCAGAAGAGGGTTTCGGATTCCCTGGAACTGGAGTTCTCCTGGCTTGGAGTCTCAGACGGCTCGGCCGCCATGTAGGGTGCTGGGGATCGAACCGGTCCCTCTGTAAGAGGGTCGCGCACTCTTAACCGCTAGGCCAAATTGCTTTCTTAATCCTCTAATCAGTTTTAGGAAGTTGTTGTTTTGGCACTAGCATCCACATCCACTGTATATATATATATTATATATATATATATATATATATTTATATATGAGAGAAGAGATGCCATAGCTTTTCAATGTCACACAGCCCATGATTGACATAGGTAGTATTGGAGACTAAGAGGACTGTACCTAACAAGAACTAATCAGATTCTTATGTTTCTGTTGTAGTACTTAGCTTTTTCTATGCCCCAACATTTGAGGGAGCACCTCCAAAATAGACAGAAAAATGTAAATTCCTGTAAGATAACTGGTGAGAAGCAATTAACCTAGAATACAACCTTCTAATTTTATCATTGCCTTCCATTGTGGAGGCATGAAGTTATAGAGGAATAAAATAAGCAAAATAATTATTTAAAAAAACTTATTTCCTTGCAACTAGTTCTGTGTCTCTTTTAGACACTATGGGAGTCTCCAGACTTAAAAAATTCATATGCATATACTATAATGAAATGTTAAGTAATAGAATCCCAGATGACCATGACACCAAATGACTGAGATCTTAAACACAGTTGCATTTTGTGTAAATAAAATTTCAGTGTATGGCAGACTCTATAGCAAGAAGCTTATTTCCTTTTCAATGTTATTCTCAAAAAACTGCAGCAGCCTGGCATCACGCAGGCAAACATAAAGCCTCCATTAACTACTGTGCCCAAAGTTCCATAGCTGTGGTATAACAAGCTTTGGAATTTATAGAACAATTACAGAATTATTGAACAATCAAAGCTTTATGTAACTGCCACAACTACTAGGTTCAGCTCCACAGGTAGGACATGAGGAAATTCTAATGTTCTTATTTCACAAGTTTCTAAAAGTATTTTTCTTATTATTGTTTCTTGTTTTTTTTAATTTGCATTTTGTGTCTTTGCTTCTTTAGTTGGTTGGTTTTGTGTGTTTTTGAGCAAATTTTCTTCTCTTCCTTTATATTTCTCTCCTATATAAGAGCTAAAATTAAATAGTTATTCATCTTAAAATTGTTTAAACATGAAAGTTGTTTTAACAAAATTACACAATTCATTCCTCATAATAATCTTTATTTGAGAGATGGATAACCTTTATTTGAGGCTCAGATTGATATGCTGCTCAAGGAAAAGCAATATTGGGTCTCATTATGTTGAATTGCAAGCTCAGGGTCTAACATAACTCTTTGCAAATCTCTTCAAGCAGATATTCTTTTGCCTAAACTCTGCCCTTTGGCCCCAAAGCTTTACAGACAATAAAAACCACCAGAATTAATTTTGAAATTAGGGCAGTCTAGTTTATAATTACCATTCTGGAAGGATAATTCATTCCTTTCACCTTCCCTTACTTATTATAAAAGAAAATAAGCATCTAATTTTTAAGTAATTACTGAAAAATAAAAAATGATACCTAATGGTCAAGTTTCAGCTTGCATAGGACTTGTGGATGCTGTCACCATTGCTGTGAATACATATGAGTAACTGGCAAACTGCCTGAAGACTGTTCTCTTGTGGTCATCCAACCTGGCTGTTACAATCTTTGCATCTCTTCTTCTGCAATGATCCCTGAGCCTGGAGATGGAAATGTTTAAAACAGGTGTCCTATTCAGGGATAAGCACTCTGTAGCTTCCTTCTTGTTCTCTTCACAATGGCCAGTTGTGGGTTTCTGGGTTAATCATCATCTGCTCTATAAGGAATCCTCTGATGAGAGCTGGTAGATGTGTTCATCTTATGCATAGAGGTTGTACACTGAAGATATATCACTTAATGTTAAGTGTCTCACAGATACTTATTCTCAACTTTTGACCTCAGCACAGACATGGTGAAGTGGGTAAGAAATCCCAACCCCTTGTAAAGAATTCTTGGCTGCTGGGAGGGGGAAAGACAGTGTCTTATAAGGATGGGCCTTTTTGTGGGCTCAGGGTATGAATCCACATTGACAGCCATTTGGGGACATAAATCACAATCCACAGGCAGAATACAAGAGAGGATTTAAATATCGTCAAATTGTATTGCATGAAAATCACAAAAGTTCAATAAAATTAAACTTAAAATATATATTTTCATGCATTTCAATCCTTATTTTCCTCAGGAGATGGCAAAGAAGTAGCCTCAGACATTTTTTTTTCTGCTTTATGACCTATTTCTACATCAATTTTTACTATTCTCTTTTTGTCACCATTAACATCCATTTTCCTTTATCTCTTCCTTCCCATCATTTATTTACCAATTAAATGTCAAAAATTCCAGACAATGTCTAGAGCAGATTAATTCATAGCTATTGTTAAGCTGAACTTAATGGGGTTATGGGACATTTTAGCCTAGAATATCTCCACTAACTTCAGTAGATTTTTGCAAAATTCATTTCCCAAACTTCTGTTTTATGATGCTGATAACAATGCTCTCAGACACTCTGGGCATTTCTGAGCATTTACTGCATAGATCTGTCCTAATGTCTCTACATTTTGTGGATGTCATACGTTACCTTAATCTCCTAATCTTATATCTACCAATAGAAAGCCATTAAACATTTGAAATGAAATTAGACATCATGTTTTGGGTCTCCATCTGGCTTTCATTATTGGAATTAATTGAAAATATGTTTCTGAGATTGGGGGGGGTGTAAGAGCATAAAAGGAGAGGACTAGAAGCATCATAGTGGGAGATACGAAAGCTGTTTATTGTTAGGTATTCTGGTGACTTTGGACACTTTGATTCTATTTCAAAGTTAGGTAAACTCTAAATTTGTAGAATGCCAGTTTGTCCTGAGATGGTAGTCTGAAAAATTCAAAGCACAAAAATAAAAGAAATGTAGTGAGTCTCCTTTCTTACTGGAGAACATGGCTACTCAAGGAGAGACAATCCAACAGTAGTAAGGGGCAGCAGGAACTAGGGGTTATTATTCTGCTGTGCTGTGCAGTCAGTTACCTCTATAGCAAGTAAATCAAAACAGCAAATATTTATTTTCATCCATGAATGTGTAAGTGGGATAGAGATTTGCTAATTAAATCTGGACTTCATTGAACGTCTGTGCTATGCATATCAAGCTACAGAGTCAGCTGGGCCCAGATCCTCTCTGCAAATTAGGTACAGATTTCCACATCACTTGGCTTTCTCATGGAGCATCAAGCTAGGCAGAACTTGTCCTTATTCTATGAATGGAAATAGAATCCACACACTCATACACAAACACACACATACACACACACACTTATACACACAAAACGACTAAGCTGTCTGAAGACTAGAATTCACACGGCACTCAGTCTCTTCTGCTACTTCTGCTATAAATCACCAAAGCATACACATGATTGATCTTCTTAATACCTATTACTATGTCATGTACCAAAATTTAGTGATATTTCATTAATGCCCTCAAAGACTATAAGCTAGGCATTTAGAAAGAGGAATGGTTGTCATTTCTTTCTCTATATTGGCTTATATCCTTATCTGATATGGTTTAAATGGCTTGAATAGTTGGGCTAAGAGTTCTCATTCTAGGGTCACCTATTCACTCATGTACTTTGAGTTGTCACAGGTCTTGGACAGACTCAGATAATATTATCAAGTTGGCTGGAGAGATGGTTCATGGGTTAAGAGCACTGGCTGTTCTTGCAGAGGATCTGGGTTTGATTCCTAGAACCCACATGATGGCTAACGATTGTCTGTACCTACAGTTCCAAAGGAATCCAAAGCTTTTTTTCTTAACTCCACAGGCATTGGACAGCACCAGTTCACTCACACATATGCAGGCAATGCATTCATCTGCATAAAATAAAAATCATAAACAAAATATATATTTTTAAATATTTTCAAATGGACTGCCCTTTCATGGTCACTCTAGCCTCACCGCAGTAGGGAGTATGGCTTCATGAACGAGCATCTCAGAAAAACCAGGAAAAAGCTTGCATGAACTCTATTCACATGGTCTCAACCTCCCATTGCAACTTATATACAATTCGTTAGCCTCAAACTATTTACTAGTAATGGAGAAATCAGGGGGTAAGAATTAGAATCACCCTTAAAGGGGAAGCATGTCAAATATCTGAGTATTTTCAACTGCTCTACATCAGTGAGCCCAAAATACAGTTTCAGAGATCACTAGAGTTTCTCTAGTAAAAAGGACAGAGAACAAATTTAAGACAAATTGTGGATGTTTGGATAATAGAATACTTAAAGAAAAAAATATGTAGCTTCATAGAAATGGTGGGAATTGTCCATGTTGTAGAGATGTTGCCCAGGTAACTATCATTTTTATACATGGGGAAGATGGAAGGGGTAGGGCTATCCAAGGCCAGTTATGGTCTGCAAGATTAACCAGAGTCCAAGTTCAATGCAGTGTAGTGCTAAAGAAAACACTTCAGGAAGAAAGCAAATCATAAAGGTTGAGTTTGAATGATGTGCTAGGTACTATCAGATACTGTATATGACAGATGGAGACAAAAGTAGAATCCATTTCCCCCAAAGGAGGTAATATCACACTTATCTCTGATATAATATGCTTCAACTTCAAAGCTGGGGGTTCTAGATCAGTAAGGGCATGTTTTCATGAGCTCCAGGAAAAAAAAAGTATCTTTCTTTTCTTTTTCCTGTGTGTGATAAAAAAAATTACAAAATAAACTTAAGTTAGAAAGGCTTTATTTTACTCACATTTCAAGGTTCAGTCTATCATAGCAGAGAAATCAAGGTACTGGGAGCTAGAAACAACTGGCCATGTTACATCTGTAGTGAATAAATAGAAGAGAGAACCCTTCCTAGCACTCAGCTCACTTTCCCTTTTTTATACAGTCTAAGATCTCTGACAGGGGATAACATAGTTAAGCTGAGTCTTCTTACACCAATTAATGTAGTAAAGTTAGTACCCCACAGGCCCATCTCCTAGGTGATTCTAGAGTCTGACAAATTGACAGTTAACACCAACTAAAACAAAAAGCCCAGAAGATATATCTCAGTGATTCAGCTCCTGATCTGAATGTAAGAAACCTATAATTCAAACCGAGCACTGGATATTGGGAGGAGAAAAACTTGGATAAATAGGAGCCAATATGTTCTAATTGAATATCTATAGACATATTTAAACAATATATTTGAGAAATAAATGTTTGGTTGTTGAATTGTAGTGTTATTAATCAAAATGTCTTTCACTACAACATTTTGTGAAATATATTCTCTAGCATTCCAGAAACTGTAGTGTGTTAATATTTGGGTTTTTTTTTTTTTGTCCAAACACATTCATGCTACAAAAAGTATAAGCTGAAAATATTCAATGATATTTTATGTCCTTTGAAATAACAGCAACAGTGTATTTGCTTACACATAAGTACTTTCACATTAATTAACACATTTTCTTCTACTAACAGGACTCCAACTCATGTTTCCTGGCAGTAATAACAAAGCAAGACTACTGAACAGAAGGGAGAGAATCCAAGTCTCTAGATACAAAGCTTACAATAATGCCAAGAAATTATAGTCATGGATTAAATAGTGTTTTCAAGGCTGCTTAGCTAAGGATCAAGAATATGAAATTGGGACGTGAACAATTTTACTCAGGACTCATTTCTATTATTTTATAATTAATTTTACTGATAGAAACTGATCAAACAAACGACCGATTAGCTGAGAAATCAATGGTCTTGGTTGGACTCTTCTAAGAAAATATGAGTATTTAATTCACAGGATGGTACATCTATTTAATAATTTGTCATAACAATTCTAAATTTTAAAATATCAGTTATCAGGCTGGAGAGGTGGCTCAGCGGTTAAGAGCAAGTCCAGCTCTTCATCCTCTGTAGAGGATCCAGGTTTGAACCCAACAGCCACGTGGCTGCTAACAACCATTTGTAACTCCAGTTCCAAGTGAATCTGATGCCTTCTTCTGAACACTCAGGCACTGCATGACATGGGTGCACTTACACACATGCAGGTAATGGACTCAGGCACATAAATTAAAAATAATAAAATATTTTAAAAATCAGATATCACAGTGTTTTTTTAATATATACATGCATGCATATTTATATGTCTGCCATTTATCTGTTAACTATCTGTCTACCATCATCATCTATTTATATAGCATAATGTATCTAATCTATTAGCATGTACCTTTGGTAAGTTTTCTCACTAAGTACCAACATATTCATTACTGCATCTTAGATAGATTCTCAGAAATCTTGGTATCAAGACCTGGGTTCTTTGATGCACAAAGGTAACCCTGCTCTATGCCTAGGATGCTGTTCTTTCCCAGCATTCAGATTAGCTAATTCCAATATTTAGATTTCAAATATTCATTGTTTCCTAATGTGGAGATTATCTTCTGAAGATGGATATGGTCTATCATCTACAAAGGAACAACAAGGTTTCCACTGGATCCATTTATGCCATTTGGTCCTTTCCAGGTTCAACTCTGCTTATTGATAAGCTTGCTCTCTGTTATAAAACCAATCTCTGTTTCTGCAGAACTCAGCCCAGAAATTTACACATGGGTTATAATGACTATATCATTAAAAGAGCATTTTACATAATTATTTTAGATCTGAGTATGGTGGTACACACCCAGCATTGGTAGGCAGAGGCAGTCAGATTTCTGTGAGATAAAGGCCACCCTTGTGTATATAGTGAATTCCAGTTCAGCTAGGGTTACAGGGAGACTTGGTTTAAAAAAGCAAACAAAATATAATAATTATTATTATTATATTCATTTAACTTCTGTTTTTTTAAGTGTAGTCTCATGGTACCTGAGAGGCTATTTAATACACACATAGAGGAATAAACTATATGGAGACTGAGCTCAATTAACATAAATGATACTAGGTAATTAAGGCAGCATCTGTCTTTTGGAAGGCAGATAGCCATGTGTAGCATTCTGAAACTTACAGATTGCTGAGTCTTTGCTTCATTTTGTGCTACTGTTTTTATGTAAAGTAGGAAAGTAGGCATGACATGAAGAGGTATGGAAGTAGTTCTGAATTATTTATTTTATTGTTGATACTCTTGTTTTGAGATAGAGTCTCACTATATAGCCCTGGCTAGCCAGGAGCCTTCTATGAAGACCGGACCTCCTCGAATTCACAGAGATTCACCAGCCTTTGCCTTTCTTGCATTGAAATTAGTGTTCATCACCAAACCCAGCTTCAAAATTGAATTCTGATTCCACATTCATTCATTTAAACAGTAGATTGGTTCTATTTTCCAGAGACCTTCATAGAATACAAACATTACCTCTTTTGAGGGTTTTATGTCTCATCATTAAGTATAACATGAAAGATCGGCATCTAAGACCTCCAAGTGATAACTACATTCACAAACCATATCACATTCTCCTGCACCTCCAAGCCGTTTGATAAGTTTGGTTAGTGTTCTCAGAGGGCCTATTCTGCTTTTTTCTTTTGTAAATCTATTCAACTCTTCAAGTTCATCTTTTCTTAAAGACTTCTGTGATTAAGTACTTCCCCATCTTAGTTTCTTACAAAGACATCTCCTTTCTGAGAATCCCATTTGTACCAAAGGATATTGATAAAGAGAATATTAAGTAAGTTTATAGTTTTAAACAAATTATGAGGTATTGAGAGATCATGAATAGTGAGAATGTAGAAAATAATTAAATAATTATGTAAATATTTTTAAATTATTTAATTTTTTTCTTTTTGTTTGGTGTGCATATTTGAGGTGTGTGTGTGTGTGTGTGTGTGTGTGTGTGTGTGTGTGTGTATGTGAATATACATATGACATATTCCTGGGGAGAACAGCTATTGAGAGTCCATTCTCTCCTCAGACCATGAAGAGTCCAAGGACTGAACTCAAGTAGTCAGGATCCTGGCAGCACTTTTGTCTGCTAAGCTGTTTCCCTGGTTGCTCCTAAGTAAAATAAATGATTTTTATTAATTATCAAGTACATATTCGATTGTGCTATGAAGTATCTAATTGTTCCAAAATTACTTCTTTCTTTAGCATATTCACTATGTATGACATTTAAGAGAAGATCAGAAAAAGATGTCATTTATAATACTGTTTTTGTTGTTTGGAAATTTACTGTATGTCTTAGATATGATTTTCTTTTTAGTGAAGAAGCTTTTAGACAAAAGCTTCACCCTGGTTCAAGTATACCATTTTGTATAAATTAAGCAAGTTCTGATTACAAAACTTCTACCTTGATAAATAATGCACATTAATTACAATTGCAGGCATAGTCTTTTCTCTAGGGATACCAACAAATAGGTTACTTAAGAGCAAATATAAATGGAAAATATGGTTATTATTTCTTATTGGGATTTGTTTTGTAATATGGTAAATTCTATCTGTTCTTTATTCCTATACATTGTGGGAAATTGTTTGTAGTAGAGGCAAATAAAGGTGAAAAATGTTACAATTAATATATTTAATATACTTAAGAAAGCCTGGTTTGGTGTCATATGCCTTTAATACCAGCAGGTTAACAGAGGCAGGCATAGCTCTGTGAGATGGAGGCCAAATTACAGGCCAGTTGGGGCTATAGGCCAACCTTGTTTCAAAAACCAAAATCCAGAACAAAAGAACAAAAATATATTTGGCAAAGTCATAGTATAGTAATTATGAATTAGGAACTATTTGGTAGATGTTGATTTTAACAACAGCTGTATGCTGAGAGTGTGACTTTGGGGAGATAATTTAATGTATCAGTGTATTGTTAGGTTCATATTGAGGGGAGACCCCGGCATAAAAATATACAGGACTCTGATAAAGATAACTTGGATTTTATTTGAGGGGGAACAGGGCATCGGTCCGACATCTGTTTCTGGAATAGGACAGCCAACAATGACATGGCTGCCTTGGCAGACTTTTAAGGGAGAAGTAAGAAATAGAGTATGGACAATAGGGTGTGAGTGAGTAATAAAACTTGGGTGCATAGGGGGAAGTAGACAATAGGGCATGGGCACTTTGTGTTTGGATTCAGTATGAACAGCTTGGCAAAAGCAAGTTTACAGCAAACTTTCCACAGAGTGTAGAATGGTGGCCAAGGGTGAACACTTCTTGGGGTATCCAGGTCCAAGATGACTATGCTTACATGTATATGTGCTTATTATAATAATATTGATGGTGATGATGATGATGATGATGATGATGATGATGATGATGATGATTGTGGTGCTTTGAATGAGAACTTGCTCATGTATTTGAACAGTTTGTCCCCAGCTGGTACCAGAGGTCAAGGAGGCATCTTTAGGAGGTGTAACTTTGCTGGAGGAAGTGTGTCAGTGGGGGCAGGCTTTGTGACTTCATAACGTTTGTGCCACTTCAGTTTGCTCTCTCTGCCCTAAATTTGTGGTTGAAGATGTGTGCTCTCAGCTTTCAGCTTTAGCCCCAATTCCTGCCACTCGCTGTCCTGACTCCTCACTCTAATGGATGTTTATCCCTCTGGAACCCTCAGTTCAAATAAACTGTTTCTTCTATAAGTTGTCTTAGCCAGGACTTTTTATCACAGCACCAGAAAAGAAGATAACACAATGCTGATTATGATGATGGTGATGATAAATGCATGAAGTTGTTAAAGCAGATATAAGAACTCTATCTTTCAGTACAGTTCTTCACATTCAGTAGGGAACCAGTAAGGGTGATTCATACATATTGTTTGATCACCTTTGTAAGTTTTCTCAACTTCTTGGGCTATCCAGACAATATTTGCTCCTAGTTGGGTCCCTTTTACTAATGCTTTCATCCTATTTTCAATTTCCATCTTCTCAAGGATGTTATTTCTCTCCCCTCAGTATACATGTCATATGAAAAGTAGCTAAAAAATTGTAGATTTTTCCCTCTGTATCATACTCTTTCAATCTTTTGATACTTTTTACAATATAAAATACAGAATGTTGATACCTGCAGGCAAGTGCTAAATTTTTGTGATTTCAAAAATATATACTCTTTCATTTACAGTAGGAAAGAATTCCAGTTGGGACACAAAGATTTAAAATTGTCACATAAGTATTGAGCCTGTCATTTTACAGGAATCCCAGATTCTTTGCCTAGTTATTTGCAAGTTGTTTGTTTTCACCTGTCTTTTCCAGCTGGAGGTTGTTTAGAGCTCCCTCACAGAAGGAACTGTCAGCACAAACAATGTGGATTGCAAAATGAGAAATTCTGAAACACATGTGCTAGTCTCCCAGGTAAATATGTTTCATGACTCCACTATTTCCTTTGCCACTTTCTGTACCAATACAGTGATTTTTGCTTGTGATTCTAAACCATTCTAAATCTTGTATTGTGAAAGCAGGCACTAGAAGAGAATAGTATACATCAGCATGATTTCTATTCTCATAAGACTGCTTTATGTCTTTATCATTAGTGCTATTTGGGAATCAGTCCATATATATCCAATATGTTTATTGACCAACAGAGTACTTGAGCTGAATTACAAAACAACCAATTACTAGCGTAAGTGAAAGGCCTGTTTCTTTTTATTGAATTTCTTATGTGTTTCAAGCATAACTTTTCAGTCAGTCTTAATCACCATTAGAGCCACTTCTCCCTTGGCACCCTCTCTCATTCCCTAACTGCCCCTGGAGTTCATACATTCTGTCATTCCTGCTAGAGTCCCTTGTGTCAAATTACTCTCCCAACTCACTCCTCAGTGCCAGCCCCTCCCCTGAGCTCTAATAAGCCTATCTATCTATCCAGTGTCTCTTTTCTAAAGAAGCCCATGTCTTCACCTGATCACCACTTGCTGCCAATATTTCCTCAGCCAAGTTTGGGATCTGTTACCCATTTTTACTATTTTGTGCTGGGGTTTCGTCCAGCTGAGCTTGAATATGTCTTATGCATGCTGATATCAATGCCATTGGTTCACATGAACCAGGTTCCAGGAGCTTGTAGGTTTCATTTCCATTCGTTCTTCCATCACTTCCCTGGCTCTTACAATCTTTCTGTCCCCCTCTTCTGCAATGTTCCCTGAATCCTAGGTGAGTGAAGCTGAATATAAGCAGCCTGTCCTTGGAACCAAACTCTGTAGACTCCTAAACTTCATAGTTTGGCCATCCAGTCCCTTTTGTGTTCCTAGTCTCCTATTGCATGGAGGAGCTTCGTTAACAAGAGGTAAGAGTAGTTAATGCCTTCTTGGGTCCTTGTTCTGTGACGCTTGGCTCTTGTGTGTAGAGGTTGCATTGTAGATGTCACATAAGCATAACCCAATTCACAGACCGCATCTGTGTGTGACCAGTTGTGGGACTCTGTATATTCTCATCTGTTGCAAAAGAAGCTTCTTTCTGAATGGTGTCTTGGATATTTGTCTGTAAATATAAGAATACTTCTTTTGGAATTAGTAAAATGTTACATCAGCCTAGAGATGTCTACCTTGTGTAATTGCTTAAGATCTATGACCTCTCCAGATGTGCGCATCTGGCTATGTTAACAATACCACACACGAATTTCCTTCCACTGAGTGAGCTTTAGGTCCAAATGGTTAGCCATTGATTTTGCCCAAGATAGAAGTGCCATTATTGCACTGATGTCATATGCTATGCAAGACATTGATGTGGATATTTGGTCTTGAGGCTGATGTTGGACCATCTGTTGACAGTCTGCCTTAGTGGCTTATGCAGTGCTCTCCACAGCTATTATAACTAGCCTTTATGGCTGGTGGCTTCCAGGTCAGATCCAGCTCCATTGCTCAAGATCCCATCCCGGACATATACTGTCTTCAGCAATAAGGTCTTACTTTCAGGTTCTGGGAGGCAATTGAGGGTAGTATCAATAGCTTGTGTAACTTGAGGAGACTCTTGGACTATTCTGGCAAATAAGGTTTCTCCTGTCTGGCACTATTTTTTGATATGCAATCTTCATCCCTCTATATGGACTGTAGAGGTATTGTGTATGTACTTTGTGAATACACTGTTAAATTAATATGATTCTCTCAGGTTTTTTACCCTAGCAAGGCATTATTTATCTCTCCTCTCTCCCTTTTCCTGTCTAGCTCTCCTTCGATTTCTTCCCCTTGCCTTCTACATTTGAAGTATCCCTATTTCTCCCTTGATACTGCCAGTCTCCTATGGCCCCACTACTCTTGGGCTCCTTTTTCCCTTTATACCCCCTTTCCTTCTATAACCCTTCCACTCCCTTCCCATACCCTGATTTTATCCATTCCTCCTTTAGTAACACCTGTCACCTGCTAGCCTTCTGTCTCAGGTTCCCTCCTTCCCTGTTTTCTTTTCATTTACCTGGTTCCTGCAGTTACATCATGATATATACATACATATAAAGCTTTGCTGCTAGGATGCACAAGTGAGGTACAGCATATGTCATTTGTTTTTCTGAGTCTGTGTTGTTAGGGTTCAAGAATCCACACCAGACACACTGAAGGATGGAAAACCAAGACTTTATTTTTGGGGGAAAAAAGTAAACCAGCATGCTGGGGTGGGAGGGAAAAGACTCCGACCCTGATAACTTGGCTCGCAGGCCTTTTATACAGGGTCTAGGGGAATTTTAGTGGGGTTTGGGTAACTTCTAGCCTTATTGGATAATAACAGGCTTACAGCTAGCTCATGGTTAGGTCAGCCCAACGGCACCCCACATACCAACAGTTATCTTTAGACACAATCCTGCAACTGGAACGAGGAAATGTTGGGTCAGTCCATCTGCCCTCACATACCAACAGTTATCTTCAACAAGTTTAGGTTAGCTGTTCTTGAGGCCTTGAGCAGCTGTCTTTGAGCAATCGACCTTTTCCCTGAATTGGGCAGGTTCCAGTAATGGTGGCTATACTCAAAATGGAGTCAGTGTGGGTCTCTCTTACAGTGTTACTTCACTTATCATAACAGCTTTTAGTTCCATCCATTTACCTGCAAATTTCATGATGTTGTCTTTATTTACCACTGCATAGAACTCCATTGTGTAAATGTAGCACATTTTCTTTATCCTCTCATCAGTTGAGGGATACTTAGTTTCCTACTAGCTCTTTACTATTTTGAAAAGAACAGCAGAAGGCCAAAATCAATGCATGAACTTGTCTCCAAACTTGCAGATATTCATTGTGGCATGATCACACACACACACACACACACACACACACACACACACGTACACCACAAGATAAAAAAAATAGAAATGTATACCAATAAAATGATAGTGATGGCCAAGTAACAGCAGAAGGAAAGTGAGTGGAATTCTGTTGGCATGGTACAGTTCAATCACTGATCATAGCTGACAGGCAGAATGGTTACCATGTGCCAAGGTCCTTTGTAGTTTACCTCAGCCATCCCCAGTGAGAAAGTTCCAAATTATATCCCACTTTTGGAGATAGGAAATATCACATACAAAGAAATTAAGCAAGCATCCAAGTTCACAGTAATGATTCATCGTTGAGCCAAAATTTTTCTGGCCCACGTTGTCTGGTAGGACATTCACCTTCAAGGGCTGTACGGTGTTTTTCACTGGTATGACCAAGCTTTAGTACTGGGCTTCCTGTCATTTTATTAGCTGTGACATATAAGGTAAATATTCATGTACAGAATAACAAAAACAAAATAAAATAATTCTCAACAGCCAAGACTCTCCTATCAATAAATACCGGTGTAAAGCCTATGAAATAAATATAGATGGGTGATCCAGAGTCACAGCCATGATGATGTGTTAATCAGTGAGCAGGAAAAGGATAGTTTTAGGAAGTAATTTGTACTTCACTTTCCTTGGCCAAAGTTTAGAAAATGGGTCTCCAATAGACTCTGGTCCTTCTGTACAGGCATTGTATTGTACAGATTCTCATTTTAATAATAATATGTTAATAATGATAATTCTAATACCTATTTCTTCAAATACAGTTCTTATTGTTTGATCAATTTCTCTTTCATTATATATACATAGTACCATTATCCTTTCTATATATCATAACTATTGTTCTTTTGTGAAACTCTCTTTTTTCATTGTATTACAAATTATGAATTCATTTTTAAGGGTAGAGATTACTTGAGGGTTTTATTTTTTAGAACAAGATTGTATTGTATGTTCTGAATACTGACATATAAACTACGCAGTGCACATCTATTCCAAAGAACAGTTTTGTCATTCCCAAGCTTAGAGCTTATTAGACAGCATAGGTGTAGAAACTATTACAGTTTTAATTGTGAGGAAAGAGAGGTGATGGTCAGGAAAAGCAGGCCTAAAGAAAAAAAAATCAGGACACCAAAACAACAAATATAAAAAAAGCGGGAATGTTGAACTAAAAAGCTGAGCCATTTGGTTAAATCAGGAAGCCACCTTGGAGGATTCATTATCTCCCCTGTCATGCTGATGGGCCCCTATGTGGGAGCTATGTTTAGGGTTTTGTAAAATTTACATTTTAACAATGCTTCTAGCTGAAGATAGGGAGAGAGGTAGAGAGAGAAAGAGAAAAAGGGAGAAAGAGACAGAGTGAGAAGAGTAAATCAGGGAATGGAGGAAAGGAGAAAGGGAACTATTTATCGAAATAATTTTTAATCAGAGAAAATAAACAAAATAATCATTTAATAACTAAGCCATATCCTTCAAGTCCAGAACAAAGTGACATAATCCTGCAGAGGGTTAAGTGATGCTTCTCTCTACACATAAACCCAAATCTCTCCTAAATGACTTCTGTTCCATGACACAATACTCAAACAATTTCAATAACATTCCAGGTAATTTTTCCCTCAGCTTGTAGTTGACAACATCTTTTATTTTTCTATCCCCTCAGAGCCTTACTGTGTGGAAACAAATGATTATTGGATATATGACAATGTAACTTTAATGAGAAGATCATGCCTTAGTGATCACAGCCTATCAGATGTGATTCTGGTGTGTTTTCCTTAAGGAGACATCATTTGCCTTCACATCACTTCACAGCCACATCCTCAAAAGCACAGGAATAGATATACAAAATAGAATGAACCAATACATGTGATTATGATTGTGATGGCAAAATCAATACCAGAAACCTAGTCATGCTTTTATCTAAGACCTAAGTTAAAGCATATGCATATACCCCTTTTCTCTTGATTATACTATCTGTGTCTTAGATATGTTCCATAAAATATTTTCTTTATTTGCAGAGTTTTAGCCCTTTAATGCTCACATTTAATCACATAAACAGGTGTGCAGAGTGACAGTTGAATAAAATAATTGAACTCATTTTTAAAATGCTATTGCTAATTTTTAACTCACAAATAAAATGTCCAAACACTAAGCCTGTAATGAATATGAAGTTCTTATTACAATACATCTAACCTAAAGCCAGATATAACCTGAAAACTCTTATATACCCCTTAGACTGAGTCATATCTGTATGGGTATTTGCATCATGATAAGGCACTGTGTGAGAAAACTTTCCCTGGAGAGACACAACATGAATCTTTGCTCACGCCAGATTACAAAAGACATGACTGTATCAAAGTTCAACTACGTGAACTGTAACAGGAGTATGGGTGATGGCTTGCATAGGAGGCAGGGATGACTTGAAGGCAGGTGTATCACCAAAGAAGCACACCCAAATATAGATGATTAACAAAAGCTACATCTTTGGATCTGTGTGCACAACTTGCAAGGCAATCCAGTACTTCCTTTCCACTGCTGGGTTAGCCAGTTCTCCTCCCCTAGAAGCCATTGCTCCTTCTTTAAAACTGGGGAAAATGGCGAACAACATAAGGATATTTTATAGTCAAAGATAAAGTGCTTCAAGTTCTTGTAAAATGAGCTTGATGCACACTAGGC
This sequence comes from Rhizomys pruinosus, assembly GCA_009823505.1. Taxonomy (NCBI): domain Eukaryota; kingdom Metazoa; phylum Chordata; class Mammalia; order Rodentia; family Spalacidae; genus Rhizomys; species Rhizomys pruinosus. The sequence continues at coordinate 2,302,574 of VZQC01003447.1, read as the reverse complement.
TTTGAATGAATTGCTGTCTGTGTTTGCTATTTTGTCACAGTAATGCCATTCATACTCTATAAAATGTTTCCATTTACCTGAAAATTGATATTTACCTAAGTATAAGAAGGCTGAGAGATATTATACATATGCTATAGCACATGTGCATATAGATATTTGAGTCTCTAATTCCCCAGGGAGACTGTCTGGTGTATATCCTCAGTTTCCTAATGCAAACACAGAATAGCCCTAGGTTATTTTCTCTACATTATTCACCTCTAGAAATAGTTTTAAATAATTCCTAGAAACTGTTTAAGTTACAGCACTCATAGCTTTTAAACTTTATGATTTTTTAAAATATTATCACTGTGGTTATCATTTAGTAGACTGAGGATGATGTCATATGGAAAAAGATAAAAATATTTCATTCCTTTCTGAGTTCAAATTTTAGCATTTTAAATGACAATGGTGACTTATATGATGTTGCTTCATCTCAATAAATTAGATATGCTGATGGCTAATTTTATATGTCACTTTGAATGAACTAACATATATTTAGAGTACTGCTTGCAACATATACTTCTATCTGCAAGAGTGATTTCTAGAGAGATGTGCATTTCATTAAGTACAGCAAGGAATAAAGAGTCTCCTTTACTAATTTGGGTGGGTTCCATGGAGTTTATTGAGGGCCCAAATAGAACAAAATATTGAGAAAAGGGAAGCTTACTATTCTCTATTTTGTGCTGGGATATCTCTCTCCAGTTCTGGAAAGAAATCTCCTTGGTCTAAGAACTTCCACAGTGAAACTTATGTCATTGTTTCTGTCTCCAACTCTGTTTAATTATTTTTCATTATATTTCATTAAGTTTAGCAAGGAATAAAGAGTCTCCTTTACTAATTTGGGTGGGTTCCATGGAGTTTATTGAGGGCCCAAATAGAACAAAATATTGAGAAAAGGGAAGCTTACTATTCTCTATTTTGTGCTGGGATATCTCCCTCCAGCTCTGGAAAGAAATCTCCTTGGTCTAAGAACTTCCACGGTGAAACTTATCTCATTGTTTCCATCTCCAACTCTGTTTCATTATTTTTAGGCCTTTAATATGGAATGAATTATATCTTGCAATTTTCTTGTTCCCAAGAAGGCAGAGACTACGTCTAGAGACTTCTTGATCTCCATAATGTTATAGACCAACTTTCATAACAGAGGTCTTCCTGGAAAATAAGACATAAATCACTGGTTCTCTTTCTCTAGAGAACCTTGGATTTATATTATATATCTAAGTTAGTATATAAAAGTTCTTCTAACAAAGACCTGAAACAGAGAGGCAGGAAGCTTATTCTTTTTGGTCTTTTCCAGACAGGGTCTCCCTGTAGCCCCAGCTGTCCTGGAACCAGGCTGTCCTTGAACTCACAAAGATCCACCTGCCTCTGACTCCCAAGTGCTAGGATTAAAGGCGTTCATGCACCACTATGCCTGGCAGGAAGCTTATTCTTAACATTTGAATTGAGCATGGTACTGAAAATTCTATTTTCAAAGATAAGGAAAAAATTTTCAAATTAGAAAGTGCAAAATAAAATTTTCTGTTTGTAGAAGGTATATGGAACATTTAAAGATTCCACAAATACGCAAACACAAATTGTTAGAACTAATTTAAGGAAACAGGAATTTACTTTATTTAAAATAAGAAGCCAAAACTCCATTGCACTACATACACTAACAACTAAATGTCTGAAAAGACAATTAAGAAAACAACTTTAACTTACAATGGCATGAAAAGAATAAAACACATATTAATAAGCTTAAATCAATAATCAAATACTTAAATACTAAAAAAATGGGACAATTATAAAGCTAATTAAATCCAAAAAAATGTAAATATCTTGTGCTCCTGGATTAGAAAATCTATTATTATTATATCCATAGTACAAAAAGTAATGTATAGAGGGCTGGAGAGATAGCCTAGCGGTTAAGAGCAGTGACTGCTCTTGCAGAGGACCCAGGTTCAATCCCCAGAACCCACATGGTGGCTAAGAACCATCTGTAACTCCAATTCCAGGAGAATTCCAGTTCCAGGGGAATCTGAGACCCTGTTCTGATCTCCGCAGCATTGCACAACACGGGTGCACAGACCTACATGCAGACAGTACACTCATACACATACAAAAATAAATAAAAATTTAAAAATAAATTTTAAAAAGTAATGTAGAGATTCATTAAAATCTCTCTATAAAACCTCATGTCATGCTTAAAAGAAAAAAAAAAAAAAAAGAGAATGCTAAAATGTATATGGAACCACAAAAGACCAGGAAAACCAAAGAAATTTGATTAAGAAACACAAAGTTGGGGCTGGAGAGATGGTCTAGCAGTTAAGAGCACCGACTGCTCTTGCAGACGACATGGGTTCTATCCCCAGCACCCACGTGACAGCTAAGAACCAATTATTATTATTATTATTATTATTATTATTATTATTTCTTTTTTCACAATGTTTATTGATAGATACAGGTACATAAAATCAGGGCATGAACATGATTTGATAGATTAAATAGACTTAATTTCAATACTATAATAAGAGAACAATTCAAATTCTTACCATTTGTTTCACATACCCACAAAAACCACTTCAAGGACATTAACGATCTCTCAAATCTGATCGGTTTTGTGCAAGTAAACCATGTTTCTTTTTAAAAAGGCTTGTGCACTTGCCCAGGCTCAAGGATATTGAAATCTAGCATATAAAGCCCATTACTAGAGGTAGAAAAAAAGGCAATATACTATTACGGCAACAACTATCAATTACAGTTAAGGATTTTCTGTAACAATCAAATGAATAATCTAATATTGCAACAACTCAAGTATTACTGAGCAAAGTGCATTTCTACAATATTCAGTGTTGCTATTCAGCTTTCTAACTTTAAGCAGCCTATGATAACTGGCAGCAAAGGTCTTTGCAATAGACTGTCTCTGCTTGAGAAACTATGATGTAATTATTGCATGTTGCTAATATACTATCTAAACATTAAAGATATTCCTAAAATATTTGATGGTAGACTATGATTAAGACATTACATTACAAAAAACCTTATGCAGAAGGTTTTTTGTAATGTAATACTGATGTGCTTCTGCTTTAAATATTGTGCTCCCAAATGAAGTCCAATAAGCACATGTCCTGTCTTGATCCCCCTGCATTGGCACCCATGATACTGCCGAGGTAATCCAACAATGGCCATTTTCTGAGGAGGCTGAATTTCCATTAGCTGCTTAGTTCACAAGCTGGGTATCTCAGTAACCTAGAAAAATCAGTAGCCTTTCTTTACATCAACAACAAGCAACTGAAGAAGAAACACAAGGAGACCTTCCCAATCACAATAGCCTCAAAAACAATAAAACACCTAGGAATAAACCTAACCAAAAACACCAAAGATCTCTACAACAAAAATTATAAACTTCTGAAGAAGGAGATTGAAGAAGACATTAAAAGATGGAAAAACCTCCCATGCTCATGGACTGGGAAAATTAATTAAGTAAAAATGTCCAATCTACCCAAACTCTTGTATAGATGTAATGCAATTCCAATTAAAATCCCCAGGACATTCTTCTCAGGCTTGGAAAAAAATTCTTAAATTCATATAGAACCGTTTTTTAACTCCAGTTCCAGGGGAATCCGACGCCCTCTTCTGACCTCTGCGGCATTGCAGGACACAGGTGCACAAACCTACATGCAGACAGTACATTCATACACATAAAAATAAATTAAATTAAAAAAAAGAATCACAAAGTTGAAGGCATTATATTTTCTGATTTCAAATTGTCTTGAAAACCCATAGTAATTAAAACAGTCAAGACAAAGGGAATAAATCAGATATTTAGATGATACAACAAAATAAAGAGCCCTAAAGTAACCTGGCACATAAGCAAAGTGGGCCAGGGGCAAGGATTCCAGAAGCACAGGATGGGAAGAAGAGGGACTTCAGTAATGGAACTGGGAAAACTGGATACATAGGTGAGAAAATAAAGGAAGTTGGTTCTTTGTTCTTCTTCATTTACCAAAATTAACTAATAAATGCTGAGGGAGAAACCATTTACTCCAGAGACTAGTTCCCTGAGAGGTTATCTAAGACCAAGTCGGCAGCCCTAAACAGGTGTACAAATGATCATCATTAAATGGACTCCATGCACTATGTATGTGTACTTATCAATGCATGTATATTTAACAATAATCATCAAAGAAGAGGACTCATGTCTGTGAGGGAGAAGGTCAAGAAGCAGTTGGGGGGGAGTACAATGCAAAGACAATTCTCCTGTATGAAAGTCTCAAAAATAATTTAATCTTTTCTTAAAGGGAAAAATTAAATATTTCAAAAACTAATCATAAGATTTGAAAATTTATATGTTGTAGAAGAAAAATAAGGAAACTTTCTTTTTTATTTTATTTTGTTTTGTTTTATTTTATTTTTGTGTGTGTATGAACATACTGTCTGCATGTAGGTTTGTGCTCCCGTGTCGTGCAATGCCGCGGAGGTCAGAAGAGGGTCTCGGATTCCCCTGGAACTGGAGTTCTCCTGGAACTGGAGTTACAGATGGTTCTTAGCCGCCATGTGGATGCTGGGGATCGANAAAAAAAAAAAAAAAGAGAATGCTAAAATGTATATGGAACCACAAAAGACCAGGAAAACCAAAGAAATTTGATTAAGAAACACAAAGTTGGGGCTGGAGAGATGGTCTAGCAGTTAAGAGCACCGACTGCTCTTGCAGACGACATGGGGTCTATCCCCAGCACCCACGTGACAGCTAAGAACCAATTATTATTATTATTATTATTATTATTATTATTATTTCTTTTTTCACAATGTTTATTGATAGATACAGGTACATAAAATCAGGGCATGAACATGATTTGATAGATTAAATAGACTTAATTTCAATACTATAATAAGAGAACAATTCAAATTCTTACCATTTGTTTCACACACCCACAAAAACCACTTCAAGGACATTAACGATCTCTCAAATCTGATCGGTTTTGTGCAAGTAAACCATGTTTCTTTTTAAAAAGGCTTGTGCACTTGCCCAGGCTCAAGGATATTGAAATCTAGCATATAAAGCCCATTACTAGAGGTAGAAAAAAAGGCAATATACTATTACGGCAACAACTATCAATTACAGTTAAGGATTTTCTGTAACAATCAAATGAATAATCTAATATTGCAACAACTCAAGTATTACTGAGCAAAGTGCATTTCTACAATATTCAGTGTTGCTATTCAGCTTTCTAACTTTAAGCAGCCTATGATAACTGGCAGCAAAGGTGTTTGCAATAGACTGTCTCTGCTTGAGAACCTATGATGTAATTATTGCATGTTGCTAATATACTATCTAAACATTAAAGATATTCCTAAAATATTTGATGGTAGACTATGATTAAGACATTACATTACAAAAAACCTTATGCAGAAGGTTTTTTGTAATGTAATACTGATGTGCTTCTGCTTTAAATATTGTGCTCCCAAATGAAGTCCAATAAGCACATGTCCTGTCTTGATCCCCCTGCATTGGCACCCATGATACTGCCGAGGTAATCCAACAATGGCCATTTTCTGAGGAGGCTGAATTTCCATTAGCTGCTTAGTTCACAAGCTGGGTATCTCAGTAACCTAGAAAAATCAGTAGCCTTTCTTTACATCAACAACAAGCAACTGAAGAAGAAACACAAGGAGACCTTCCCAATCACAATAGCCTCAAAAACAATAAAACACCTAGGAATAAACCTAACCAAAAACACCAAAGATCTCTACAACAAAAATTATAAACTTCTGAAGAAGGAGATTGAAGAAGACATTAAAAGATGGAAAAACCTCCCATGCTCATGGACTGAGTGAAAGATGCAGGACAGTTATGGCAGAATGCATGATCTGGGATAGGGTGGGGTGGGGTGGGGGGAAGGGAAAGGGAAATCTGCCTGAACTGAACTGGAAAATGATGTATGAAATAAACAAAGCATCAATAAAAAAATAAAAATTAAAAAATTAATAGATAATCATTAAGTAGATATAAAAATGAAGGATGTTGTTATAATCTTCCAGAGAGGTTGAAGTTTCTGACACAAGCCCAGAAGATGGCATTTCCCCCTCATTAAATGTAGTCTGATTAGATTAGGTTCATTATTCTAATTTGTTTGTCTTAGATCTGAATTCTTGGATCTAAAAACTTGGCCTACCTTCTTAGACTTCTATTCTCTGAAAATGTTGTCACTTAGCTGTTGCTGTTTATCTTCAAACTGCTGATAAAAGTATTGAATAGACTGTCACATTCCTGGTTACTAAGGGTAGATATAAAAGACAATAGAAAATTTATCTTATGGTGGAATTTGAAAATATAACATTAACTGCACTTGAAAAAAAAGGAAAATACTTTCTTGAACATGACAACAAAACCAGATTAACTAAAAAAAATGATATAAGAACTACAGCACACAAAAAAAGTGCTTCTATGAAGCAAAGTAAAAAGTAAAATGTGATGATTTAAAGAGAGTGTCATTCATAGGCTCCAAGTATTTGGACTTGGTACAGTTGAGGAATTCATACAATCTTTCAGAGATCTGGCCATACTGGAAGAATTACATCAATGGGGGTGTGGGGGGGGAGGATTTGGGTGTTCTTAAGCTTTCACTGCAACAGAAATGTAACTAATACAAAACACAAAGGCACTCCATAGAATTAGAGAACACAGTTGAAAAGTTTAATATCCAAGCTGTATCAAGGACTTTTGCCTCTTAATAACCTGAAAACAACAACAAAATTCTACATACATATTCTTATTATAAAATACACATTCCGAGCCAGTCTCTCTCTCCCTCTCTCTCTCTTTCTCTCTCTCTTTCTCTCTCTCTCTCTCTCTCTCTCAAAACGAAAACCCAAAAAAAAACGAAAAAAGAAATAAAATACACATTCCTTATTATCAAAGGAACTGAATAGACATGTCTTCAAAGAACATGGGCAAATTGACAAGGAAAGGTGGCTAACTGCCAAGAACAACTGGGGAAACAAAGAGAAAACATAACCAGATACTGCCTCACTTTTGTTATATTTTATAATATTAAAAATAGAACTAACATATGACTAAATGACCTACATGTCTGAAGAAATTTATTTTAGATTCTTGAAGAAATTACTGAATTCTTATATTCACTACAACATTATTAATAATGGTGAAGACAGAGTGATGTTCATTATTAGATAAACAAATAAAGTGTACCTATGTAATGGATTGTTCATCTTTACCTGTGATATTCACAGCATGGATTAATCTGGAGGATGTTATCCAGAGTTAAATAAGTAGACCACAGGACATATACTAAGTCACGACTTTAGCCAAAAGAGCCTAAATGCCCAAACTCAAAGATGTATGCCATAAAGAAAATATATGATTTCAAATAATTCATGCTAGGTAGAACCTGGGCTTCTCTACTGTGCTTTTGTATTTTCTGTGGTTGCTTTTTCATCTTCTTCATTTCTTTGGGTGCCTGATGGGCATAATAAACTAGACAGAAATACAGAGCTTAAAATTCTTGTTGATGTATATTTCATTTTCTTAAACTGAAGTTGAAAAAGAGAAATATTTTATTCTATTGTCTTCCATCTGTCTGCTTCTTTCTCTCTAGAGTCAAATCCTAGTCTTCTACAGAACAAAACAGATCTCTGACAAGATTGTCAAAAACAAATAGCTTTCCTTGAACATTAATTGGAAATGTTGGTGGCAAGAAAATTCACATCAAAATGGCCCATGGTCACAGGCATTTTCTTGTTTTTTTTTAATCTGTTTTAACTCCCAAGAATAGAGCTTTTGGACACATTTATATAGAGTTCTTATAAAATAAACTTTTAGAAAGTATGAGTTCTTGTTCCTGCAGAGGAGTATAGTTTCTGTACAATATAGTAACAGAAGATTGAAAGTAGGCAAGTGTTAAATGAATATATACTATGAATCAAGAACAATCTGAACAACCTGAAATTTTTAATTAAATTCAAAGGAATGGAATGAATAGTGAGGCAGTATGAACAATAAGCTGAAAAAACTTGTAATATAGAATTTTAAAAAATGTGGCAGAAGACTTGGAGTAAAGTCAGCAGTTAAGAGTACTGGCTGTTCTTCCAGAGGACTCATTTTTCGTTGCCAGCACCTACACAATGACTAACAGCTCTCTATTACTTCAGCTCCAGTGGATCAGACACCCTCTTTCTGGCATCCACAGGCACTGCATGACATGAGTGTATTTGAAAACATGCTAGCAAAATACTCAATATACATAGGAAAGAATAAAAAAAATATTTTAAAAGCCACAGTGTTACCTGGAATAAGACGTCTATTTTCTGAGCATTTGACTTTTGAGCTAGACCTTGAGAATATTCTTACTGCTTTTAGTCACATAAAATGTGAAAAGATTGTTGAAAGAAGACTTAAAAATGTAATGTTAGATTAACACAATTATGAAATTTCTTCATTGTCCAATCTTGGAGTAACAAGGACACCAGACAAAATGGAAGATACAAGTAAACTGAAGAACAAGAAACTTGCCAAATATCCATGTTTAAGTGACGACTAGAGGTGGGGGATATCATTGAGCTGATGATGTAAAGTAATATAAACAACCATGGTTCTTTTCAGGCCACATCTGATTGCTTTTGTTACTGTTGTATTTGTTTTGAAAGCATGAAGAAAAAAATTGCAACTTTTGATGAGTTTCTTTCCAAGAATCACATTTTATCAGAAAACTATATTCAGTGCCTAATAGGTTATACAAAGGTAGTCTTCCCAAGGAAAAGGAGGTCCAGAGGAATCACTAGGAATGGAAATGTGGGAGTCATGGTAGTAGGATTAACTTATCACCAGCCGATTTAGCTCTTTAAATCCTAAAATGGTGTTCTTTTCTTGGTCACATTGATGAACTACCTGAATGAATTAACTAAAGGGATGATGGATGCATTTTGATTTTTGATTTAGGGAATACCGTTTGTCATGGTGGGCAGGAGGAGCTTGCAGCTGCGTAGCAGGAGCTCTTGGTAAATCTATCTGGACCAATGAGGACACAGGATCAGCCCACAACCTTAACACCCTGCTCCCCCTGTGACCTGCTTCCTCTAGCTGGGCCACAACTCTGAAAGCAGTATTTGCCCTCCTCCCAAAACAGTGCTACCAGCTGGAGAACAAGTGTTCAAATGCATGAGCCTGTAAGGGAAATTTCACATTCAAATCATAAGAAATGAGTGGGTTGTGATGCTTATAAAGAGGAATTCTTCCTTCTCACTAGACACCCTAGTTCCTAAGGGCTTGTATCCCCAGACAAGATTTTTTTTCTCTCTTTTTATTTTTTTTAGAAAAAGGTTTCTAATCAGTATGCATAGTTATCTCTATCATTCAACCCTGGCTTTGCATCTTGGGGATCAGTACTGTTATATAAGCCTCTGTCCTCACAAGGGTCAAAAGTTGAGCTTCACTGCTCTCTAGTCACTTTTACTATCGTCTTTGATTCTGTGTTTTGTAAGTGAGGTCCAAATAAATGATGGATGATGGATGAGGAGTAGGAGTTTGGCTCCTGTGGATTATATTTTACTTTGTAGCTACAAGCTGGGCTCATGGCCTCCTGACTTTAATTTCAGGCCCACAAAGCTACTCATCCTTTTTCCATCCATGACTAAAATAGCTCTTCTCACTAGGAAGAACATGGGCATTGACACCAAGGGCTATAGTTGGCAATATTTAGACCATGGCACCTTGGACTGGTCATAATATAGGTCATGCTTATTCCAGACTGGCAGCAGATCAATGCATTTAACAGATGACTGGCTATAAAAAGTTGCACCTCAGAAAGACAAAACCTTTTATGGATCTCAAATTTAGGATCCGTGTTTTTTTCCTCTGTATAGCTTTAAGACTATGGGGTTACCCAACTGCTGAGGTTATAGTGGAAAAGATATAGGAAACCAGGCACGTGACTCTACTCTCTAAGATCTCACCCCTTGCCAGGCCACATCATGTCAATGCGTTTGCTGTTAGACTGTACATAACAGTTTGAATCAGGAATTTTCCATAAAAGTATACATCTTTGAGCACCTGTACCCCAGCTAGTGATGCTGTTTTGGGGGTAATAAAACTTTGGACAAATGGGTACTAGCCAGCATATGCAGACCACAAGGAATGGGCCTGTGATTTAATCCTTCTCAGTTCTAGTGTAGCTCTTTTCTTCCTGGGGGGACATGTGGGAAACAACAGTCATAGACTCCTGCTACTACATGGGGAGCAGCTCCAGCCATCACTCCTTCACAGTCATGTTAACCTGTACTTTCTGAAACTGTAAGCCTAAATAAAGTCCTCCAGTCTTAAATTGTTTCTGTCAGGCATTTGTCAGAACAAAGATAAAAGTAAGTGATAATTCATTGGTGAATATCAGCCAGTTTAAGTGAGCACATAGATTATTTCTTTTCATTGCATTTTTATGTGTTTCATAGTACTTTTCCAATCAATCTTAATCACTTTTTTACCTGCTTCTCCCTAGGCACCCTCCCACAGCCCCTCCCACCAAGTTCACACATTCTGTCATTTGTGCTAGTGTTCATTGTGCCAAACTACTCTCCTCATTCACTCCTCAGTGCCAGTTCATCTCCTGAGCTCTAGTCAGCCTTTCCTCCAGAGTTTCTTTTTCTTTTTCTTTTTTTCTTTCTTT
>VZQC01003447.1:2131112-2287511 GCA_009823505.1 Rhizomys pruinosus | reverse complement strand
TACAAATCTTTCAGAACAACGTTAAACATCAGTGTTTTGAGCAAAACTTGATTGAACAAACAACCTGTCAACCCCCCATGGATGGTGGGGCTGTAGGTGTTGTTTGGGCACAACAGCCTCAGATAGGTTTGCATGAAGGATGCTTGTACTCATGGATTATCACTTATAGCGAAAAATGGAAAAAAAAAACTGAGAGAAAGATGCAGGACAGTTTATGGCAGAATGCAATGATCTGGGATGGGGTGGGGGTGGGGGGATGGGGATGAAGGGGAAAATAAGTCCTTAACTGAATTGGAAAAAAGTATGAAATGCACAAAGAATCATAAAATTATTTAATTTAAAAAAAAAAAAAAAAAAAAAAAAAAAAAAGAAACAAAATCATGGGGCTGGAGAGATGGCTCAGCGGTTAAGAGCACCACGTGCTCTTGCAGAGGACTCTGGATTGCGAGTCCGCAGCACCACATGGTGGCTAAGAACTGTCTTTAACCCCATGTTCCAGGGGAATCCGAGGCCCGTCTTAGACACTCCATGGCCCATGCATTTGCACCGACCACGGGTGCACACAACACCTACGAGCAGTAGTACAATCAATACACAAAAAAAATAATAAATGAAATAAAAAAGAAACAAAATCCATAATCATCCCCCTTTTCATTGTCTCTAAGGAAACTCAAGTTAAGTTCAAAGACAGGCACCATCTTAGAGCGTAAAGATGGAAAAAATATTCCAAGTAAATTAAGACCAAGAAACAAGCAAGAATTGTTATGCTAATATCTGACAAATATACTGCAAAATAAAATTAATCAGAAGAGATAAAGGTCACTTCTATTTAATCAAGGAACCAATTGTCAAAGAAGACATAACAATCATAAATACATATGCAAAAACCAATGACTCTCTGGAGTAAAGCCAATTTAATAAAAAAGAGTATTACTAAAAAAAAAAAAAAAAAAAAAAAAAAAGGTAGTATCATGAAGGGGACTGGTAGAGAGAAGAAAGATAGATAATCTAATGCTTAAGTGGTATGACAAGCCAAAGGGTAACGTAGTGTGAGTGCTTGTGAATAACTGAAAGCAATATAACCAAAATTGCAATGACTTGCAAGGGAAACATCCCTTTGAGTTGCTGGGCAGGGTAACTCAAGAGACTTTCAAATTAATACACGCTGTTCCCATAGCTCTTGAATGTCTCCCAGAACCTCGGTGCAAAAACTTGTTGCTGAAACCAGGACACATTTCAGACACAGGAGTTGCAGCAACTAAGCTGAAATGACCTAGAAGCTTCCCCCTTAAAAACGACTTCGCATAGTTTCAGAAGATGCTATGCAAGTTGCCAAGGGAGAAAACCAATCGAGTATCCTACCTAGCTGTAAGCCTATGAACAGCAGGCCCAGAAAACTCTCTATTGGTGTAGAATTGGCACTTTTATCTTGGGGGTGATCAACAGCTGTCTAATTGAGCATAAGGCCAGCTCAATTGGAAGGAAATCATGTGTGGTACTATAAACATAGCCCAGGACACATAGATAGAGAGGTTCCAGAGAAAAGAATCTACTTCTGTCCTTTACTTAAACCAATGAATTTCTTACTATAATCTAAATACATAACCTTATATTTATGGAAAGCATACTTCTCACCACTCATCAAAAAAGATTCTTTTTGAAACATATGAAGACCATTACAAAGTTCCACAACTGATAAAACTCAGAGGATAAGTGATCAATGCATCCATAATGCAACCTCTAAACCTAAAGTTCAAGGAACAAGGAAAAAGAGGGAGTGGAAATAATGGAAGAGACAGGAACACAGACACCTGCTGATAGCCAGTACATGCTAGACATGATAGGGTAGCTGCATCAATTAAATCCCCATAATAGAGAGGTCCAAAGAGATCTACATTATGACAAAATCAGTTGACATGCCACGTTGGATAGGGGAAATGTCATGGGTTTCTTCCTCAATATGAAGAGCTATGGGAAATCAATGGATGCAAACAGAGAAAGAACCAGTTTTTCCTAAGGACTAGCTTCCTGAGACATTGTCTTATCTCAAGTGCAGCACACTAAACACAGGTAAGAACACAGAAGCACCACCACTAAATCTACTTGGTGCCATATATATATATAGAGATATATATAATAATCATATTTATTATGTGTACACATACTAATAAGAGGACAAGCCTATTAGACGAATGCGAGGCCTTACATGGGAAGAGTTGTGGGTCTTGGAATGGCGAGGGAATCAATACAAAGTCAATGACTTATTTATGAAATCTCAAAAAAATTTAAAAAAAAAGTTTTTAGTTTTAATTATAAATAATTTTTAATAATTTTTAGTTATTTTTTTTATTTACATGTGTATTGGTCTGCATGTAGGTTTTTGTGCACCATGTTGCTATTGTGGAGGTCAGAAGAGGAATCAGATTCCCCTGGAACTGAGTTGACAGGAGTTGTCCTTCATGTAAGTGCTGAGGATCAACTTCCTGGTCCTCTGCAAGAGCAGGACACTCTCTTCATCAGAGCCACTCTTCCACTCCACCCACCCAAAATATATTTTAAAAAAATGTATCTTAATTATTATCACTAACCCTTCCATCTCCGTCTTTAAAAAAGGAAGGGGGATAGCAAGAAAAATGTTTGAGTTTTTCTGTTCAATCAAAACTAAGTTATTGACGTAGGAATATAACTTATTGGTAGAGCCACTGCCTAAATTGTTCAAGGCTTTGGGTTCAATTTACAGTACTAAATGAAAAGAAAATCCTGGCTTGGTGGCTCATTTTTATCTATCATCTTGGCACTCAGAGGCTAAAGCATCAGAATGAGGGTTTCAATACCCCTATGTGATGAACTACTTGGTGGGCTTCTATCTCCAAAAATTAACCAAACAGGCTACCAACTCTTACATTTCTAGAATAAATTATTCTTGGTCTTGCCCTTTTGTCTCCGTAAGTGATAACCACAGAACCAATTGAACTTTTTGTCATTTTATTTTTCCTAAAAATAATCTGCCCGAGGCATAGCAATCAAATTTGAAAGAGCACACAGTGAAAGACATAGCCACAGCTTATGCATTAATGTAACCACGTTTCGAAGATGTTCTACCGATTGTGCTTTCATTTTTATGATAAACATGACTTTTTCATTACTGTTGTTTAAAAAATATAAACCAGACTCTCCAGAAGAAAAGTTCTTACACAATGCATACAAGTGCCAAGTGCATTTTATTAGTCAACTTGCATGTTTTTATTGGGACTCATTTATTCACATTATTATGGATAGAGTCTCTCTCTCCACTTTAATTTGGACCAAGTCCAAGTGCAAGCACTACAGAAAGCAGATCTGAAAGCATAACTGTGGCCCAGGATCTGTAGAAGGTTGCCAAATGCCCTCTTGGCTATTTGCTTCTGAAGACATAACATTTTCAACATAGCAAAAAAAAAAAAAAAAAAAAAAAAAGAAATAAACTCCTGCAAAATCACCTTTACCACACAATTAATGTTGGTATACTCGTGAATTGTTACAAGAAAAGTCATAGTAAAGAGCACCAGCTCACTCTGTATGATCATGACAAGGGATTCATGGGATATCTTGAAAATGACCATATACACAAGATATGATGATGAGATTAATGAGTGAGGGAGATATATCCATCAAGTGGACTGACATTTGCTAATTGATCTGACATTTTACTGGGTAGATATGGTGTCTTCAACACTTTTGCATGACAAACTCCTCTCTAAGATCAGAAAGGCAAATGAGGAAAAGTGTTGGAATTTACTCTTATGAATTCCAAGTTTCTTTCTAGTGGAATTTTTTAGGGACTTCCCAGTGGTTCTTGGCCCTCTTGCCTGATCTTTATTTGATCAAGCTCCTCACTGAAGGCTTTTAGGTCTATGAAAATAGATTTCAAATAACACAGAGTTTCTATGGATTATTCTCTCAGTGTGTGTGTGTGTGTGTGTGTGTGTGTGTGTGTGCGTGCGCGTGCATTTTTCCTGGAGTTTACATAGCTTACATAACTTTTCTCTTGGTCATTGACTTTTTTTTTTTTCTGTATGTGTATCAATGTACTGTCTGCGTGTAGGTCTGTGCACCCGTGTTGTGCAATGCCACGGAGGTCAGAAGAGGGTGTCGGATTCCCCTGGAACTGGAGTTCTCCTGGAATTGGAGTTTCAGACGTTTCTAGGCCGCCATGTGGGTGCTGGGGATCGAACCCGGGTCCTCTGTAAGAGCGGTCGGCGCTCTTAACCGCTAGACCATCTCTCCAGCCCCGGTCATTGACTTTTATATAATTTATCCCCAATATTTAAGACTGGCAGATTACCTTCAAATCAAAGTATAGATAATTTGTCTCTTCCTTCCTGTGGTCTCACAGACAGTCAAGCATATGTGCCTTCTATCTTTTTGCTTGTTTGAGTTAAAAATTAGATTATTGTTATCTATATAAAAAGGGATACTAACAAAATAGCATTGGAAAACTTGCCAAATTTTCAGAATTATATGAAATGAATCATCACAGTTTCTGTTCTTAAACCAATTTCTAATGGCTCTCAGATGAGGCTTAGACTTTTCTTTTGACACAAGTCTATTTTTTTTTCTTTTCTCCATGCTTTGGTCATTTGTTGGTTTTCCTCTGTCCAAGTATTTTATGCATATTTACTAGTGTAACTGTTCCCATGGGTTTACATTCAACAGGAACTGGTATAACAGGGGAAAGAATAATAATTTATTTTAAAAATATTATTGTATGGAGAACTGTATGAATTTAACACACAATTGAATTTATCACAGATAAGTGTTCAGGCAGTGATGACTTAGTCTAAGATGGCTAGGTTATGATGTTAGAATCAGCTCTCAAAACTAAGTCTTTTTAATTTCCAAATTATTTCTTGTAACTTAATATCAAAATATGTTAGAATTGTTTGTCCCGTTGCAAAGAGTTCTTACTATATTACTTCCTGATTTGAACCTAAAAAGTTTAGTGATTACTACTGAATGCCTGGCAGCTTATGCCATGCTTGAAACATCACAGGTCCTCAACAAATACTTACTGAGTAAGCAAACATGTAGTAGTGTAATGTCAAACTGGATTACAAATAACTTTGGTAAAACTCCAATATGTTAGCTTTCTGTTAATCCCAGAACTGGATTAATTTAACCAGTTGTTAGGAACCAGTGTCCTGGCTCTAGCACAAAGCTTGTCAGAAAGACCAACTTTTTTTTTTTCTTTTTATGTGTATGAGTGTATTGTCTGCATGTAGGTCTGTGCACCCGTGTCGTGCAATGCCACAGAGGTCAGAAGAGGGTCTCAGATTCCCCTGTAACTGGAGTTCTCCTGGAATTGGAGTTACAGATGGTTCTTAGCCGCCATATGGATGCTGGGGATCGAACCCGGGTCCTCTGCAACAGCAGTCGGTGCTTTTAACCGCTAGGCTATCTCTCCAACCCCAGAAAGACCAACTTTTAGATCTCACCTTAGAGCTGGGGAATAGACATCTAGTAATTTGTATGCAAATTCAAGAAGCATTGACCTATCTTATAGAGCTCACTAAAGCAGACCAGCTTTGAATATGAATATCTCCCCAAGCACAGGATAGACTGCTTCTGTCCTTTTTATTTTCTGTTGATTATCTTCTCTCAGTTAAAGACACTGCTATCCAGTAGCAGTATCTCTTTAAGTATTAAAAAAGGTATAAAAAAAAGGTAGAGCTGGAAAAGGTGACACTTCACCCTTTTTAAGAAAGTGACTAGAGTTCTGTACCTTAGCCAGGGGAAAAAAAAAAAACCCATGGCGTTTTGCCCTGATAATATTAGACACTACTTGAGAAAAAGTAGAGAAGAAGTAAATTTCATAGAAATTCTGTTGGGTTGTTTCTATTACTAGTCTATCATCATAGAAAACATGGGGAGGGTTATGCTGAGGCTTGCCTATAATCCTGGCCCTATGGAGAAGGAGACAGGAGGATCGTCAGCTCAATGCCTGCATGGGTTACAGAGCAAGGCCATATCCCCCCCCCCCCCAGGAAAAGTATTGCTCAGTGTCTTATAGAATAGTCTAAGATTTGGAGATGGATAGATGGCTCTAGTAGTTAAGAGTGTGCTTGTTGCTCTTCCAGAGAACTGAAATATAATTCCAGCACACACACTGGTCTACTTACATCCACCTGTAACTCCAGTTTCTAGAGATACAACACCTTCTTCTGGTCTCTGTAGGCATCTGCACACCTGTGGCAAGCACACATAAACACATACAGCATATACATTAATGCAAATAAATACATAGGACACCTATATTATACCCTCTCCTCCCAAGGCTCAGCAATCATAGTTGAAAATAGGAAACAATGATTGTATCACCCAGACACATTAGCTCAATGGAAGGAAACTGCATTGTCTGGACATGACGGGGATATATATATATATATATATATATATATATATCCACAACCTTTATGACAACATGTGCATGACCTGTATAAACTCAAGCCAGAAAGATGTCCTGTACAGAAAAGGGAGGTGGATTGGAAGCACCAGCCCTATCTGAGGGTTTATTGTGAAAAGATATGATGCTAGGAGATAGTCAACTTTTCCTGGAAAGTTGGCCAGATGCCAAGGGATAGCACTAGGGAAATATAGATTAAACTCAACAGGACCTTTAAAAAAGGACAAATTATAAAAGAGGACATGAAGATGAGGGAGAGAGGGGAAATGGGGACAGATAAAGGGAGTTCGAGTATGATCCAAATATATCATTTGAAATTCTTGAATCAATAATAAACAACAAATAAATAAACAAATAAGGAAGTAAATAAACCAGTTAAGAATTAGGAAAGTTTTGATATCCATTGAACTTAAATGAGGGTCTAACTTAGACAACACTTTTTGCTCTAACTTACATTCTGTTGTCATCCCTTTTTATCCCAAGCCCCTTTGATGCTGTCCTCTGCCTACACTGAAAAAAATCTCATTTCCATCCCTGAATTGCAGTACCCAACTGAATTGATGACCTTTTACTCATCTGGCTATGAGACCTTTTGACCATGATTGAATTGGTCTGGTAGTTTTCACTTCCCCAAACCCCCAACATTCCTTCTACTTATAACACTATGAATGATAAAGCCTGAGATACTATTTTTAACACTTCTCTGTTTTGTCTAGATAAACTCTACACAGAAATCAGTAGTAAAATGATGTGGTTAGGATAGCTGTAAAGGTGAATCTCCCCTCTATAATCTAGAAACAGAGTCATTATTTAAAATGTAAATTCAACTCCCACATGAGCCTTTATTTTCAAGTCATGGGCTATGCGTGAGAAAAAGACAAGATGATTAATGATAGAGCCTTCCATGCAGAAGAGAATTGATGCTTTGTACTGAACATTCTAGGGACAAATTCCAAATCTGACATGTGTCTATTTTGCACCATTAATGTTGGCATTCTTTAAATTAGGCAGGGAGTGTTTTATGATATTACACTAAAAAATGGGTCTTTGAATTTGACAGCCCTGAATATGAGCCCAAACTCTCTAACTTGAGGTTCTGGAACAGTTTTTGAACAATTTGGAACACTGCTTCCTCGGATCATGGAAGTAATTGTATTTTCTTGCTTGATATTAAGCCATATTAACACTGTGATAGAAAAGTCATCTATTATATATAAGGCAATTATGTTGTTATATAGTAAAATTAATACCTGCATGTCTGGCAGTGATAGACAAGGAGAATGGCATAAGAAGACATCTTGGGGATGGGGGGAGGCTGGAAAGAGGGTTCCAGTGGTTAAGAGCACTGACTTTTCTAGCAGAGGACCTGGGTTTGATTCCCAGCATGCACACAGTGGCTAAAAAGTGTCCATAACACCACTTCAGTGATTCAACACCCTCTTCCGACCTCTGTTAGCATTGCATGACATGGATATACTTAAATATTTGTAGGTAATACACTCATACACATAAAATAAAAAATATTAAAATGAAGGTTTTGGAAATATTACTGGCAAGCTTTAGATGTCTCTTTCTATGGGGATAAGAAAGAATGTGCATTATCTCAGAAAAGTATCCCTATCCTGAGGTAACACTCTTCCATTCAGAACATTAAAACAAGTAGACATAGCCCGAGTCTGTTTTTTAATGTACCTTCCTATTTTAGGTGGATAATACAAACTTTATTTTTATGATCACATCAACCAAAGAGAGAAACACATTTTTCACCTTTCATTGTCATAGTCCTAACTTTTCTGACCTTATTTGAAAATATATAATTCTCAAAAAAACAATTTAAGTAAAGAAAAGTAGTAGGAATTTGATTAAGTACTTTTAAAAATAATCCATGTGTATACAAAGACATGCACTCAGAGACACACAAGCACATACACATTCACATATGCTGCAAAAATTCCCCTTGATACACTATGATAGTTAAGAAAAATAAGTATGTTTGAAATTACTGTTCAGTAATTCTGCAAATGGGATTTAAGACTGGTTTAAACAAGGTGATAAAGGCCTTTCAACCTTTTTCTTTTCTGTTTTAAAAAGTTTCATTTTTTAAATAATCATTTTTGGACCCATAGTATACCCTAGACAGATATCTACATGTTTGATATAATGAAGCAAAGTCATTACTTGGTTCTAACAGATTCCCAGTGTAATAATAACCCAAATGACTTCTTATTCACTGCAAATATCTGTGTCAAAGGGGGAAAGAGAATTGCATAGACTAGAGTTATTTCCCACTCCTCAGACTTCCATATCTGGGTGTCTTTTTTCATAGTTTAAGCTATAAATTGAATGGCATAATTTGATGATAGACATGGAACTGTGTATTAGTTTTTATTTTGACAAAATCATTAAACATCACATAGGTTGAGATATGAATCACAAGGCCCTAAGCCTGCCTTAGAAGATTGCACTTCATAAACTGAATTGCTCACATGGGCAACATTTTGGTGGAAGTTATAGATTTTCTAGCATATCTCTGATAGATAGGACTAATATAACTTCAATAAAAACTCTGGATATGTCAATATAAAATTTTCCCTACCATTGAAAGATATAAGATACTCCAACTAATAAATCGGACGACAACCTATTCCTTGAGGTATACTAACATACATATTGGGTTACAACAAGCAACAAAATCATTGAGACAATAAAACTTAGTCACAGAGGGGCCATTGGGGAAGGTTTCTCTGTACTGCAAGAGCCTAGCATGATGGCTGTGGGTATGAAACACTCCTAGAATGTTAATTTCCAGTAATTGACTCAGCTACATACATAACACTTTAGAATTAAATATAAAAAAACCGTAGTTGAGATTCAAATATCCCCAGTAATAAATGTGGCATTCCATATGAATTATATCACAAGAAATATGGATGATACACAAATTCATTGGTGGCCATTAGTTGTCAAACATACAAGTAACGCACTTTATCTTAACAGTTTATCCATATAGATGAGTTGGATATTCAAATAGCTAGTTAGTTGGCAGGGGTCCTAACAGGCAGTAGTCAGGTTGGAAGCAATCACATTAAGGCTGAAGTGTGAGGTAAACTGAAAAAGATTACTAAAGAAAGCCCAGTTTACATATTCGTTATCAGTTCTATGATAGAATCAGATCATTCAGGCCTCACTACTGTTATTTGAAAACTGAAATTTTTTATCAATAACATTTAGGGAAGCCATATGATGGCTCAATTTCGAAGCAAACATCAGTTTTGGAAGCTAAATAGTTATTAATTTCCTAGCCTCATATGTGCAGAATCTTCTCCTTCATGACATATTCCACTCTCAAGTGGATGCTGTAAGTGTGATCCTTTGCTTTCTTTGTTTTTTTTTTTTATTTTCCTTTTTTTGGTTTTTTTGAGACAGGGTCTCCCTTTAATCTCAACTGGCCTGGAGCTCACTATGTAGACCAGGTTGGCCTTGAACTCACAGAAATCCACTTGCCTCTGCCTCCCGAGAGCCAGAATTAAAGGCATGTGCCACCATGTCAGGCAAAACCGTTCTTTATTTTTGTGCTACTCCCCATTCTATAGAGAAACAAAAAAAAAAAAAAAAGGTTTATTTGTATCATTCCCCCACCACAAACACATACTGCTGTTGCCATTCAGATTTATTTTAAGAAATTGGCTGACATGATTGTAGAGGCTGGCAAATCCAAAATCTGCAGCTTGGATCCAAAGTCTTTCAATTGGTGGATTGTCTTCTTGCTCAAGGGATCAAAGTCATGTGATTAGATCAGCCTTGCCCTATATGCTAGCCTCTAGAAGATGATATGTACTTAATATCCAAGAGAATTGACTGAATGAAGCCAATTCATTTCATAGAGGATAATTGTCTCCCAAGACCATCCATTCAAATGGTATTCTCGACCCAAAATATCCTTACAGTAACCTTACCAAAGCATTCTCCATAATCTTAGACCATATCCAGGTTTATGGACCCAGTCACATTGCCATATAAAACTGACCAACATGGGGGTTAGAAAGATGACTCAGCAGTTAAGAGTACTGGCTGCTCCTGTAGAAGACCCAGTTTCAAATTCAGCAGCTACATGATGCCTAAAAGCTATCCATAACTCCAGTTCCAGGGTATCCAATGCCTTCTTCTGACATTCAAGGGCATCGCATTACACAAGTGTACTTACAGACTTCCAGGCAAAAGACTCATACACATAAAATGAAAATAATGAATAAAATATTAAAAAAAACCTAACCAACACAACTGATGTCCATTAAACCCTGTTGTTCCATCTCCACATAATGCATTCTTTGTTTTTCTTTAGAACACACTGCATAATGACCAACCCCATATATGCCAGGTCTTTTAATTATCAAATGCACAGGCATAAGTGGTCAGGTTTTTTTTTTAAATGATGAGTGCAAAATACCATAAATGAGATGAAAATAATTTTACTTTTATTTTTTCAAATGGTAGACAAGCAGATATTTTTCAGAGATTCACATTTATATTGCATCATATATTTTAATGCCTCAAAATATTAGTTTTAATAAAAAGTTTATAATTTTTATAACTATCTGGACATGAGTATCTTATTTAATTTAAAAGTGAGAAGCTTCCTTAGCAAATTTACTGCCCATGTAAAAACAATCTAATCACAATGTCAGAAAGCTTAACCTACATGCTTTCAATATGATGGGTATTTTGTGCTGGCTAATTTAACAATCTATTCCATTCATTTAAAAAATTAATCAGTTAGGTTACTATGTTTCTAACCACTTAAATAAATATTCATCCATTCATATTTATTCTCTTAAATTTTTCATCTTATTTCACCCCTTTTGCTTAATCTAATTATTTGAAAATTAAATATATTAATGAGTTTCAAAAAAGATATTACTGACTGGGCTGGAGAGATGGCGCAGAGGTTAAGAGCACCGACTGCCCTTGCAGAGGACTTAGGTTCAATCCCCAGCACCCGTCTTTAACTCCAGTTCCAGGGGAATCCAACGCCCTCTTCTGACCTCCATGGCATTGCATGACACAGGTACACCAACCTACATGCAGACAGTACACTCATACATACACATAATAGATATTAATGACTATCTCCTAGGGAGATTATGGGGATTGGTCTTTGCAACAAATGGCATAATGCTTGTACTGAGGATAGTGTGTCCTTATTTTATCAAAAAGTCTATAATTCAGTAATTTCTTTTAATATTTTTCTTGAATGTAGGCTGTTTCTTTTCTATCTAAAAGATTTGTCTTAAGTGGGGGAATCTCTTATGTTGCTGGTTCATGGAAAAACTCAGCTTTCTATTTTCTGACATTAAAGAAACCATTTTTGGAGCTTTCTGTAACCATCCTTCATTATATTCCTTACTTGCATACAACTACAAACATCTCCAGAAACTGAGAAAGTTAAAATGATTATCTTAATGATGAATCACACACACACACACACACACACACACACAACCAAGCAAATTGTTTTGCAGTCCATGGTTTGATCTATAGTCTAGAGACAGTCTAAACTGTTTTACATAAGGTGCAGGACGACCCACCCTCTGATCCTAACAGCCATCTTAGAAAGCAATCATGATTAAGTATAAGAGATTTGGGGCTGGAGAGATAACCTAGCTGTTAAGAGCACCAACTACTCTTGCAGAGGACCCGGGTTTGATCCCCAGCACCCACAAGGCGGCTGAGAACCATCTGTAACTCCAATTCCAGGAGAACTCCAGTTCCAGGGGAATCCAAGACTCTCTTCTGACCTCCTCTGCATTGCACGACACGGGTGCACCAACCTACATGCAGACAGTACATTGATACACATAAAAATAAATTTAAAAAATTTAAAAAAGTATGAGATTTAACTGATTTCTTTGAAATATTATTTTTAATAAATAGCTAAGATATACAATATGTATATATATATATATTTATATATATATATATAAAATGTGACTGTATCTTCCATTCTATAATGTGTCTGTTTTCTCTTGGTAAGAACTTTCAGTCTTGTCCTCTCTGGCAAGAACTTTCACTTGCCAACCAAACATCACTTTGTTTAGCTTTAGCTGTACATCCTGCCTCAGAGGTTGGCATTTGATCTCAATATTTTAAGTTCAGATTAAGGAATGGAATCTGTGTTGGCGTGGCAGAAACTAAATGAAATAAAAAGATAAAGATGTCCTCTAGGATCCCCAAATGGGATTGGAGAGCCATAATTTGATGATTTCAGCATGATTTTGGCTCTCTAACTTAGAAAGGAAGATTAAAAAAAAATAATAGCATGCATATATAGATAGTAAATGTGAAACTTAAAGCCATTTGAGCAGTGATGGGAATATAATGGTAGAAGTTAGTTTTGATCTTTGAGAAGTGAAATAGGGCCATTTAACAATATCTATGCCCTAACCTTCCAGAACCTGTAAATGTATTGCCTCACATGGCAAAACTGACTCAGCAGTACGTGAATAAAAGGACAGTGAGAACTTTGATGTGGGAAGTATATTCATGACTATGCAGGTCATAGAGTTATGAGTGTGGGAAGTGGTTGATGCTACAGTATTCATTGCATATAGAGGGGATGTGTCCTAGTCACTTTCTGTTACTGCGATAAAAGACTGAACAAAA
Organism: Rhizomys pruinosus; assembly: GCA_009823505.1. Classification (NCBI taxonomy): domain Eukaryota; kingdom Metazoa; phylum Chordata; class Mammalia; order Rodentia; family Spalacidae; genus Rhizomys; species Rhizomys pruinosus. The sequence goes on along the minus strand of VZQC01003447.1, from coordinate 2,274,409 downwards.
GCACATCGAGGAGGAAAGGGTTTATTGGATTATAGGTCCCAATCACAGTTCATTATCCAGGGAAGCCAGGGCAGGAACTCAGAGAAGGAAGCTGGAGGAAGGAATAAAGAACAGACAAAGGAGAGACGCTGTATATTTTCTTGCTCTCCCCTGGCTTGTTCAGATCTTTCTCCTACAGAGCCCAGGCCCTTCTGCACCAGGACTGTGCTACCCACAGTGAACTGGGCACTCATATCAATCAGTAATGAAGAAAACACACACAGGCCAATCTGATGAAGAACATTCTTCATTTGAGGTTCCCTATTCCCAAGGGTGTTAAGTTAACAACTTGAAGCTAATAAGGACACAAGGTCTATAGCAAAAGGATGCAGTTGGCCACAAAGGATGAATTAGACAAAGGCATTGATTTTTTCAGAAGCTTCCAGAAAGAATGCAATACTGTTAGCATCAACATTTGAACCTAGAGAGACTTCTGACCTACAGAGTAAATAAAAAATGGAATTAAGAGATGCCACCACGTATAATCCCCTAAGACTTGGTTGACCTCTGAGGGCAAGGAACAAAGTTGTCCCCAGGTCCTTGGTCAAATTGGTAGGGACTTCAGATATGGTCATTAAGAACCCAGAAAGGCTAAGTTGCACCAGCCTGTTACAGTGCACCTATATTAACATTTTATCCTTTGGAAACAAAGTGTATGTTATTTCCATAGCATATTTCATGATTCATGTCTTTCCATTTTAATCCTATATTACTCTAAAAGATGCACACATGTCCTCCATAATATACTAAAAGTCCAAGGTCTGAGAATATGTGTTAGGTCAGCTCTAGAACCTGTGTAGGGATTCCCCATACAAGAGCACAGTTGTCTTTAGATCCTGAGGAGTAGAATATGAATGTTGCTCATTCCTTCCTGTTTAGGAAGGTCTTGAAGAGCTACTAATAGGACTTCAGTCAGTGTCCAGTCTATAAAGAGGAAAGTCTGCTCATCCTTCAGAAAAGGAAGCCTGGGCCGGGAGTGGTGGTGCACGCCTTTGATCCTGGCACTTGGGAGGCAGAGGCAGGCGAATCTGTGAATTCAAGGCCAGCCTGGTCTACAGAGTGAGTTCCAGGACAGCTGAGGCTACAGGGAGACCCTATCTCAAAAAGCCAAAAATGAAGGAAAAAAGAAGGTGGAGAACAACAGAGGAAGACATCTAACACCTTCCCTCTGGCCTCTGCATGTGTATGCAAAAGCATGTGTGCATGTGCACAGATATTCTTGAGCTGGGCGCTGTGGCCCGCACCTTGGAGTCCCAGTACTAAGACGACAGAGTCAAGAGGATTGTGTGAGTCTGAGGCCAACTTGTGCTATGTAGTGGGGCCTGTTTAATAAAGAAGCACACTTAGAACTGCTTCTCCAGAACTGCAGCTTAGCTTGCTCTGCTGAGATAAAGACTGAGGGCAGCATGCACCGTGTCTAGGCTCAGAGCAAGCTAAATCGTCCACACCAGGATGAGGAATGTGACACTGGTCTCATTATCAAAGTGTTAATCATCTTCAGTTACTGGTCACTAGAAAAATATATTATTCTATAAATAAGGACCCTGAACCTGAGATAATGTGTTTATGATTCATTTTACGAAATAAGGAGAAATGATAAAACAAAACCTCCAAACTAGCTTATTGTATATAGGTGACACCATTTTTAGTCCAAGGTACATCTTAGTGAATTGATAAAGATAATTTCTTTTTTCTTTAATTTTAATTTCTTTTTAAAAAAATTTTATTTATTTTCGTATGTGTATGAATGTACTGTCTGCATGTAGGTTTGTGCACTTGTGTCGTGCAATTCTGTGGAGGTCAGAAGAGGGTGTCGGATTCCCCTGGAACTATAGTTAAAGATGGTTTTCAGCCGCCATGTGGGTGCTGGGGATTGAACCTGGGTCTTCTGCAAGAGCAGTCGGAGCTCTTAACCACTAGGCCATCTCTCCAACCCCGATAAAGATCATTTCTTACAGCACAAATCATTTCAGCTCTATCACGGAAGACTAAATGGCTATTAATCTTCTACTAGGAGAGTCAAAAGTGAGTTGTGTCTTTGAGGAGCTCATTAAAGATCTGAATACTTGAGGAGAAATGGGCAAAGTGGCGGCTGGCTGCAGGTGGGCTGCAGGTGGGCTGGGGGATTGTATCGATAAGCACACCCAGGACTGTGAGTACTCCCAGGACTGTGAGTACTCCCAGGTCTGTGAGTACTGGTTATCATTTATGGCTTCATGGTAAGAAAGTGAAACCACTTTACCACTGTACTGTGTGAGTTGTCAACACATCCAAAGGACAGTGAGAGAGCAAAAGGAACTCAAGTTCAGGAATTAAAACCTGAATGTCACATGATTACCAGATGGAACAGAAAATTAACAATTCGAGATCTAGATCAACTCTTACATCAAACTGGATTCCGAGGTAATTCACGGTGATCTCAATGCCACGTGTGACAGGATCAGTTTTCCCAACTCGATCAAAAACAATATTGATGGTTGCCTACAGAGAGACAGACCTTGACATTAGAACATCTTTTTTTTGGGGGGGGGTCTTTTCGAGACAGGTCTCCCTGTAGCCCCAACTGGCCTGGAACTCACTCTGTAGATCAGGCTGGCCTTGAACTCACAAAGATTCGCCTACCTCTGCCTCCCAAGTACTATGATCGAAGGTGTGATGCCCAGCTTAGAACATCTTATAATCGGTGTTTGAAAAAGTGATTCCAAGGCTGATGAGATGGCTCAGTGAACAGAAGTGCCTGCCACCACGCCTGACAACCTGAATTCAATCCCTGGGACACATACAACTGAAGGAGAACTGATATCTGCAAGGTGTCCTCTGACTTCAGAATGTGTGCTCAAACATAAACACTCACAAAATATATAAATGCAATAAAAATTTTTAAAGTCATTAAAATCAATTAATAATCATAACATATTTTACAGGTTGACATTTCCCAAAATATAATTCTACTTTCAATCTAAAGCATGAATAGAACATCTGTTTTGGCTACTCACACATAGCAAACAGTCTCAATTTCACCTTTCTCTTTTCTATAACTGTCAAGGGCAATAAAGCTGCAGCATACCCACCCCCCTATCAGAAGTCAGACAGCTAACATCCTGGGAGAGGAAGTTAAAGCAAGAAGCAAAGAATTCCAGTGGTTATTTTGCAGATGCTCTGAGAGCGAAGACAAAATGGCTTACAGCTAAGAAGTTAACAAATGAGACCGAATGAAAGACACCAATTAATCCCAGAGGTGGCACTTTAAAAAACAGGAAAAGAACAGGGAGGATAAATGGCTGACAAACAGCCACATGGAATAATAAATCTGACCTGGTCAATAATTACACTGAATGTAAAGAGTTTAAATCACAGGTCAGCAAACTCTGTCTCTGTAGTGTCACAGCAGCGAGGGTAACATATAAAGGAAGGGCTTGGCTCCCCTCCAAGAAAACCTTATTTACAAAGGCAAGTGGGGCTGGCTCTGCCTGGGGACTACGGACTGCTAATCCCTGGTCTAAACACACAAGTGAAATGGCAGATTGTCAAACTGGATAAAAATACCCAAGACCCAACTACTACATATGTCACCATAAGAAATTCAACTACTACATATGTCACCATAAGAAATTCAACTACTACATATGTCACCATAAGAAATTCACTTGAAATATGAAGAGACAGATAGGCTGAAAGTGAAAGGATGGACAAAAGATATATTATGCTAACACTAGTCAGCTGAAGGTGGAATGATATATTAATATCTAATAAAGACTTAATAGCAAAAATAGCCAGGTATTAGAGGGGCCATTTTATAAAAAAAGGATAATTTCAACAAAGGATAAATAATAATTCTAAGTGTTTTTATGGCTAATAACATAGCTTCAAAATATTCCAACGAAACCCATTATTTTGCACACTAAAAAAATGAAAACATAAAAAATAATGGATTACATATCTCAATATGTTTAATGGTTTTGAATTTATCATCATTTTATGTGTATGTATGTTTTGCCTGCATGTATATAATTGCACCATGTATGTACAATGCCCATGGAGGCCAGAGAGGGTGCTAGATCCCTTGCAACTGCAGTTACAGATGGTTTTTTGCTGCCAAGTGGGTGCTGGGAACCAAAGCGGGGTCATCTGCAAGAGCGGCCAGTGCTCTTAACCACTAAGCCATCTCTGCAGCTCTTCAAGATGTTTAGAAGAGAGAAATTAGAATGAAAGGCAAATCAAAACTTAAGGAAATGGATATATGACTTATCCTGAATTGATCCCTGCCCAATGCATATACTGTACCTCATAAGAATGTATAAATATGGGCTGGAGAGATGGCCTAGTGGTTAAGAGTGCCGACCGCTCTTGTAGAGGACCCGGGTTCGATCCCCAGCACCCACATGGCGGCCGAGAACCGTCTGAAACTCCAGTTCCAGGAGAACTCCAGTTCCAGGGGAATCTGAGACCCTCTTCTGACCTCCGCGGCATTGCACGACACGGGTGCACAAACTTGCATGCAGACAGTACATTCATACACGTACAGAAAAAAAAAAAAGAATGTATAAATATGTGTCAATTACAAAAAATGAGTCACAAAATAAAANATCAGAATCACAAGTGACTTCTCATTCCATCAAATTATGAAAGCCAGAAGAACATGGACCAAAGTATTCCTTGTGATAAACGACTTTAGATGCCAACCCAGACTACTATATCCAGCAAAAATGTCAGTTATAGTTGAGGGAGAAAGTAAAAATTACAACATGAACAAGATGAAAGAATACATGTCTAAGAAACCAACACTTTAGAAAATCCTCAAAAGCAATCCAAGGAACAGAGGAACTGAGCAACTATTCGTAAGCAATTAAAGAGAGAAATCAACAAAAGCATAACAGAGTAAATACAAACCTACACCAAGAATGCAAACAAAAAATAAGGTGAAAGGAAGCAGCACACATCTCTCAATAATAACCTTAAATATGAATGGTCTAAACTCCCCAATCAAAAGACATGGATTGGGAGAATGGATTAGGAAACAGAACCCTTCTATATGCTATCTACAAGAAACCCATCTCACCCTCAAAGATCAACACTACCTTAGAGTGAAAGGATGGAAAAAAATTCCAAGTGAATGGTAATGAGAAACAAGCTGGAGTGGCTATTCTAATATCAGACAAAATAGATCTCAAAGTAAAATTAATCAGAAGAGACAAAGAAGGCCATTTCATCCTTGTCAAAGGAACAATTAACTATGAAGATTTCACAGTCCTAAATGTCTATGCACCAAACTCTGGTGAACCTAACTTAATAAACACTACTCTGCAGGACCTCAAGACATAGATTAATCCTAATACACTAATAGTGGGAGGCTTCAACACTCCACTGAGCCCCTTGGATTGATCAAATGGACAAAAAAGTAAACAGAGTGATATCAGAACTTAACAGCACAATACACCTAATGGACCTCACAGACATCTACAGAATATTCCACCCAAACATCAGAGAATATACTTTCTACTCAGTATCTCATGGAACATTCTCCAAAATCGACCACATACTGGGGCACAAAAGAAACCTCAACAAATACAAAGGGATTGAAATTATTCCATGCATTCTTTCAGACCAGAGTGCAATAAAGCTAAATATGAACCTCAGAATAAGCCCAACTAGCTACAAGAACACATGGAGACTAAACAACACCATCTTGAATAATGAATGGGTTGGGGAAGAAATAAAGAGTGAAATAAAAGTATTTGTGGAACTGAACAAAAGCAGTTGAGAGGGAAATTTATAGCCCTAAGTGCCCACATCAAAAAACAGAAAGGGAACAAATAAATGATCTAATACTGCAGCTGAAAACACTTGAGAGACATGAACAAATGAGCCCTAAACCCTACAGGAAGAAATCACAAAAATCAGATCAGAAATCAATGAAATAGAAACAAAGAAAATAATACATAGAATCAATGAATCCAAAAGCTGGTTCTTTGAAAAGATAAATAAAATAGACAGACCTCTAGCCCAGTTATCCAAAAAAAAGAGCAACTCTAAATCAATAGTATTCATTATGAAAGGGGAAACATCACAACAGACAAACTAAAGATCCAGACAATCATATGGGTAAGCTTCAAAAACCTATACTCCACTAAATTTGAAAACCCAAGAGAAATGGATGAATATTTGAAATCCTGGGAACCAACAAAACTTAACCAAGAAGAGATTGACAGTTTAAACAGACCCATAATATTTGAGGAAATTGAGGATGTAATAAAAAAAAAATCTCCCAACTTACAAAAGCCCGGGCCCAGATGGATTCATAGCAAAATTCTGTAAAACAATTAAAGAGGTCCTACAACCATTACTACTCAATCTGTTCAGAAGGATACAAACAGAGGGAATTCTCCGAAATTCCTTCTATGAAGCCAGCATCACCCTACTACCAAAACCAGCAAAGATACAACCAAAAAAGAAAGCTTTTGACCCATCTCATTAATGAACATAGATGCAAAAATTCTCAATAAAATACTTTCAAATCGCATACAGACCCATATTAAAAAGATCATCCATTATGACCAACTTGGATTCATACCAGAAATGCAGAGATGGTTCAACATATGTAAATCAATAAATATCATAAAACACATAAATGGACTGAAAGACAAAATCATCTCAATTGATGCAGAAAAAGCCTTTGACAAGATCCAGCATCCCTTCATATTTAAAGTCCTAGCGGGAATTGGACTGAAGGGAGCATTCCTCAAAATGATCAAAAAAAAAAAAAAATTATATAATAGAAATATAATATTAGTAATATATATATATATATATCAAACCCACTGCCCAAAATCATCCTCAATGGAGAAAAATTGGAACCATTTCCCTCAAAGGCAGGAACCCGGCAAGGCAGCCACTTATTGCCACTGCTCTTCAACATAGTGCTTGAAATGCTTGCTAGGGCAATAAGACAAGAGAAGGGAATTAAAGGAGTAATAGTCAGAAAAGAAGTTAAGCTATCCCTTTTTGCAGATGATATTATAGTTTACCTAAATGATGTTAAAAACTCCACCAGAGAGGCTGGAGAGATGGCCTAGTGGTTAAAAGCGCTGATTGCTCTTGCAGAGGACCTGGGTTCGATCCCCAGCACCCACATGGTGGCTGAGAACCGTCTTTGGCTCCAGTTCCAGGGGAATCTGACACCCTCTTCTGACCTCTGTGCCATTGCACAACACGGGTGCACAGACCTACATGCAGACAGTACATTCATACACATTCAAAATAATAAAAAAAGAAAAGAAAAAAAAAACTCCACCAGAAAATTTCTAGAAATGATTAAGAGTTTCAGTAAAGTGGTGGGATACAAAATTAACCTGGAAAAATCAGTAGCTTTTATTTACACTAACAATAAACTAGTGGAGAAGGAATATAAGAAGACCTTCCCACTCACAATAGCTTCAAAAACAGTAAAACACCTGGGAACAAACCTAACCAAATATACCAAAGATCTCTACAACAAAAAAATGTAAACTCCTAAAGAAGGAGATTGAAAATGACATCAAAAGATGGAACGATCTCCCATCCTCATGGATTGGAAAAATTAATATAGTAAAATTGTCCCATTTTACCCAAATTTATATCCAGAGTCAACACAATCCCAATCGAAATCCCCATGAACTTCTCCACAGACTTGGAAAAAAAAATCCTTAAAATCATATGGAAAGACAAAAGACCCCGAATAGTTAAAGCAACACTGAGTGAAAAATGCAATACAGGGGGATTGCTCTACCAGACTTCAAGCTATATTAATATTACTATAGCTTGAAGGCTATAGTAATAAAGACATCATGGTATTGGCACAAAAACAAACCTGTTGACCAATGGAACAAAATTGAAGATCCAAACTTGAGCTCTTGCAATTTCAGCCACCTTATATTTGATAAAGGGGCAAAAAAAGCTCAATGGAGGAAGGGTAGGTTCATCAGCAAATGGTGCTGGCAAATCTGGATCACTATTTGTAGAAGAACAAAATCACGCAGTTTCAGCCACCTCATATTTGATAAAGGGGCAAAAAATCCTCAATAGAGGAAGGATAGCTTCTTCAGCAAATGGTGCTGGCAAAACTGGATCACTATTTGTAGAAGAACAAAGTTAAGCCCCTACCTCTCACCCTGTACAAAATTCAGCTCCAAGTGGATCAAGGATCTCAACATGAAACCCTAAACCCTGAGGCTGATGGAAGGGAAGGTCAGAAGCAGCCTACAAGACAGGCTTGGGAAGAGACTTTCTAAATCAGACAGCAGCTGCACAGGAAATAAGGTCAATAGTCAACAAGTGGGAACTCATCAAACTCAGAAGCTTCTGTGCAGTGAAGGAAGCAGTCAAGGGAAGTGAGGAGAAAACCCACAGAGTGGGAGGAAATCTTCACCGTGATTCATGTGACAGAGCATTAATGTCAAGAATATATAAACCACTCAAGGTACAAGGAAGTAAGAAAACAAATGACTTACTTAGAAAATAAAGAGCTGAACAGAGACTTCACCAGTGAGGAAGTAAAGATGGATGAGAGACATCTTAAAAAAGTGTTCAACATCATTAATAATTAAGGAGATGCAAATTGGAACCACTCTCAGATGTCATCTCACTCCAATAGGACTGGCTAGGATCAAGAACACAAAGGACACAAAATGTTGGAGAGGTTGTTGGGAAAAGGAAGCACTCATCCACTGTTGGTGGGAATGTAGACTTGGACAGCCATTATGGAGAGCAGGGTGGAGAAGCCTTAAAATACTCAGGGTGATCCTGCTGCCTGACCCAGTCATGCCACTCCTGTGTATATGCCAACAGTACTTGTCCTACAGCAAAGATACATAAACATCCATGCTTGTTGCAACTCTCTTCACAGTGGTGAAGGGCTGGGGCCAGCCCAGATGACCCTCAACTGATGATTGGATGACAAAAATGTGGTGCATCTATGCAATGGAGTACTACTCGGCAGTGAGGAAGGATGACATCATGAGCTTTGCAGGTAAATGGGTGGAACTCAAAGCCATTATTCTAGGTGAAGTAACACAGTCCCAGAGAAGAAAGGGATGAATGGTGTCCCTCACCTGCAGATGCTTACACCAATTCCTGTACAACATTATTGTTATATCTCTGTTTACCTGAAAGAAACTATGTTGTTATAATGTAACTCTCTCGACGGGCTCTAGAATTGATCTGCCACTTAAACTTTCAGACTCTGTAATTACTGTATATGAGTGGAAAGTATGTATTCATATTTTAGAGTAATATAAAATGAAAGGAGGAAAATGTGAATTCTTAAACATAAAAAAAGACTGAGAGAAAGATGCAGAATAGTTATGGCAGAGTGCATGATCTGGGGTGGGGTGGGGAGAAGGGAACCGGGAATATGTCTAAACTGAACTGAGAAATGATGTCTGAAATACACAAAACATCAATAAAAGCATTATAAAAAGAAAAAAAATCACATTGTGGCCTATAAATAAATGTAAATTATAAAAAGAATGCATCACAGAAAATCTGGCATTCAGGATATTTTCCTTCAGAGAAAAGGCCTGCCAAACAAAGGGCAGCCTCAAATAATCCCAGAAAATATGAACTCGGCTGCCAAATAAGGATGTGTTCTATCTCAGAGTACATTGTGAATGCTGATAGAGACTGAAAGGAACTGGTAGAATAAAGTCTCTGATATTCAAATGTTTTCAGTTGTTTTATTCTGTAAAATGCCTAGAAAGACTAGCTATATATCCATGAACATGCAGGCACCACACACACTTCCCAAACAGCATCATGCAAATTACTATCTAACCTATATTAAATTTATACAAATATTCTGCCTTTGATCTGTTTTTTTTTTCTTTTTTTTCATTTTTTTTTCAAGACAGGGTCTCCCTTTAGCCCCAGCTGTCCTGGAACTCGCTCTGTAGACCAGGCTGGCCTTGAACTCACAAAGATCCGCCTGCCTCTGCCTCCCAAGTGCTAGGATTAAAGGCGTGCGCGATCTGTTTTTTTTTTTTTAAATAAATTTTATTTACTTTTGTATGTGTATGAGTGTACTGTCTGAATGTAGATTTGTGCACCCGTGTCGTGCAATGCCGCGGAGGTCAGAAGAGTGTGTCGGATTCCCCTGGAACTGGAGTTAAAGACGGTTCTCAGCCGCCATGTGGGTGCTGAAGAGCAGTCGGTGCTCTTAACCGCTAAGCTATCTCTCCAGCCCCTGATCTGTTTTGTTTTTATAAGCACTTCACAAGCAGGGTGTGGGTTTTGTGTTGTGTCAATTTCATTGCTATTTTATAAATGAGATGCCTTAGTTATTTTTCTCTTGCTATGAGCAACCACCAGGACGAAAGGAACTCATAGAAAGAAGAATTTATTTGATCTTACCGTTCCAGAGGAATCAGAGTTCATCATGGCAGGAAGGCATGGTGGCCATAGGAGGCTGCGGCAGGAACAGGAGCAGAGGCTCATATCTTGAAGCAGACACAGGAAGCAGAGCCTAGGGTGATGTGGTTCCTCCAAAGAGGCCACTCCTTTGAAGAACTCTAAAACCAGTACCACCAACAGGGAGATAAAATGTGCCAATACTTGAAGTCTGTGGTGGGCATTCTCATTCAAACTGCCATGTAAGCCAGCCTTAATTAGACTAATTCTTGCCATGGGAAAATATGACAAATTCCTTAGGTAAAAATGTATTTTATTTTATAGTTCCAGGTTTTCAGTCCACTTATGCTTTGGTAGCTTTGTTCTGTTACTTCTGGGCCCTTGGTGAGGCAGAAGAGAGAGAGAGAGAGAGAGAGAGAGAGAGAGAGAGAGAGAGAGAGAGAGAGAGAGAAAGAGAGAGAGAGAGAAAGAGAGAGAGAGGCTTTTCTTCTCTGTTATTAGATGTGGGATGGTGTTTCCCCCAACCAGCAGAGCTCTTTGTCTCTCATTTTATTCTGGAAAATTACAGAGACTCATGGAAGTGTGACTTAGTCATTTCTGACAAGCTTTCCAATCCAATATGTTGATAATCAAAACTGACCAACGAAAAGGCCCTTTCTAATATTAATGATAGCTAATTGTAAAAAGCCAGCCTAATTCTATGAATTTTATTATTAATATTATGAGATCATGCCAGAAGGGCAAAAGTCAACATACCTTATTTAACATAATTTTGCTAAATTTTACTCTTTTTGGGTGCTTTTAGAGGGAGAAAAATAAAGACTGTCCCAAATGTTGTAGACATAAAATGTGCAATCCATTACCCATATCACTTAGGGAAAGTAAAGGTGGGGAGGAGAGAAACCAAGGAGATATAGTGGCAGGTATTTAAAGCCTGAGACACTACATGTCTCTTGATCTCACTATAATGTGGTTGAGAAGAATACAAATATTAGGACCACTGAGACAGCTCAGCAGGTCAAAACACTTGTTGCCAAATCTGGAGACCTGAGTTCAATCCCAAGACCCACATGGCAGAAGGAGAGAACCAATTGTACAATTTGTCTTTTGAGCACCACCCCCAGTATGGTGACGCATGTCCCCACAAACACACAAATAAATAAGGCTGATATAAAAGCCATATCAAAATTAAGAGAAATTATTTCCTACTGACAAATTCAGAATTTTTTTAAAAATACGACTTTATAATTATGTGGCAGACTACAACAAAGACAAAAGTTCTAAGTTGTTGTCAGGCTCCAGACAATCACATAAAATACTTTAGCTAGCATTCTGATTCTTTGAAAAGAATGTATGACAAGTTCCCTCTGCCTAGCAATCATGTTTGCCTTTAACATTGTTGAGGAATAAAAGAATAAAAATATAAAATCATAAGATTTATCTACAGTGATCTAAAGTAAAGAGTGCTAAGGAGAAAATATTGACTATCTGTAAGCATAAAAACATCATATAAGAACATAGAGATTTCTAATTCTATTAAACTCAATGTCTTCAGCGGAAAATTGTGCTGGCTGAGGCTCATCAGATTGCATTAAGTGAGAGAGGACTGCTGATGACAGGTCATGAAGATCAAGGAGTGACCCACCTCCATTCATCTATTTGCATGGCTTCCCATCATAAGGATGAGATGTCTGACTCTTGGGAAACTAGAATAGTCGCCTGCCAAGAAGAAGGACTGAGAAATGATTTCCTTTGAACTGAATATTTAATGCCACTGTGAATTTTCAGTCTACAGCAAAGATTTTACAAGACAAAGGGAATTACCACCCTGATGCATAAAATAATTTCCATCATGAACACTTATTTGTCACTGACTCAATTATGAGTGCAAATGTGGGAAATTCATTTTGTGTACAGTCATATTAGATATTAATGCATAGGTTCTAATTAATTATTAACTTATAGCCAAGCAGCATTAGAAAGTTTCCACCATTTGCCTTTCATTTTACTATGTCCTTATCTCCTTGAAGTAATTTCTACAAAACATTGTCTATGTACAACCATGTGAAATCTAAATTTTAGGGAGCTTTTCCTTTGCTGAAGAGTTTTGATGCTATAATTATGCTGGAGTTGGAAGTCTAATTTCAGTTCATCTGGTGTATAGTTTAAGATTTTAAATAACCATGTGATACACATGCAGCCTATCCAGGCATGTAAGCAGGTACATGTGAAGTTGTGTATGTATACAAATACGCATCAATATACATGATGCTGGCTGGGCTTGTTCTTATCTATCTTTTGGAACTATCTTTTGCTAAAGCCATTTGAGGAAGTGATAGACACTGCCATTCAGGTGAAAACAGAGTGGTCTTATATGGACAAAACCCACAGGAAATAGAGATACAGGAAGAAAAAATTGCCTAGGTTTATATCTACTGTGAGGAGACCCAGAAAACCAAGGGTATAATTTCAAGCACCATGTATCTTTCAAAGCTTTCTAAGAGGCACATTAAGCTGAAGTGAGAAATTGATATGGGATTTTGCTGAAGCAATCGGAACTTCCAGATTGAGGAAAAGAAGTTACTAAATCCATCTTCAGGTCTTTGAATATGCCAAAATTGCCTTCTGTGGAACTCACAAAACATTTTTAAATAAAAAAAAAACTTTCCTTGCATGTAGTAGTAATTTCTTTCATATGCCATATAAGTGTGCTACAAATATAACTTTCAATACATGTTTGTGTACGATAGACACACATATTTCCTGTAAAGTAAAATTCTGCCAAATGTAATGAGAGAGAGAGAGAGAGAGAGAGAGAGAGAGAGAGCACTCTATGAAAGTTCTGATACTGGTAATTGTAGCTTTGAGGTTCAGACTTAGTATTATCCCTTATTTAGATTTATATGAACAAAATAAAAGCATTATAATATATATATATATATTATATAAAACTTTGCAATAGTTATTGGTTATATTTAGGCTTTAATACATTTTTGTTTCTCTCTTTATTCCCAATCTTGCTCAAATCTCATAAAGATTTCAGATGAAATCTTTGGTCTTTGAAGCACATGATTAAAGTCAACCAAAGGTGAATAAAATAACGGTGCACATTGAATATGTATTTTCATTAGTGTGTACATTAAAACGTCTCTGACTTCTACAGTGATTTGAATTAATTAATATTCAGCAGCTTCTACCTTTGTACCTGACATGTCCTGGACAGGTGGTATTTTGTAATTAATTTAACATTTGAGTTGGACAAATAGAGTGTCATAAACATGCATAGGTTTATACATATAGATTGACAACATAATTGTCGTTACTCTTCAGAAATTCAGAATAATTTCAGGGATAAATAAGACATAGTATGATAGCTAAATGGGTATATATTATAAAAATAAAGAGAGGTATGGATTTCTCTGGGGGCAAACAGCTATATCACTTCAGAATTTGTAATAGATATTTTTCTCAAAATTCAACAGTTCCTCCTGAGTTTACTCAGGTAAAAGCAGATTCCTCATGGTAGCATACATGATTCTATGTTGTAAAATGTCTCTGCTAGCTTTATCATTCTGATCTGTTCTTTTTCTTCTTCTCCTCACACCAGTCCAAATTTTTGTGGTTCCTCTAACATGGCAAACTCACTCCTCCTTCGGGCTCTTTGTTCCAGCTTATTTCTCTCCAGGAGTAACTTTCTTCAGTTATTCATTTTAGTCACAGAGTCAAACATAGGTTACTACCTGTGGAGAATTTTTGTTAATTTTTTTATTGTGCATTTGTACATTTCATACAATGGCTTCCATCTAAATTTAGGCTCCATTTTCCATGCCTCCAACCCTCCATCAGAATTCATTCATTATACCATCCATGGTAAATTCTATCCATTCTAGTGAGAAAAAAAAATTAGTGGTCCAACCCATTCCTAAAGCCTAATAACCTTAATGACCAGCACTACAAATTAACCTCTAGTGGTTCAGTAGTGGCACTACGATATGTGGGTTAATGAATAGCTATCTAATTGGACTTCAAACCCTCTCAATGGGAGGGAACTCAGGGGTGGCACCGTAAACTCAGTCAAATACAGATAGCTGGAGAGGACATAGATCCTAGAGAAAAAAATCTATCTCTGTCATACCTCTTAGATATGACAAATGGGATTTCTTACCATATGCTTAATGTGAGATCATGTATTTAGAGACAAGCATACCACACACCACTCATCAAAGAAGCTCCTCATCGCAACAGACGGAGGATATTATGGAGTCCCACAACTGGACAGATCCAGAAAAAATACATCTGAGAGAGGCCCGATCCTTGAAGGCACATCTGGAGTTGAACCAAGGACTCACAGAATATAGCAAAATGAGAGGCAGAATGAAAATGAGTGCATCCCTGAATTCTGGGGAGACTTTTTAGGGGCTTAAGCAAAAATCATCCATTGAAATATGTCTGTATGTGGTGATCTCTAGGATATTGTTAAAATAAAGAGCTTTGAGAAGATGCCAATTCTTCAAACTAGATAAGTGTTGGAGAGAGTGAAGGGCAGCAGAGGAATAGAATTAATAATGCAGATTAGAAAATTGGATAAGGAATTGGATGTAGGAAACAAAAGAAGCTCATGAAATCACAGGATGTTTCCTAAGCTAAGAAGACTAAGATTAAAAAAAATAACTTAGGGAATATAACACAAGGAACAGGAGATAAAGAGTCAGATGCTATGTGTAAAGTAGGTATGACACCCAGCAGAGGAAATGGAGAAGGCAATAGCAAGTTTCTGAGCTCCAGGCAAGGAGATTACTACAAACAATTTGGGAAAGATGCAGCAGAATCATTGACATAGATAATATTAACAAATGGGAGATAAAAAAAATATGAGGCACCATTCATGAAGGATTCATGCCTATATTCTTCAGTAGGTTGGTTTGCAAAGGGTCATCGAGGAAGAATGGCAAGTACTGTAATATTAGCATGCTTAGGAGAATGTCACAGGTCTGGTACTGAAGTTATAGGACAAAGTTTTACACAGAACAGTTAAGGAAAAGTCATATAATTATATGAGGTGTCTTGACAATATTTTGGCTTATTATATCCTCTTCCAAGTGAGTCATAGAAACTCTAATCTTCCCCTGCCTGTAGCTGTCCTGAACCTTATTCTCTGACCTGCCCTGCCTGATAGTAGATCACAATTCCCTCCTTATCCTAGAATTAAGATCCTGCTCATTCATTCTAGATCACTCAACCCTCCTGACGTTAAGAGTCCTTGACCCATACTGTAGAGAAAGAAATGTTACACAGAGAGGCCCTGAAGGACCTTGGTAGACAGGTTTTGTTGATTTTTCCTTCTAGTCTATGCCAATCATGCCTGTGCAATGAAGTCTCCATGAAAACTCAAAAAGAACTAATTTACAATGCTCCTGTAAGGATAAAGGTTCACATGTTGAGACTCCTGAAGAGTGGCACCCAGAGAAGTTATGGAAGCTCAGTACCCTACTCCTGTATCCCTCCCTGAACATCTTTTCATCTATGTTCTTTGTATGATGCTTTAAAAAGACAAGCCAATATCTGGGGTGAGGCACAGATAAAACAACATCAATTGTATTTACAATAAAATTCGTGGTACTTTCATTTGAGATCTAAAGTATTTGTCTGGGGACAAGTTAGTCTTAGTGACTGAGTCCTTGGTCTGTGAGTCTGACACCGTCTACAGGTAATCCTTTCAGAACTTAATTTGATTAGAATACACCCAGCGCATGTCCCTAGTCTAGAATTCTTTACTTGCATGCTGATAGAGAGAAATCACAACTTCTGAGGACACAGAGCTGTGCTATGACTGTACAGTACAAAAAAAGACACTTGTTTTGATTTTGCTGATATATATATATATATATATATATATATATATAATGTATAATATAGTATATATAACAGAAAACAACAGGGGCAGGTTACTATTTTTTTAAATATTAGACTGTGGGTTTGGGGTTAGGAACTGAGACAGGAAGATTTGAATAGTTTGTGAAGCTGCTACATAAACTGGCTATAGCCCTAGATACTGAACTGATCTGGTGATATACGGGAAGAGAAAATATTGAAGACAACTGTAGTTGGTCCACTAATTAATTAGATGTTCTATAGTTATTAATCCCAAATAAATTAAAGTAGATTTAAGTCCAAATCTAAGGGTGGTATAATTAGATTATGAATAGTTTTAAATCATCAGATTCTAGTAGCTGGTAAGAACTTGGACAAAGCACTGTTTAGTTTTTTTTGAGGCAGGGTCTTTTCAAGACGGGGTGTCCCTTTAACCCCACCTGTCCTGGAACTCACTCTGTAGACCAGGCTGGCTTTGAACTCACAAAGATCTGCCTGCCTCTGCCTC
Organism: Rhizomys pruinosus; assembly: GCA_009823505.1. NCBI lineage: Eukaryota > Metazoa > Chordata > Mammalia > Rodentia > Spalacidae > Rhizomys > Rhizomys pruinosus. The sequence continues at coordinate 2,257,611 of VZQC01003447.1, read as the reverse complement.
CCAAGTGCTAGGATTAAAGGCGTGCACCACCATGCTTGGCCCTCAGTTTAGTTTTTAACTCATAACGTGCTTGGCACAAGCAGACAACTGATATACCTTTACCAATGAAATGTTGTACTATAACTATCAATTTACATGTCATTGCTATAATATGGTTTATAATAAACACAGATGGGCTGTAGAGATGGCTCAGCAGTTAAGAGCACTGGCTCTTCTTGCAGAAGACCTGCATACCCAGCACCCATATGGTTACTAAAAAAATAATGCCTGTAATGTAACTCCAGTTCCAGGAGAATCCGACTATTCTGACCTCTGCAGGTATTGCAAAACACAGGTCCACTTACATACATGCAGGGAATAAACACATACACATACAGGAAAATAATAAAATATTAAGAATTATATACAGAGACATGTATAGATGACATTTTCTCATGATGCTTTTCAGGAAGTGGGCAGTTTGTACCAAAGCTATAAATCAAATTCTTCACTTATGAAATATTATACAATCTCCAGATTAGGCTCTGCAAGAGCGTCTGGTTTAGCACCAGGTCCATCACCCAGAACACACATGGAGTAGTTTGAAGGCCTCAGAAAACAAAGCTGGACACAGAAGAAAAGAAGCACGCATTGAGACAAACCTCCTATTTTCCATCAATGTTGTACATTGTTTTTGTCCTGCAGATAAACTATTAATTTTCAGGGGAGACTAGAAATGGAAGCATGACCCAGTTTGCACCATTCTTCTAAGACTGGGAACACACACCCAAATATCTAGGATTCCATGCCTTCAAGGATTCCTAAGGTGCCCTTTAAAATAAATATAAAATGCCAATCTATTAGTTAATTTAGTTTGAACACCAGACACATGCCAATATATACATTTAAGAACTAAGTGAAAAATTGTGTTAAAGCCCAGTTCTTTTATTTACTTGTTATTTTTGCTTTGCTTTGGTTTGGGTTTCTGTTTGCTTCTTTCTTTGTTCTGCTTTGGGTTATTTTGTTTTGTTTCTGAGACAAGTCTTCCTGTAGCCCCAGCTGGGTTGGAACTATGTAGAAAAGGCTGGCCACAAACTCACAGAGGTCTGCCTGCCTTTGCCAATGTAGTACGGGGATTAAAGGAGTGAGCCAGTCCTGCTAAAGCCCAATTCTTAGACATTTAAAAGCTTATCTGGATACCAGCAACCTCACAAAGGTTACAACAGAAAACAATGGGAACCTAGGATCTTCTAAGGGACAAGACAAGAAACTACTGATATTAAAAGGAACCAGAAAGCAGAAAGGAAGACAGAAACTAACCGTTACAGTGCCAGTCACATTTCCGTTGCTCTGGAGGTCGGAGAGACAGAAAATCAGAGAGGCAGGATTAACAGAAGTGGGAAGAGGTCGGTGGCAGCAGCAGGCTTCCGGGACCAGTTAATAAAAATCAACTACAGATGTCAGGCATGGTGGCACACACCTTTAATCCCAGCCCTCGGGAGGCAGAGGCAGGGGGATCTCTGTGAGTTCAAGGCCAGCCTGGTCTACAAAGTGAGTCAGGCCAGTTGGAGCTACAGGGAGACCCTGTCTCAAAAATACCAAAAAAAATAAATAAATAAAAAAAAATATAAATAAAAACAACTACAGAACAAAAAGCCGAGAAAGCCAATGCCCAGGGTCCCTTAAGACTGCCCTTCAGCCAAACCAGGGTCCCTTAAAGACTGCCCTTCAGCCAAACCAGGTTTAAGGGATGGTCCAGGTCCTGAATATCAGGGGTAGAAATGGTAGGAAAGTAAGTGGAAGACAGAGAGACATGGGTGGGAGCAGTCAGCCAGGGAGGCCTGCCGTGCTGAGAACTGACTCTCTTTTTCTCTCTTTTCTGTACCAATATAAATAGGAAGCAGGAGAGATGGAAACCAGACCTCTACGGAGCCATGCAAATTTATTGACGAAAAAACCTGAAAGATCACCACTGCCCACCCCCACCCCCCACCCCCATGGCCTGGGGGCCAGAGATGGTGGGCACCTCCTCCTCAAATCCCCTAAATCGGAGTAGAGTGCACTCTCCCTTACATGCTCAGGGTTTATATATTTTTCTTTCTTCAAGGAGGAGGAAGTGGCTGGAGGCTGAGGGTGTGTCATATTGGGCAGATGCAGAATGGGTTGCCCCATTACAAGAAGAGTCTGGAAATGCAGTTCAGTCATGTAGAACTTTGGTCCATAGTGTGCCCTGTGATTGGGATGATGCTATATCAGAGAGACCAGGTAGGGGAGGGAGAGACACAGTCTTCCAGGAAGGCTGCCAAAGAGTGGCAATCATACAACCATGTGTGGAGCCCTCCGGACCCAAGATTTCTCCTTCAGATATAAAATATTTCAGTTAAAACCCAAGAAGTGTTCAGCAATAAGAGTAGAGATAAAATAAAGAGGACTCGCCCAACAGTCTCAAATCGCCTCAAGTATTCATTGGATAAAGTAATCAGACTACATTATAATCGCACACAGCACAAAAAGCAAGTCCTCTCTGGCAGAATATTGCATCACTTAGTCTCTCTGTACTTTGTCCACATCCATGGAAGCATTCAATAAAAAATCACCCAACAGACTTATGCTGCTTCCTAGTGTGGAAAGTCACAGGAGAACATTATCTTACTTTACTGATGAGAATAAGCTGGATAATCTACAAAATCGAGTTTATAAATCCCAGCAGAGAGCGGATAACATGAAGAAATCTAATGAACTGAAATTGTGCAAAGCATTCAGCCATCCTACCAGAGAGCAAACTTATGGGTACTGTCACCCTTGATAGAGATAAAGGAGTAAACTTAACTATAAATGTGTGTGGGGGTGGGGGTGGGGGGCATAGATTGAATTACAGGGGTAAGCTCACATGGCCATTTAGAACCCCTAGGAGCCTTAACAGTAGAAAAATAATCTATACCTACATGCTTGTGTGTCATCCCATTAATTCCTAGGGTGAGCCATGTAGAAAACACAGCACATGGACGCATTGTAAGGTATCCAAATACACAGAGAGAGCTTTCTTCAAAAATGGTTGGGTTTTATTGCCAGTGTGACTTCATTTCCCAGGGCCAAATCCCAGACCTTTGCATCACCACATCCCACCCCATGGGCATGGCCAGAGAGGTCCCATGACTCCTACTTGTGCCCTAGGGGGCACTGGTTGGAGTGCTAGCCCATTCATACCTAACTTAACTGAATTTTCCCACACATGTTATTTGTTCTTACCAGGTGGGAAAATACTCAAGTGTCAGGCATGGGTTGTAGGGAGTGCTTCTTTAAGTCTACTCTGTTTCCATAATGCTGTCTTAACACCCCAGCTTTTCCATGTGCCCTTTCAGCTGTATATTTCACTACTCTAGGTACCACATGCCTCCTCAGTGCTCTAAGGCTTTGGTTTCTTTGGTCTTTCTTGTTCTAGCATTCGTAGTCAGGCACTGAGTAACCACTCAGATGCAGAATCTAAGAACACCAAGAACAAAGCATGTCATTTGAAAACTAAACTTCAGATTTTTTTTCAGAAATGAACATTTTTTTCAACATTTTATGTGCTACAATACATATTTTCATATACAAGTTGTGAGGGGCTTGCAAGTTGAAAACACAGGAGAACAGTTTCACGTTCCTACAGTGTAAAACTCTTTAAGTGTGGCTTTTTTGATTCTGAAGGAATTATTCTTTGCAAATATTAATGGCATGATGCACATTTAATCGTGAAAATCCATCAGTCTACCTTTGCTCTCTTGAATGTTTTAATTTTAAACCGAATATGAAACTTTTATTAAAAGAATCACTGTACATTTGTATGCTTGGCGGGCTTTTCTTTCTCTCTTATTAAGTAATGCATAATTTGTGTCCAACTAGTTTTCATCTTTTAAATTTTCAAAAATTATTCTGAATATCCCTGTGTTATAATGCATGCCAACATTAAGTAGGATGAAGGGAGGGGAGAGGACGCTGCTGAATGTTCCACGATCAGCATTTCCAGCTCTTCCAGCATGTAAATACATATGACACCCTGTCTCTGATTATGGACTATGAGCCTTCCTCACTTGAACAGCTTTAGTATCTTCATGGTAATTTCTGCCCTGTGCGAAATTCCATAAATGTCACATCTGCTGCTGTCTCTTCCCCAGTTTCACATACGCTTTTCATGGAGCTAAAGGTTCATTGTTATAAAATGAGAAAATGTATGTGGAAGGGCTTTGAAAAGAATAAGTTGTGAAAGAAATAGATACATCTTTCCATCATCACCAAGAAAATCTTATTTAAAACTTAGCAAATTTGGATTATGAGCAATTCCTAGACAAAGAAGGAGCATTGTGTATTATGCCTATTAGAAGAACTACCAGACAATTAGGGCCCCTTCTTGGGACACTTAGTCTTGCTAATATAAGTACTTAAGAAAGGACTTGAATGAAAGATTGAAGAAAATTTTATTAAGAATTTAAAAGAACAGGGGCTGGATACATGGCTCAGTACTGACTGCTCTTGCCAAAGACCCGGGTTTGATTCCCAATACCCATGTGGTGGCCAACAGCCATATGTACCTCTAGTTCCAGGGGATCTGATGCTCTCTTCTGATATCTGAGTCCCTTGCACAACATGGGGGCACTTACACACATGCAGGTAATATACTCATACCACAAAATAAAAAAAAAAAAACAATTTTAAAGAATTTAAAAGAACAAACTTCAAAGCAGTCAAGCTGTAAATCCTGGCAGCTTCCTGGAAGAGGAAGACAAGGCAGAGGGAGAAATTCACACCATTTGACTTAAGCCAGCATAAGGTCAGCCACGTGGCTGGAAGAGGAGATTCAGAGAAAGAATGAAGCCCATAGTGGCAAGGAAAGCATGCTTAAAAAAGAGAGAAAGAGGGGCTGGAGAGATAGCCTAGCAGTTAAGAGTACCGACCGCTCTTGCAGAGGACCCGGGTTCGATCCCCAGCACCCACATGGCAGGCAAGAACCGTCTGAAACTCCAATTCCAGGAGAACTCCAGTTCCAGGGGAATCCAACACCCTCTTCTGACCTCTGCGGTATTGCACGTCATGGGTGCACAGGCTTGCATGCAAGACATTACACCATACACAACAGAAATAAACAAAATTGAAAAAAAAATAGAAAAAAAAAGAAAGAGAGAAAGACAGAAAGGAAAAGATAATGCTGTTCTTAGTAATTTCAGAAAAGGAGGTCAAAATACAAAGCTCCATGAGTGTTGCTCTCTATTTTTTTTATTTTTATTTTTATTTTTTTTATTTAGTTTTACCTTTGTTTGGGTATTTTTGAGACAGGGTCTCCCTTTTAGTCCAGGTTCCTGGAGCTCGCTCTGTAGACCAGTGGGCCTTGAACCCACAGAGATCCACCTACCTCTCTAAACTACAGCACAAGGGAACAAGAATTCAGGAAAGAAAAGTACACAAACTCATTAATAGAGTAATTATTTCTCCAATTTCTTTACCTTCCTGAAGGACTGTCCAGAAATGATAGTCTAGAGAACTAGTATGTGAAGTCTGCACCAAAGCCAGAAATTTCATTCTCATGACCAGAAGGAAATATTTTATTTAATGTGGCTTCAGTGTTTCTGTAACAGAAGCCCAAGACTGGTCTTCACAAGGAACTCTTAGGGACCTCCCATTTTGAAGACTGAAGGATGTAATGGTGCATTACCTTGGAATATTGTTGAGCAAGGCTTTTTCTTTTTTACTGTATCTGTTGAAATATAATAGATTAAGATAGCATATGAGAGGCTGGAGAGATGGCTTATGAGTTAAGAGCACCTATTGCTCTTCCAGAGGACCCGGGTTTGATTCCCAGAACCCACATGGCAGCTAAGAATTATCTTTAAGAAGGGTGTGGGGGCATGAACCTTTAAACCCGGCACTCTGGAGACAGAGGCAGGTGGATCTCTGTGAGTTCAAGGCTACAGAGTAAGTTCCAGGCCAGCTGGGGCTATAGGGAGACACTGCCTCAAAAATAACTAACTAACTAACTAACTAACTAACTAAACTAACTAAATAAATAAATAAATAAATGCATATAGAGTGTGACTTTTGAATATTTTATACATGAATATATTGTCAAGTTATTATCACAATTGAGTTAGCTTTCCCATCACCTCACATAGTTATTGTTTATAAATGAGAACTTTTTCTTTTTTTTTAATTTTTATTTATTTTCTATGCTTATGAATGTACTGTCTGCATGTAGGTTTGTGCATCCATGTCGATGCAATGCCGCGGAGGTCAGAAGAGGGTGTCAGATTCCCCTGGAACTGGAGTTCTCCTGGAATTGTAGTTAGGGACGGTTCTTAGCCACCATGTGGGTGCTGGGGATCAAACCTGGGTCCTCTGCAAGAGCAGTCGGTACTCTTAACCGCTAGGCTATCTCTCCGCCCCAAGAGAACTTTTTCTAACATCATTAAATTGTATCAAAATTGAATAAGTTACATTTTTGTTGTTGTGTTAAAACACCATGACCAATGGAATTTGGAGAAGGAAGAGGTTATTTAGCTTAAGTTCCAAATGGGTAGGAGTCCATCACAGAAGGAAGGCGTGACAGAACAGAAAGCTGAGTGCCCACATCTTCAAGAGGGCAATGGAAGCAGAGGATGATTGGAAATGTCCAAGGCTTAGGGACTCTGAGCTGGCCCCGGTGACAAGCTTCCTCCAGCATTGCCACACCTTCCAAGACCTCCCCAAACAGCACCACAAACTGGAGACAAAATGGCCAAGTACTTGGAGGTTATGGAGGATAGTCTCATTCAAACCAACACAAAACTCACAAAAAATGTAATAAAAAAATTAAAAAGCAAACAATAACACTGTCTCAGCTTGTGTACAATGTAAACATCTTACCAGGCTTTGGGAAAATAAATAGATAAACAAATAAATAAATGAGAACTTTTATGATCTAATGGATCAGCACATTTAAACTCTACAATAGAAAATACAAGATTGGTTATAGACATTGTGATTCATGTAAGATCCTCAGAATTCTTTCTCAATGTGTATTTGAATATATATATAATATATATATATATATATATATATAATATATATATTATATATAACATTTAACAAGTTTTAAATAGGAGGACAAAAGTGAGAAAACTATCTTATAGATAAGAAGAACTTTGCAGAAAAATAATAGCAAACCTTGGCCAATGATGATGTTTTTGCTCAAGGTTAAAAACCTACATATTCTGTGATCTCATGCAGTGCACTTGAACATACTGAACTGAACTCTGAGGCCAGGAAATGAACAGTTTTAAAATTTATTTAAAAGGATCTTTCTTTTTAAATCTACTTGCTTTAAATGTAAACTTTTCCCTTTCTTCAGATCCTGTCATCCTCCCTACCCCAATAAATAGAAATATTTAACAATCAGGAAGGAAGATGATGAAGCAATTAAGGCTTTTAGCTATCATTAGGTGCTGACTCCTCTTCTTCCTGTTATTGCACACTTCCTATCCCAGCAGATGAAATATCTGAAAACAATCACTGCAAGGGAGAACTTTAAGTAAAATCAGAAAGAAGCTACTAAAATCTCGAGAAGCTCTGAGACTTCATGAATAATTCTTGAATAGTGGCGTGAATGCTGCTTGCTCAACTCACAGACTCTTTCAAGTTGTTAGTTTCATGTTTTATTTAAGCTCAACATAAATGTTAACGTGGTCCTCATCAGATTCCTTTTATCTAACTCTGAAGACTGATGTGATGATGTTGTAATGTGGGAAGAGGGCCTTGGGGAGAGTCTTTAAATGCCCATCCAGGTATTCTGTGAGGAGTAATAGATAAATTTCTTTTCCAGGAATTGAGTTGTAATTTTTTTTTTGTCCCAGAAAACATTTGCTGATTGGTGCTAATTAGTCTTCTGTTTGCCAATTTGTGATCTCAATATGTTTTGTGGTGTGAGAAGTAGTGAAACTTTCAAGAATAATCTTTCTCTGGAATGATTCTGCTGAGCAACTGACCAAAAATTTGTATGTAATATAAGCATTAATCAAAGACAACAACCATTAAAAGCTTACTATTCTAGTGTTTCCACTGAGAAAGAAAATAAGTTTTGTCCACTATTCATTATAAATTGTTACTGTTATGAGTGTTTATGATTTAACTACTCAGTATTCCTCAAGGGATATTTAAATCTCTGTGTTACTTCCAAATTAACTCTTGGACCTGAAATCATTTGTGAATCAGTTTGTTTCTTAGTGAAAACTCTGCTTTGAGGTACTATATTTCATTCCATAATTAGGGCATCTAACTACTCCAAGTAATGTACTGTTTTTGCATTTGAATGTGAGAGAAGGGAGTGGAGATGTTTTCATGGTGTTGAAATACACGTACACACACATGCACACATGTGCGCAAGCACACACACACGCACACACACACACACACACACACACACATATATATATATATATATATATATATATCATGATATTTTGGATAGCATAGTAACACACCTCACTTAATGAAATGTTAATGTATATGTATGTGTATGTGGCTCAGGAGGACATTGAGAAATTTCCCCTAGAAATCATTTCATTAGATAGTAGATGTATGAAGTTTATTATAAGAAGATGTTCATCCAGTAAACATAAGCACTATTTTTGATAAAAAAATTAGAGACTAACATTTCCAGAATAGGTGTTTTAATAATTTTGTTCAAAAAAATCCTTCCATCTACTAGTGGTTTTCTTCTGGGGTCATTTTGCTGGCACCATCACATGCATTTCAACTATTGCCAAATGCCCAATTCCCTGTACCAGAACTTACAAGGTAGTTTCCATTTGACTGAACTTTATAAGACTGTAGAAGGATTTGAAATCCAATATATTAAAACAGACCATCTGTCTATGTGTTCTGAAGCCAAAAAAACTGTGGAGCTTCTGGTTTATTTCCATTTATTACATGAGAATTGACCAATCTCTCCTCATATGTCTTCACTGTTACAAGATGAAAGCCTCACTCTTACACAAAGTAGATTAATTCATCAGACCACTGAGCTGTATCTAAACTCAAGGTAAAAAAATATCCTTCTTAGATAGTGTTAGATACTCCTTTTGTACACAACCATCCTAAAACAACATATGCTTGCAAATAATAATTAGTCATATTTCCAAAAAACCAATAGAAAGAAAAAAATCTCAGACACAGAAATTAAGTTATCCAACATTATATTAAAAGGAATATGGTTAATTAATAATGTTAGGTTGAAAGGAGAAACATCCCACATGAGTGTAGTGATCAGTTATTTCAGTTCACCATATCAGTGCTATCTTGCATATCACACACAGAACAACTCAGCCAAAAAGTTTGACACATTCGAAACCATTTGCTGTCAGTCTATTGCCATCTACTAATTTCAAGGCATAATATTTGAATGTTTACTTGAACTGTGAATCATTAAGTTCACAACATAAAACAAAACCAAATTGCTGACATGAGGAGATAGGAGAGCTCTTCCCTTATTGCTCCTCTCATTCACCATGTGAACTTCAGCAATTCCCTTGACCTTTTGGGGCTGCAGTGACCTCATCTTTATAAATGAAGAGAGTAGACTAAATTATGTCAAATTCCCTTTCAGTATTAACGTTCTATTTCTAACAAACCAAATCCTTTACATTTGGGAGAGACAGACATAAAAAAAAAGAGGGGGGGGGGGCTGGAGAGATGAGTCAGCAGTTAGGAGCTCCAACTGCTCTTGCAGAGGTTCGATTCCCAGCACCCACATGGCGGCTAAGAACTGTCTTTAACTCCAGTTCCAGGGGGAATCCGACACCCTTTTCTGACCTCCACCGCATTGCACGACATGGGTGCCCAACCTACATGCAGACAGTACACTCAGACACATAAAAAAACAACAACAAAAAAATAAAAATAAAAAAAGTGTGCGTAAAAATGTGGGTAGATTTGCTAACTTTGCACTCCCTAAGAAGCATCTCTGCTGCATTGTCTGAGATTCCATCAAGTATTTTTTCCCCTCAGTCCTGGATGACACATGCTAATTAGAAGAAAAATGCCTTTCTAAGTGAGAGGGTGTCTCTTTGTCTTCTATTTCACCATACGGCTTCTGGGTTCAGAGAAACACTTTTAAAAATATGCTATTGTTTGAACTTATTGCCCTTGTCTTGAGCACTTTATTTTCTGTCTTCAGATTTACTATTCATTAGTAACACTATGACAAAAAGGAATATGAATGGCATTAAGAAACGAACTATTATTCAACCTCCCAAAACAATGTTAAAGCTTACACATTGCAATATTGTAAAGGCATTTGCTGTTTAAGTATAGGGAGATACTTTCAAATGATCATAAAAATGTGGGGAGACTTTTCATGTGAACAGCAGATTCAAAGACACACTCGTTTGTAAAGATAGCAATAAAGGCAAGATTTAACTCCCCACCCCAAACTAGAACGTCATTATGTATCAAATATATTATTTGGGCTGGAATGGAGCATGACATACTAAATGTTCTGACCATTTTAGCATATGCATTGATAATATATGGCTCATACAACTTTCATAACCCTCTCTACTGTTTCTTTTCTAATATCCCTCTAAAGACATTTGCAGTATCTATCATTCTTCATTTATTTTGCATGCTGCATTCACCCATTGTGGATAAACATGAATAAAAAATTCTGGAGGTATGAATAGTTATCTTTGCTGAAGCTTGGTGAGGCTTTAATAAAATATACATGACACCAGTGTCCGGGTGTATGTCTGTGAGTCATACAGCAGTGAAGAAATCCAGAAATAATTATGATCTTTTATGATGATGGAGGAATTAGCACCTCAGGATTATGCATTGACAAGCAGCAAGGATCTCATCTCCCATTTGCCCTTGAACCACTTCACGTGAATGCAAATAAGTCACACATGCATTGCTAATTTAAGAACCTGATCCAGACTAGGAATTCAGCCTGGAAGAGAAAACAGGAAATACCATTTAACTTTGATGGCTTGAAACTCGAACCTGGAACCTCAGCATATAATCTATGTTGCTTATCACACTTTCAAACAAAAGCTTCCAATAAGAAAGTCTGGTCCTGGTAGCATAACAAAGGGATTTTTTTTGCCTCTTGCCCCCACATTAACAGTGTTTTCAGTTGTGTATACAAAATAAAACTTTTCATATACTTGTATTAAATTCTCTGAGGTTGTCTGCTTCTGTTTGGGGTTATTATGATAAAATATATTACACAGGCTGAGTAATGAAGAACAGAAATTTATTCTTTCATGTTTATAGAGTTATGCCAAGTTCAAGGTTCTGGGACTTGGTGTGGACTTTCTTACTGAATTCTGACATGAGAAAGGTAGAAGGGCATGAGATAGTAAAAACCTGGTCCTCACAAGCAGAAGAGCTGACCAGGGTGAATGCACTCCTGAACTCTATTTTTATAAGCACATTAATCCATTCATGAAAGTAGAGCTCTCATGATCTAACCATCTCAAAAGGCCACACTTTCCAGGACTGTTGCTTTGCAGATTATGTTTGGAAGGGATAACCAGTCAAACTATAGTAGTAGATAATATATGAATGTTACTTAGAGTTCTTGAATTTGTAAAACTATACCAAATGCATGCAGTTTTGACTACACAAAAATACTGGACATTTCCCGTAAGTCATTTCCAGTTTGGTGAAAGATGAAGACATTTGAATCATTAAAGCAAGGCCGTGCTTGCAGCACTTAGGAGACCAGGAAAAGCTCCAGCTCTTAGCATAGGGAAAGAGATAATTGCATCATAAAATGGGCAGAGATATGCAGTGCCATGTTAACAGAGCTTACATTTTTATGATCAGCACTTCTTCATATTTGAATCTTTTCCTCAAAATATTGCCTTGGAAATTAAATAACTTTTTAAAAAATAACAAGCTAATAGAACTATTGTCATCCTTGTACCAAATAATGATACTTTTCTTTCATTGCTGAATTTTCAAAACAAAGAGTTTAGTTTATACAATGTTGTTTGTATTAGTCACTTTTCTGTTGCTGTGATAAAACCACCATGAGCAAGGGAACTTATAAGAGGAAGAGTTTATTTGAGCTTACAATTGACAGTTCCAGGGAATTAGAGTCCATTGTGGTGGGAGGCATGGTGGCTGGAGCTGGAGCAGAAAGCTGAGGTTCACATCTTGCAATGAGCACAGGAAGCAGAGAGAGAGAGACTGGAGATTGCAAGGCTTGTTAAATTCACTAAGCCTGCCCCCGATACTTCCTCCAGCACGGCCACACCTTCTAAGACGTCCAAGAACAGTGCCACCAACTGGAGACAAAATGTCTGAATACTTAAAGCCTATGGGGTACACTCATTCAAACTACCACATTCCACTCCCTGGCCCCCATAGGCTCCTGACCATATAAAATGCAAAATGCATTTAGTCCAATCTTAAAAGTCCCCATAGTCTTTACCAGTCTCAATTCTATTCAAAAGTCTATAGTCCAAAATCTCTTCTGAGACACAGGCCAATCTCTTAACTGTAAGCTCCTGTAAAATCAAAAGGCAAATTACATACTCCCAACATACAGTGGAACTGAATACACATTCCCATTCCAAAAGGGAGGAATAGAGGCATAGTGAGGAAATACTGGACCAAAACAAGACCGAAAACCAGCAGGGCAAACACCAAGTCCAGTAGCTCCATGTGCAACTTCTGGGACTTGACTTCCAAAGGGCTTAGATGGCTCAGCTCTTCCAGTTTTGCTTGCAACATACATCTCTTTCTTAGGCTGGTACCACTCCCTGTATGCAGCTCTCCTTGGCAAATATCTCACAGCTCTGGCATCTCGAATGTCTTCTTGGGGTCTCCACTGCCAACCAGGCTTCACCTTCACGGCTTCACACAATGGCCTATCAGAGCCTTCTTTATTCAGGGTCGACCCTGCTGCACTCTGCCTGGCCTCTGTGGCTCTCTGAAACCGCAGAGGAAGAACTGAAGACCCCTTCACTCTTGCATCCTTCATGCCTCTAAAGGCAGCACCACGTGAATGAAATTGCCGAATTTGGCTGCAAGTTCGGGATGGACTGTCTCCTACTTTAACCACATTGGCCAATTTTCTCTGCCCTGGACTTGTTGGAGTAGAAAACGCTTCCAATATTTTCCTTTCAGAAATTGGAGGCTTAGCTGGGTGTGGTCTTGCCCTGAAGGTACTGATTCTGTTGTTTAATTGTAAATCTCGAGGCCTCTCCTTAATCACTTTAATCTCACCTTTCCCGTTATTTACTTGTAAATATCCAGGCCTCTCCTTAATCACTTTAGCCTCCTTATCAAAAGGAACCTCTCCTTCACAAGGTTTGGCCCCACCTTTAATCTTCCCAGTGCACTTTTCTGATCCAAAATGTACATTCTGCATTTCTTTCTGCCCCATCTGCTCTTCTTCACGGTAGATCCGTACAATATTCACCACTAACAGCCACGCCACCATTTCTACATTAGGCTGTCTTGAAATATCCTCCACCACAGACATTAGTCCATTGCTTTTCAACTTAGCATCAGGCAAGCATTTGGGCTGTGGGCAAACTGCTGCCAGACTCCTTATCAAAATATCCCAGTTGCTGCCTAAGTCTTTATTTTCCTCTGGAAATACATTTTTTGCAACAATGCTTTCTTCCAGGCTTCTGCTAGAAAGGCGCGCTAAGCTCTGCTTACAGTAGTCAACAGCTTTTCTAGCCCAAAGTTCCAAAGTCTTCCATATTTCTCCAAACATCCACATGGTCAGGTTCTTCACAGCCAACAACCCACTCTCTGGTACCAAATAATTGTATTAGTCACTTTTCTGTTGCTGTGATAAAACACCAGGACCAAGGGAACTTATAAAAGGAAGAGTTTATTTGAGCTTACAACTGACGGTTCCAGGGAATCATACTCCATTGTGGTGGGAAGCATGGTAGCCTGGGCTGGAACAGCAAGCAAAGGTTCACATCTCGAAATGAGCACAGGAAGCAGAGAGAGGGAGAGGCTGGAGACTGCAGGCTTGTTAAACTCACTAAGACTGCCCCCAATAATGTACTTCCTCCAGCACAGCCAAACCTTCTAAGACCTCCAAGAACAGTGCCACCAACTGGAGACAAAATGTCTGAATACTTAAAGCCTATGGGGGACACTCATTCAAACCACCACATTGTTCATTTACAGATGTAACATGAAATATTTAGTATCTACAATGTACCAGATACTAAAGATGGACTATGTATGAATTAACTGTAATCTATATGGTGTTTTGGAAAAAAACACATTATTATTACTATGTAATATAATTCAAAAATTTCAGTAACATGCCAGGAGAACAACTGGATTCACAGTAATTCATATCATCAATGAGCACTTTGTCCGTGCCAAGACAATAGTATGAACAAAAAGTTACTTAGTAAATGTTTCCATGTCAGGTAACGCCTACTAAACTTTAATTAAAATGTGAATTTATTTTGTTTTATTTAAATTTCTTTAACAATTTTATGAAGAAATGTATTAATCTAGGCCAAGGATAGGGCTATGGGAAACAGCCTAGTACTGAACACCACTTGGCTTCCCAAGTTTGCTTCTTGCATAATGATGAAGAGACTTTTAAAAATCAATGCACTCATTTTACTATTAAGTAAATTATTCAACTTATAACTTTGAGACTTTACTTCTAAGACTATCATATATAATCACATAAATGTTAAATGGGAGAAACACTGCATTCTATCCAAAGCAATTATATACACTACTAATCAAAGTGCTCTTAAGATCAGGAGCCTCTCAGGATGTCTAATCTGAAAGTGAGTTTTTTTGTTGATTCCTTAAGAGGAGAGTGGCATCTACTTACTCAAGTTTTAGCAGTCAATGTAAATCAGTGGTTAAGAGTATGGAACCCACATTTGAAGTTTCTTAATCATTGGCCTGTATCTACCACGTGTCTCTAAGACTGTGGGAAAATGACTCATCAATGGAGCTTCATGGTTTCCTTTTCTGAATGGTGGCACTTGTTTGTGCCACTGTTTCAAGAATGTTAAAGTATGTGTTAAATGTTCTGGTATTAATTGTTAATATGTTAATTATAATTATTGCATATATATATATATATATATATATATTCTTGCAATGTAATTTTCCAAATTATTATCTTTACTATAGACATTTCTGGGTTGCAGGGTAATAATTTGATACACATGAATAGGGAATACTTATCAAATCAAGGTAATTACGTTTCCATTTTTCTCTTATTACTTTGTGGCTAGAGCATTTGAGTTCCTCTCCTTTAGTTACTCATAAGACAGAGTAGTTTATTATTTGTTATAGTTACATTACTCTATGCTCTGCTAATATTCTTGGTCATGGAAACATAAAAATGAGACAAACATTCTTTGAGAACATAATCCCTTCTCAGAGGCTCTTCTAATATTAACCTCTTCATGAGGTATACTATCATCTTGGTCTATAAAGCAAATATTGAATTGGTTGTCTAACTCATGTACACAGAAATCTGTGTATCATACACTGAGATCATTATATGCACTGCACGGTAGTTTATGGCCTGTGTTATACCTATTCAACCATGAGTCTCTTCAGAGTTAGAGCCATGGCTTGTTCTTTATTCTCAGAACATACTATATATTAGACTTACATAAAAATATTAGATAAGCTGTAACCACCATAAAGGATCAAGCCTGGGATAATCAGAGGAAATAAATACAAGCTGGTTGGTGACCTCCTCTGATCTTTATTCTTCAATTAATGTAACTTATTAATCTTGCTTTATTTTTCATCACATGACTCTGCTATCAACCAAATCTCTAAGTTCTATTGCTATCTGCTGCTATCTGCTGTAAAGGTTACTCATTTTAGTAACTTAAATAGCAATTGTTTGATTATGGGAGTATGGGCACATATAATATCATTTTTTAACAAGGGATATTTATATTAAGTTATTGGATCAAGGATGGAGATAAATACCACCCACCCAACTCAAATATCCCTAGTTAGCTGCTCTCAAAACACTGTGACCCTACCAACTTGGGCAGGATAGGGCTTATTTGGCTTATATCTTCCAGGTCACAAATCATCAGTGAGAGAGTGCAAGGTAGGAACTCAGAACAGGAACCTGGAGCACAGACCATGGAGGATTGCTTCTTACTGGCTTGCTCCCTCAGTCTGTGCTCAACCACCTTCTTATATAATACAAGACACTTGTCTGGGGGTGGTACCTACCATGGTGGGTTGGGCCCTCCTATATCATAAAACAGTCAAGAAAATGCCCTACAGACTTGGCCACAGGCCAGTCCAATGGAGGCAATTTTCCAAATGAGGACTCTTTTACCCATTTGTGTCAAATTGACAACTAAAGCTGCATGGCACAATTATCCCATTGCCAACTTGATACACATACATATCACTATTAAACTATAACCTTACCATTTCTTATCCCCAATGTATAATGTTAATATTAACATGACAACATAAAATTGTACAAAAGCCCCACATTTATTTAAAGTTCAAGCACTTTAACATCAAAGTCTCTGTTAAAATTCTTTTAACTGTGGGTTCCTATGAAATCCAAACCAAGAGAAATAGTCTTATTTCAAAATTGTAGAATCAGGCAACTTAAGGAAAAGCAAGGTAGACATCACCAGTCTTCAAAAGGATCTCCAAAAGGTTTCAGCAGCTCTAATTCTCTGGTTCTGCTGTCCACCACAGGCACAGCTTGTCTCCTAGTCTCAGTCTGTCTCCTCTCCACACCTGCTGCCACTATTGGTAGTCATCCTGTGGTCCTAGCATTTCCAATACTCTAGAATCTCTACTGAAACTGTAACATGGAGGGGAGAGACAAGCTCATTCCCATGAGATTGTGGATGCATGAGAGCCAGATGCAAATCACCTCACGGGGGCGGGGGTGCATGCAGAGTCCCTATTGACCATTGCTGAGAGGACCTGGGCCGTTGTTTTGTTGACCTAGTGCTGGCCGTGGGCAAAGCAAAACAGACAACTGAAGAGAAAAAGACAGAGAAAGGCCAGGAGGTAGAGGATGCTCCAGGTGACCAATGTAGCAGAATCAATAATGGACTTTAGCTTAGACCACACCTGTGAAACAAAGCTGGTATCAAAGGCTATGACCTCAGGGTGGGTAGAGTTAAGGGAGATAATTTGAGAACCAAGGGTCAATGTGTAATTCATGAACCATTGGGACCAAGGGCCCCTAATGTAGTAGGCAAGCTCCTGAAGGAGCTGAGAGATACTGGTGACCAGAAAAGGGATGGCAAAAGGAGAAGAACCTACGGTGGCAGGAGCTCTGAACCATAGTGTGTAGTGTTTGGATTTCCTTGCCCAAAATGTCAATCTGCTGTTGTAAGTTGAGGATAGCGGTGTGAAAATGGGAGTTGATTAGGTTTTGAGCTTGGAGGGCCAAAGTGGGGATTCACCCCTTGATGTTGGAGGGTCCCAGTGGGGCCAGAGGGGCACAGGAGGAGCACAGTGAGATCGATGTTTACATTTAGCAAGGGGCAGGTCTGGGTAGAGGTGGTGGAGCGAGTGGGGGGAGAGATGAAAACGCAGGTGGAGGGCCCGATCCTGCTCCAGTAGGGGCAAATGAGTGGTCATGATGAGGGAATCAATGCTCTCATTACCCTCGGCTATAACTTCCTTTAGGCCTGTGTAGGAGCAAACATGTTCAATAAACCAAGGCTGTGCATGGTGTTCCAGAAGGTCCTTGATAGTAAGTAAGGTGACATCTAAGGGGGAGTTAGAAGCATTCACAGAGGCGAAAGGCAGAGATCAGAGGGTCTGAACAGCATATTGTGTATCTGAGAAGACATTCAAAGGGGCATTCTGGACACGGGAGAACACTTGGTGTATAGCCAGGAGCTCACCTAATTGGACAGACCCAGGATTAGGCTAGAAGAAGACAAGGGGAGCATCACCATTGTAAAGGATGAAGCCAAAGTTGGTCTTGCTACCATTAGTGAAGGCAATGCGTGTGTTAGGAATGGGCTGGAATTGAGAAAATGAATGACAGTGAAAGTCAACACAGATAGAAGGGAAGGTCTGCAAACATTTATCACATGTGTAGTGGTTGTCAAGTGTCCCAGGATAGCCCCACATCAATGTCTGAAAAAAGGTACAATCCCTCCACAAGGAGTTAAGTTGAATGAAGCCAAAGTTGGTCTTGCTACCATTAGTGAAGGCAATGGGTGCGTTAGGAATGGGCTGGAATTTAGAAAATGAATGACAGTGAAAGTCAACACAGATAGAAGGGAAGGTCTGCAAACATTTGTCACATGGGTAGTGGTTGTCAAGTGTCCCAGGATAGCCCCACATCAATGTCTGAAACAAGGTACAATCCCTCCACAAGGAGTTAATTTTGACAACAGGGAGGGGCAGAACAATTTTGTCGGGTTCAAGATTCTAAATATGGTTGCAGTAGGATCTGCCTTTAAACAAAAGGAGGAGGAGGACTTCAATGTAAGGAGTAATGTTTGTGGCTATCATTGTGTGAGGCATGAAGCCAGAACAAGGAGCCATCCTGCCAGATGGCCCCAAAGACTCCATCCAAGGTCCCTAAGACCGGGACAAGGAGGGTCCTGTCTGGTTGGAAACGGTCTGTGGACAGGGAGAAGAGGCTGCTGCTAGCCTCATCAATGACAGTCTTAGCGGGGGGGGGGTGAGGGGGGATAGGGGGGTCAGCAAAATTATTTCAGAGGGGGAGTGATTCCCCTTCAGGAGGGAAAAGAGGGGGTCAAGCTTTGAAGAGGCTATTGGAAGAAAGGGCTTGAGCCAATTGATACTACCGCAGAGCTTTTTGGAGGTCATTAAGGGAGTATATATCTTTAACATGTATATGGAGATCAAGGGGTCTGATTGTCTGGGAGATTTGGTAACCCAAGAACTGATATGGCTGAGCAAGTTGAATTTTATCAGGGGAGATATGCAAATTGATGAATTCCAAAGATAAGACCAGTTTTCTAAGTAGGAGGTTAAGGGTATCAGGGGAGGGATGGGCTAAGAGGATGTCATCTGTGTAGTGGATGTATTTGCAGCATGGAGGGAGGACGTTGAAGGCCGAGGCTACAAAATTTTGTCAAATAGTAGGGCTATTTTTCATTCCCTGAGGCAGTACTTTCCACTGGTATCTGTTGGCCAGTTTGTGTACATTGGGCTCCCACGCTGTAAATGTGAAGTAAGGGTGGTCCTGTACTGCCAAAGGAATGCTGAAAAAGCAGTCCTTGAGGTTGATGACTGCAATGTGCCATGATGGAGGGATAAAACTGGGGTGGGGAAGTCCATCCTGAGGAGAGCCCATCTTTTTTATATGGAGGTTGATTTGTCGGAGGTCTTAAAGCAGCCTATTTTTTTCCTGATTTTTTTTCTTAATAACAAAAAATGGGGGTATTGTGAGGACTAAGGGATGGTTCAATGTGTCCTAATGCAAGTTGTTGAGCAATTAAGGACTTGAGGACAGTGAGTTTTGGTTCAAGTAGAGGCCACTCTCAACCCAGATGGGGTCATTAGTGTCCCATTCAAGACAGGGAGTTAGGGGAGCAGTGGACCTTAGAATTGGGGGTGAAGGGTCTGGTTAGTAAAGGGATTGTCCCTGCCTGAGAACCCACTCCTATCCTTGCCTATGAAGTCCTCTAATAGTAAGGACTGTAGTAAGGATGGCACCCATACTGAATAAGATGTCCCTTCCCCAGAGGGTGCAGGGGATGTCAGTATTGAGGGGCTTGATGGTCCCTGAATTCCCATGATAATCTTCCCATACCATCCCATTGATAGTTTGTTTAGTGGCAGTTAACCCTAAACCACAGATTCTAAATTCAAAATCAGCCCTGATCATCTTCAATTTCCTTTGAAACTTCACAAGCCCGGCCTCTGTCATCTACAACTCTAAGCAGAAGGGTTCCAATCTCCACAGCAACAGCTCGCTAAAATCTAAGCACTCCATGACTTTTCCATCTCACTGTTCCAAATGCTTCCACACTCCTCCTAAAAATAACTGGGTCAGTTATGCCATAGCAATACCCCACTCTTGGTACCAATTTCTGCTCCAATTTCCTTTCAATTACTATGGTTAAAAAAAAAAAAAAACCTGAACAAGACCAACTTAGGGAAGTTGGTCTTTCTTCCCTAAGTTGGTCTTGTTCAGGTTTATTTGGCTAACAAGCACAATACATCATCAAGGGAAACCAAGGCAAGTGTTTAGTGTAGGAACTTGGAGCACAGACCACAGAGGATCACTGCTTACAGACTTGCTCCCCTAGCCTGCTCTGTTATACAGTAGATGACCTCTTGCCCAGTGTGGCACTGCCCACACTCCCACATCACTCAACAATCAAGAAAATTTCCCTAGATATGATCACAGGCCAGTTCAATGGAGGAAATTCAAGTGTGTCAAGCTGACTACTAAAGCTATCCAGCACAGAAACCACAAATGCAGGTGGATTCACAGAATGGAAGATCCAGCAGATAATTCTGCACCCTCTCCTCAGTGAAGTTCAACTTCACACACACTAAGAGAAAACAGAAGCCAAGTATTCCTAGTAATATGCCCGGACCTGCACTCTCATACAAGTTCATTTATTTTTACAAAGAAGAAAAAGTAACTATAAAAAAAAAATCTCATGATGAATTTGTTAAAATGCCTTTATCATGAGAAAATAATATGAGAAAGAGAAGAGAAGGAGTGAGAGAGAGAAAATTCTTTAGTATCATGTCAGCAATTAGCAGAGGCAAAAATGAATCCTAGACTCGAATTGTACTGAAAGACTCCACAGTTCTTAAGCTTATGTAACAGCTTCTGTCAAGTCTCAATTTCTGGGAATGAGAAACAATGTAAATAGTCCGGTCAGATGGAGTTGAAGCCATATTCAAATGCAATTTACATACTGGTTTCTGATATTCAAAATCAAAACCTTCCTAATGGCTCCTTCTAGAACCATAGTTAATTGAACCTGGTCAGTGGAGCAATGTGCAGAGAATATATAAAGCCTCCTCAGTAAAAGTAGAAAATCTTATTTCAAAACATAATGCAGATGGAGAAGAAATTATAACAAACAGTAGTAGACCCTCTATCACATGAGTCTCCATCCCATTTCTGTCTTAGTTCAACTTGAATTATGAAAGTGAAAATGTACTTCTTTTTGTATTTCTTCATTGAAATAAGCTTTTCTGTGGATTAGCCTCCACCCACTAAAGGAAAAAAAAAGTCTCATATGTTGTTGATTTTGATGACTGAAAGTGTACTTATTTTTACACAAGAACTTTGATATAAATACAGCCAGTGGATTTATTGAACAGTAAAATTTTGTTATGTAGTACTAAAGGAATAATTTGCTGGGCTTCTTTTTCTCTTTCTTGTTGCATTGTTACAGAGCAACTTGTACAGACTGACACTTTTGAAAGAAAAGCTTGTGTGTTATTCACAAAGCCCAGCCAGAAGCAAGCTTTATTCTGTGATTCAGTAATTTTGTAGGAATGAGGTTTTGGGTGAGAAACATAAACTCTTTCTGTGCATCAAATGGAACAGGTATTTTTTTGTTGTTGTTCTCTATGATTCAAAAACTGAATTTGATTACGTATTCAACTAATGAGTTAAAAAAAGATTAGTAGGCTTTAAATTTGACACATTCAGATTAAAATATGTCAATCTGCACTAAATTACAGCAAATCACATGCCATGTTTAATTAGGAAGTCTTGTGTTTATATTTTATCTTAGTACAGGGAGGCTGCTCTAGGAAAACACCATAGAATGAGAACCTTGCAAACAAACAAGGAACACAGGTCTCACATTTTGAGGCTGAGAAATTCAAATTATCTAGTAGATAATACTTCTTTTAGACTCCAATTATTACTCCATGTTTGATTCAGGTGGTAGTGTTCAGAGGGTCATTTTACCTCTTATAAGGGAATGAATTAAATTCATGAATATGCAGGTTAAGATTATAACTTTTATGTTTGCTTTTGTTATTGTTATTTTTTTTCCTTGCACATATTTATGCAGTGTTAAGGAAGGAAAGTAAGGCATCAAGTGTGCTGGCTCTGCACTCTAATATTGTATTATAATCCCATCCTGTACATGCCTCTGTGCCTGTGTGTGTGTGTGTGTGTGTGTGTGTGTGTGTTGACTTAGTAAGTCTTTCAGAACTTACCCAGATTTGCCTTGAACAGCTCACTCTGTAGACAAGGCAGAACTTGAGTTTGTGGCCTTCCTGCTTCAGCCTTCTTAGCAGCTGGCATTATAGAGTTGCATTTCTAGACTTGTCTTAAACCTATAAATTTGGCAGTAAGCAAACACTTAAAAGTTCATATCATTCTTTGTTGATGAGTGCATTTTTCCACGATCAGACCATAGCCAAAGCTGTGAAACAGTGACCCAGTATTTGAGAAATTTGTATTATCCAGAGTTTAAAGAGTTAAACAATGTAATCCAAACATTTCTTACTTGCTATCTGTGATAACTCCTATTTCGCCTGTGGCTGAGCTGTTCAAAAAGGATATTGATAATGTACTTTCTGTTGTAGAAATAAGTGAAAAATGAGAGCCTGGCGTCCCTGAGATGGACATTTGACATGAGCTTCAGACAACTGTGTTTCTTTTGAATTCTCAAATTTTAGATTGTAATGTGAAATTCTGATCAAATTTAAATGTATATAATTTAGACATTTTCTAAACCCTTTGAAAGAAATGATTATAAAAAAGGGAACAGGTCTCAAAAAAATAATACTCTAATAACTCTAAATATACTCTAATTACTCTGATTTTATTTTATGTTATCTCATGTTATTTCACGTGGATGGATGTATTCCCTGTATGTAAGTGCATCCAGTGGTGTGCAATAACTGTGGAGGCCAGAAGAAGCCATCAGGTCCTCTGGAAATGGAGTTTTGGATGGCTGTTAGCTGTTATGTGGGAGCTGGGAATTGAACCCAGGTCCTCTGTAAGGGAGGCCAGTGCTCTTAACTGCTGAGTGTTCTCTAGCTCTCTGATTATTTTTATTTTATTTTATTTATTTTTATGTGTATGAATGTACTGTCTGCATGTAGGTTTGTGCACCCACCTGTGTGGTGGTGCAATGCCACGGAGGTTAGAAGAGTGTGTCAAATTCCCCTGGGACTGGAGTCAAAGACGGCTCTCAGCTGCCATGTGGGTGCTGGGGTTCGAACCCGGGTCCTCTGCAAGAGCAGTCAGTGCTCCTAACCACTAGGCCATCTCTCCAGCCCTCTGATTATTTTTAAAAATATTATTATTATAAAACATTGTAATTATATTAATTATATTAAAATATAAAAAGTTTTAAAATTATGTGTATGAGTGCATTGTCTACATGTTTCTAAGTGTACTGATGTTGTGCAATGCCCATGAAGGTCAGAAAAGGAAGTTGGATCCTATAGAACTAGAATTATGGGTGACTTTACCCACAATGTGGGTGCTCAGAACCAAACTCAGGTCCTCTGCAAGAACAACCAATATTCATAGCCATTGAACTATCTCTTCAGCCCCAGGTAGAGGCAGACAGATCTCTCTGAGTTCAAGGCCTCCCTGATCTACAAAGCAAGTTCCAGGGACTCTGTGTCAAAAAGATCCCTCCCCAAAATTAACTCCTTTGATTCAAAGTCTCTTCCTCTCAATTTCTTGTGATCTTGTATACAGAAATGAGTCAAAATAAATGCCTGATCCTCTGGTCTTTCCTTTATTGAACCATGATCTACTCAATCTTCACAAGTGGTTTTCAGTTTGCTTTTGATTCTATCAGCAGAGATTTTTATCGGGCTTGTCCAGTGATGTCAGCCTCATCTTATTGAATGCATCCTTCTTGTTGAAGGATGTTTTTGTCTTAGAATGTTTTTATTTGGCTTCCTCAATCACTCTTCTCCTGATTTTCCTAACTCCATAGATGCTGCTTTTTCAAGTTCTTTGCCTAGCTCCTCCAGCCCCCATCTTGATGTCTCTAATTGGTAGAATGAAACAAGGATCAGTCACTAGATCTCTCTGCCCTAAATATAGTCAGCTCATAACAAATTTATCCAGACCCATACTGCAAATCTGAAACAGTTTGACAACACTGAAATGTATGTTTCCTCACTTCCTTTTCACACTGCTTTCCAGCAAATGCTCCCCTAACCCCTCCACATCTTTGCGTGGGATCTAGTTGGTGCCTCACACTCAGGAAGTAGGAGGCAGAACTCTTGATACTTTGTATCTCAAGTTGAAAATACCCCAGTGTTTTCATCTCTACAAATCTCACTGGATTTCACATATCAGTTTAGAGGAAGGGCCTCCTATCACTGAAGTTCTCAGTCTTTATACTCAAGGTATCAGATTTTCAGTCTGTCCACCCTTTTTTCCAAAGGCACCCTAAATCTATTCCCTATAATGTGTATAAAATCCTATCAGCAACTCACCTTTTCTTTTATCTTCTCAGGGATTCTTCTAATTGCTCTCTTGTCTGCTCCCCCCATACTCTTTTTCTGTATTCTGCTTAAGTTCTCCTCATACACAGTGGGGAAAGAGTGGCCCATTTTTTAATTTATTATTTTTATTTTGTGTGTATGAGTGTGTTGCCTGTATGTGTGTAAGTTCACAAGTGACGTGCAGTGTCCGTGGAGGTCAGGAGAGGGTGTCGGATCCCCTGATGATTGTTAACTGTCATGTGGGTGCTGGGAATTAAACCCGGGTCATCTGCAAGAACATACAGTGTTCTTAACCACTGAGTAATCTCTCTGTCCCCTCCTTTTAAACTTTGCATATTATTTCTTTTTAAAAATACTTTATCATTTTTATTTTATGTATATGAGTGTACTGCCTATGTGTGTATAAGTGCACCCATGCCATGTGATACTTGTGGACCAGAGAAGAGGGTGTCAAAAGAGGCTCCTTTTTTGTTTGTTTGTTTGTTTGTTTGTTTGTTTGTTTGTTTTGGTATTTTTTGGTATTTTTTGAGACAGGGTCTCCCTTTAGTCCCAGCTGGGCTGGAGCACTCTGCAGACCATGCTGGCCTTGAACTCACAGAGAGCCACCTACCTCTGCCTCTGGAGTGCTGGGATTAAAGGCATGCACTCCTTATTATCATAAACAAGAACAAGCAATATTGCTGCCCTGATAACTCCAAAGAATTCTCATATTGTTCAAAATAACACAGCACTCGCCATGTGTTACAACCTTGCCTATGTGGCTTGTTTTCTGCCCATGTTTGGATTTATTCCTTTTAATTGTCCTTCCTGTTTCCACTGCTTCAGTAGTCATGCTCCTCATTGGTGAAGACCAGCTTGTTAGGCCTGACTGCTCTAACTCTCCTAGGGTATTTACATAATTCTGTGCTTTTGTTTGTCAATCTCAGGAGCCACCTCTCCATGAGTCTGTCATATATGAATACATGGGAGCAGAAAGAAACTACTAGGAATCCAGCTATGAGGAGGTTTCTTGATCAATATGTGTGTAGAGAATAGCACTAATTTAGCAATTTGCTGCACTTTTCAACAGGCAACATAGGCAAGATTGTGGTGAGGGCTGGTGCTTTATTTTGAGCTATATGAGAATATGCCATCACATTTTGGTTCCTCATCCTTCATAACTTTGGTAATCAGAAATGGTTACTGCATATGATCCTCTGAATCATTTGCCCTAAGCACATTGCCACCTGCATAAGAAGGTTGTTTCTTATTTATCTTGCTATCACCACAACCTAAAACAATGTAGTCTAATACTTGCTTTGTCAACTGCTAAAAGCTGAAGGAAGACTTTAGTAATATGAAAGCTGATAAATATGTTAATTTCAGAGATACTGAAACTTTACCCATTTTAAAATAAAATCATGATTATTTTACTGTTCTAAATATATAGACTTTTATTTGCTTTTCAATACATTCAAGCAATTATAGTAGATCAGAGACATGCTTTGTTTTGGCACTAGATATGGTGATTTGTCATCTGTTTGTAGAGTGGCTTTACTAATCACCCAGTTTCTTACAAAAAGGAATATTTTCAAGACTGAACAGTATTTATCTGGATAAAGATAAATAATAGTTTCAGATATCTTTAGGAAAAGTTTATTCAACTATTTTAGAAAGGTTCCCACAGTACTATAAAGACACTCAGACACAGACACAGACACTGACAGACAGACAGACACAACAGACACACACACATATGGGGGAGGGAGTGAGCAAGGAGAGAGAGAGAGAGAGAGAGAGAGAGAGAGAGAGAGAGAGAGAGAGAAACAAGAGAAGGGAAGAGAAGAGAAGAGAAGAGAAGAGAAGAGAAGAGAAGAGAAGAGAAGAGAAGAGAAGAGAAGAGAAGAGAAAAGTTTTTGTAACTCTCTTACGTGTATTAGACAATCAACTGAGTGGAATAGGAACATCACCTTTTACATATTGTAGGTGCTTAAAACATTATTATTTATCTCTGCACATGCTCCTACACTTATATGAAAAATATGTCTATAAGCCAGTGTGGTGATGCACACCTTTGATCCCATCCCAGCACTTGGGTGGCAGAGGCAGGTGGATCTCTGTGAGTTCAAGGCCACCCTGGTTTATACAGTGAGCTCCAGTCTAGCTGGAGCTAAAAGGGAGACCCTGTCTCAAAAATAAATGTCTATAAAATGTGATACCAGGACCTAAGCATTACAGTATAAATGAGAAATCTGACATTGAATTAAAAAAAATAAGTTCCACTAGGTCGTATATGTCGTTCATTTTATATCTTAGGTATCTCTCTTGAAATAATATATATATATATATATATATATATATATATATATGCATCACTACTGGAAAAAATATCCCAGATTTAAAGCTTGAACACTAACTGCCATTCAGTTATAAACATTGCCATTATTCAAGCCAGAGAAATGCTTGATATTACATATTAACCGGGTATTAAAAAGGTACTTTAAGTGATGAAAGAGCCTATCTCTGAAAAGAAAATGTGCAGATTAATGAAATTATGTGAGAGGCACTTTAGTCTCCTCAGATGGATATTAAAAGGAAAATACATATTATTAACTGATTTAGAAACTGCTAAAATGGAACTTAAATAGTAATTGCTATTTTAAAATAGCTGGAGAACTCCAGGAATATAAATGCAGAGCAGAGGATTCATAGTGTGGACATCTATCAGTGGAATGAAGTTACTGGAATAGAGTGCTGACCACTCTTGATCTCATATTCAGACACTATAAACCCCAGACAACTTACCAGCAGGTGTCCTTGTAAGCTGACCTATGTTTATTACTAGCGAGGATATGGTGGGTGAAGAGAATGAACAATCGAACAGTCACTGTGGATGAGGTTTCCTAAGGCATGAATTTTACTAGCAGATTTGTGATAAACCTGCTTTTTTTATATTTAAACTAACATGGGTGTCTTGTGAGTAGAATATAAAATTTACATGTATTTTTTCAAACAAATTGAGAGACTTGAAAGAGATTTTGCTTTTCTACTCAGCCGAGACCCTCTGGAGGTTATCATTGACTCCCCTTTGGTATTAGAATAATTCAGTGTGGAAGTTTGTGAAACTCTGCAACACCAACTCTTTTATGCTCTACATTAAATAATAATGAATTTATGGCAAGATGGCAGCTGTACATATTCTACAGACACTTGCATATTCCTCTGTTGCCAGGAAAAGGTCTAGCCCAGATGTTGGTTGAAATAATTTAGTAGACAGTGAGTTTATTCCATTTTCAGACACCACCCCTTCCTTCCTCCTTGATTTTGGTTTAGAACTTACAATATTTTCTACTTCTATATTTTCCCATAATTCTGTCTTCTTTTCTCTTTTACTTCCTTTACTCCTTTCTCTTTTCTGTCCCTACTATAAATATTTAATTCAAACCTTCTATCTTAGATACTATGTTAAGAACTGTGGTTATAAAAAGAGAATGTGTGAGTTATTAGATTGGAGAATTCTACATTAAGAAAAGAATGGTTTTTATCTTTGTATCTACTTATAGCTTTGTTGTTAGTGTTTTACCACCATGTACATGTTTGTATATATATATTAATATATAGATATTAATAATATATATATATATAATATAATAGTCAATGTGTTGTGATGTTCTATAATACTTAGGGTAAGCAGATCAAAGAATGAATAAGTAAATGTGGTGAAATAAAAACAAGTGAATGTTATGTGTAATTTAATTGATATTACTTGAGAATTTTAGTCATTGATAAGAAAGAAGAGAAACTGGAGTGCAGGGGCTAGATAGATGGCTCAGTGGTTAAGAGCATGGAGTGCTTGTACAGAGGACCTGGGTTTGATTCCTAGCACCCACATGATGGCTCATAACTTTAGTTCCAGGGGAATTTGACACTATTTTCTGACCTCCACAGGCATTGTACAACATAGGTGCAGTTACATAAATGCAGACAATACACCCACACATAAAAATAAAAAAAAAATACACTCATATGCATAAAAATAAGAAATAAAATATTTAACAAAAAAAAGAAATTGGCACACAGGTGCAATGTTCTTGCTTCCCTGAGATTAAACATAGCATTGAAACTTGAAGAATACCAAAAACTTCTTTTGAAAATAAGGGACATATCATCATCCCACACAGAGGGAAGAACATGTTTAAAGACAAATAAGGGGCTGGGCAGATGTATCCATGCATAAAATGTTTGCTGCACAAGTATGAGGCTGTGAGTAAAGATCCCCCATAACCACATGGAAACCTGGGCAAGGCAGAGTTGTCTGTACCATCAACACTTGTGACTGAAAACAGGAGGAGCCCCAGGGCTTTCTAGACAACCAGTGTAGTCAAAATGGGAAGTGTTAGTTCAATAAGACTATGTCAGAAAAGTAGGCTATAGAAGTGATAGAAGAAACATGAAATCATACTACAACTTTCATATGTGCCTGTAGAGCAAGTGCACTCACAGACATACATGAATGCAGCTCTTCACATAGGCATGTATTCACTATCTCTTCACATGCGATTAAAGACAGTTCAAAGTGGCATAATCTTTTCCTTTTTTATTGAAAGTTTGTGATGTTTATACAATATATTTTGATCCCTTTCCATAGCCACACCTCCCCTTAATACTCTTAGTCAAATTTAAAGTACAAACACACACACACAGAGAGAGAGAGAGAGAGAGAGAGAGAGAGAGAGAGAGAGAGAGAGACAGCGAGCAAATATACTTCAGTGTGTATTTACCCACTGGAAACTGGAATCTAGTTAACTTAATAAGTATCACATCTTGAAAAAGACTGACTCTCCCACTCCAAACAGGCATCAGTTGCCAGTAGCTCCTCAGGTAGGTTTTGGATTCCTTACCTACTTCCCCACATCTGTGCTGCAATTGTCTGGGTTTAGTTTGCAGGGAACTTGTGTATATTTTCACCATTGCTGTGAGTTCCTATGAGTAACTGAACAGCTATCTGGAAAACTGTCCCCCTAGATCATCCATTACTTTTGGCTCTTATATTCCTTTCACCCCATCTTCCACAGTGACCCCTGAACCTTGGGAGACAAAAACTATAGGTGTCCTATAAGGAGGATAAGAATTCTGGAACTTGTTTTCTTCATGTGGTCAAGATGGCCAACTTTGAATTTCAAGGTTAATCAACACAGGTTATATAATAACACTTCTTTGGTGAGAGTTGAGGTACACAATACTTTATGCACATAACCCATAGGAGTCAGTTTAATAACACATCTATTTAGCAGAAAACTAGTATTAGGCTCTTCTTACCTATGTGAACTGTCTGGCCTCAGATTCATAGGCCTGATATCAGTGCCAGGCTATGGGTTCCACTTTGAAGTGAACCTTAAATCCAATTAGGTTACTCTCATAATATTTGTGCCACTATTTGCACCAGTGGTCATATCTTACCATGCTAGTTGTTGTAGTTCACAGGATTCACAGCTGGTAAGACTGTTAATTTTCTTTCCAGGTGGCATACATGCCACTTTCCAGCACTATGAATTCAAGGTAGTAGAAGCAAGTCCTTGATGTCAAGAAGAGCTTGCTTCATCCTTGTTACTTCTACAGCTCATATGTGTGTTTTGGTTTTTTTTTTTTTTTGCAACAGAGTCTTACTATAGTGCTCTATAGGGTAACCAAGAGCAGGGGCCATGGCCAGCCTCGATTGAAGGTCTATGGACCCATGGTCAAGAGCTTCAAAAGGAGTCCATCCTTGGAACTGGTCATTTACTTCACTAGTCTCTGGTGTCTAGTGGGGCAACCTAGCTCTGAATCTACCACCCCTTCCATCAAGCCACCCCTATTTTGGTTATTATTTTCCTGACTTCTCTGGATTTTCAAATTAGAACATGCATATCTAGAATTTCAAAGCTAGCATCCAGCTATGAGAGAGAACATGGGACATTTGCCTTTCTATGTCTGAGTTACCTTATTCAGGGTGATTGTGTTCATTCCATTGATTTACTTTCAAATTTCATAATTTTGTTGTCTTTAGAGCTGAATAATAATATTCAAATATATAACATCAATATTATCCATTAATTAGATGATGAATATCTATATTGTTTCCATTTTCTGACTATTATGAAAATTGAAGAAATGAACATGAATGAACATATATTTCTGGAACAGTGTATAGAGACTTTGGGGTATGTGTCCAGCATTGCTATGTCTGGATCAGATGGTAAATCGGTTTCTAGCTATATTTTCTCTTTTTGAGACAGGGTCTGCCTACAGGCCCAGCTAGCCTGGACCTCACTGTGCAGACCAGGGTGGCCTCCATCCTAGAGCAATCCACCTGCTTCTGCCTCTTCAGTGCTGGGATAAGAAGGCATGCAGCACCATTCTCAGTTAATTTCTAGTTTGGGGGAAGAATTTCCACACTGAGTTCCACAGTAATTGCATCAGCGGTGGACTGCCTCCAAGAGTGGATAAGAATCCCCCTTTTGGGGCTGAAGAGATGGATCAGTAGTTGAGAGCTCCGACTGCTCTTGCAGAGGACCTGGGTTCAGTTCCCAAAACCCATGCCAGGGTGGTGGTACATGCCTTTGGTCCTAGTACTCAGGAGGCAGAGGCAGGCGGATCTCTATGAGTTCAAGGCAGCCTGGTCTATAGAGTGAGTTCCAGGCCAGCTGGGGCTATAGGGAGACCCTGTCTCAAAACAAAAACAATCCCCCTTTCTCTGCATCATCACCAGTATTTGTCATTGTGTTTTGCATCTTAGCCATTTTGAGTGGAGAAAGATGAAATCTCAAAGTGGTTTCAAGGTGCATTTGTGGCAGAAATTCGTCCCAGGAGAGATCTACCCATTGTAGTATCTTGCCTCCCTCATCCCTGGGCTTCCTGTAGATCCACAAACAAAGACTCCTTAGACCACAGTCTAGGGAGGACCAACCAGTTTACTTAAGCTTAACTACAAAGTGAATGGGAACGACATTACACTATTCTTCCTTCAGGAGAGATCCAGGGCATGATTACATGCCTCCCCCAGCCCTGGGCTCCCAAGACTACAAAACAAAGAGATTCCTCAAACAATAGTCTAGAGAAAACCAACCACTTTACTCAAGCTTGCATACAAAGTAAAAAATGACACCATATACAAGATTACACACAATATATGTCACTTATGTGTCAAGTAGCAGCTCTCTCCTCCCTCAGTTCAATTTTGAGCCCAGGCATTAACTTCATAACCTCCCTTCAGGCAGTCCAGATGGCTGATGTAGAGAGAGCACACCAGACCCCTGAGGCATCTTATATATTATCTCTAGCCCCTCCCCTAAAATGTTATTAGTGGCTTCCCATAGTTCTGTGTTCTCAGAGCAGGAGCATCGGGAGATCTTCATTTTGTCCCCTGTCTTAGGGCATCCTCAGAGAACTTTTCACTCCACAGAATTTCTTTGATGATTAAAAATTTGATTGATGATATTTATACATTTGTAATAGATAAAAGTAAACCAGATTGCATTTTGGGGGGTCTTTTCTAGAGCCGGAGTTGGCCCGGAACTCACTCTGTAGACCAGGCTGGCCTCTGCCTCTGGGGTGCTAGGATTAAAGGCATGCACCATCACACTTAGCAATTGCATTTATTTTTTAATGAATTATAAACCATGTATCAGGTTTCTGGTCAAGATTGTGTAGGATAAGTTAAACCTAACTGCATTCTATTAACCAATATGAGTGTATTTCTTATACATAATTATTTTTTAATTTATTTTTTAACCATTTTTAAAAATTATTTTAATTTACTTTTTATGTTTATGAGTGTACTGTCTGCATGTAGGTTGGTGCACCTGTGTCTTGCAATGCCGTGGAGGTCAGAAGAAGGCATCGGCTTCCCCGGAACTGGAGTTAAAGTCTGTTCTTAGCTGCCATGTGGGTGCTTGGAATTGAACCCAGGTCCACTGCAAGAGCAGTCAGTGCTCTTAACCACTGAGCCATCTCTCCAGCCCTGTTTTTAGCCAATTTTTATTGAAGCTTTGTGAATTTCATAAAATATTCCCTAATCAAATCTAGACTCATTCCTCCTTCCTTGCCCCCCACCCCACCAGAGCTCATGCAATCTGCCATACATGTTTTTCATCTTTTTCTCAGGCTCTTTTAAAATTTTCAATGCAGAAGTTTACTGTTTCAGGCAGAAGTTCACCATTTCAGTCAGTTCTTTGACCCAGTCTTTTTTATTGTTGTTGTTATTGTTGTTCCTTCCAATTTGCATTATTCCAAAATATGCATATATGCATGCCACACATATATCAAGATTATGACACCATAGGTTTTAGCATCTTCAGCTTATGATTTACTTCATTTTTCCTTTATTAGGCTGAAAGATGTCATATTTTCTTTAAGGAAGTGTTTGAAGGCTCCTCCTTGTCAAGCCCAAAAAATCCATCAGTCTTGCCCTTGTTCCACACTGGGGCCTTCCCTTCCCATGATCACCAAATGAGGTCCAGTAAACACCACATCCTATCTTGGTCTCCCTGTAGTGATCTCCATGATACAGCCAGGGTAGTCCAACAATGGCAGTCTATACTCTGAAGAGGCTGAAAACCCAGTGTAATAAAGTTATTTTTTAAAAATACTTTTATTTATGATTTGTGTATTTCATACGTTATCTTTTGGTCCAATTTAGATCCATTCCCCTCTCCCTGACCCCCACCCCACCCCAGTTCATGCCTTCTACCATATATGTCTAGCATCTTTATCTCAGTCTTTCCAAAGTTTTTCAATACAAAGGCTTGATGCTTTGGGCAGAATTTAACTGTATCAGACAGTTCTTTGACCCAGTCTTTATGTTGTTGTTGTTCCCTCCCCTTTGTATTGCTTCAACATATGCCTATATAACCATCACATATGTATCAAAATTATGACCTCTGAGAATAAACTGTTTGTTAATTCCAAAATATGTTTAAGCATTCACATTTTCCTCTTTAATTTTATATTACTCTAAGATATGAACATGTAACTTCCAGTTATTGTCACAGAGTATGTACCTTCCAGCCATTGTCACAGAGTCTGACAATAACTGGTAGGCCAATTCTAGAACCTGTTAAGAGGTTCATATTATGACAGCACAGTTGCTTTTAGATAAAAAGAAATATAACAATAATGTCCTTCAGCTTGCCTTTCAGCTAGTGATTTGGTATTAGCATCCACAAATGAGGGTAACCATGATTGGAATACACATTTTTCCCCTTTAATTTTATATTACTCTAAAATATGCATACATACCCTCCCTCCATATACCACAACTACAGTGTCTGAAAATAAGTCGTAGGTTAATTCTAGATCCCATTAAGGCATTCACATTATGTTACAGTTAGTTGCTTTCAGGTAAAGAAAAAAAAATATATATACCAGTTTCATATATATATATATATATATATATATCAGTTTGCCATACTACTAGGTATTTGGTGCTAGCACCCACAGATGAGGGAACAATTTGTCATTTGTTTTTCTGTGACTGTTACTTCACTTAGCATAATGTCTTCTAGTTCCATCCATTTACTTGCAAAGTTCATGATGTCATCTTTCTTTACTGCTGCACAAATCTCCATTGTGTAGATGTAGCACATTTCCTCTATTCACTCATTGGTTGAGGGGCATTTGGGTTGCTTCTAGCTCTTCCCTATTGTGAAGAGAGCTGCAATAAACATAGATGTGTGTAGATCTTTGTGGTAGGATGAATCTTGTGGGTATATACCCAGGAATGGTATGACTGGGTAAGGTGGTAGACACATTTTGTGGTGTTTTTTTTTTAACTTTTTTTGGTAATTTTGAGGCAGGGTCTCCCTTTTAGTACCAGCTGTCCTAGAGCTCATTCTGTAGACCAGGCTGGCCTTGAACTCACAGAGATCCACCCACCTCTACCTCCCAAGTGCTGGGATTAGAGGCACAAGCCATCACGCCCAGCTACATTTTGAATTTTTTAAGAGTTCTCCACACTGCTTTCCATAGTGGTTGTTCAAGTTTACATTCCCACCAGCAGTGGATGAGTGTTCCCCTGTCCCCCACATCATTAAGGAAATTTTCATTTCCTTAATTATTAATGATGTTGAACACTTTTTTAAACATTTTTTAATTTAATTTTTTATTTATTTATGTGTATGAATGTACTGTCTGCATGTAGATTTGTGCACCCATGTTGTGCAATGCAGCAGAGGTCAGAAGAGGGCGTCGGATTCCCCTGGAACTGGAGTTCTCCTGGAATTGGAGTTACAGACGGTTCTCAGCCGCCATGTGGGTGCTGGGGATCGAACCGAGGTCCTCTGCAAGAGCAGTTGGCGCTCTTAACTGCTAGGCTATCTCTCCAGCCCCAATGTTGAACACTTTTTAACATGTTTCTCAGCCATCTTTATTTCCTCACTTGTGAAGTCTCTGTTCAGCTCTTTACTCATCTCTTGAGTGGATCATTTATTTTCTTCTTTGTTTTTTCAGTAGTTTATATATTCTGGATGTTAATGCTCTGTCAGATGTATCACTTGTGAAAGTATCCTCTCACTCTGTGGGTTTTCCCTTCACTTCATTGATTATTTGTTTCACTGTACAGAAGCTTTTTCATTTAATGAGATCCCACTTGTGAATTGTTACCTTATTTCCTGCACAGCTGCTGTTTGATTTAGAAAGTCTTTTCCTATGCCTATGTCTTCTGGTTGCTGCCAAAGTTTTTATTTATTTATTTATTTATTTTTTTATCACCTTCAGAGTTTTGGGTTTCACAGTGGGGTTTTTGATCCAATGGTGTGATTTTTGTACAGGGTGAGGGTGAATGGTGATTCAGTTTTGCCAGCACCATTTGTTGAAGATGCTGTCTTTCCTCCACTGAGTCTTTTTGGCCCCTTTGTCAAATATGAGGTAGCTGAAATTGTATGTGCTCAAGTTTAGATCTTCAATTTTATTCCTTTGGTCTATGGGTCTATGGGTTTTTCTGCCAGTACCAGGCTGTTTTTATGACTATAGCCTGTTAATATAGTTTGAAGTTTGTTATAGTAATAACCCTGTATTGCACTTTTTGCTCACGGTGGCTTTGGCTATTTGGGGTCTTTTGTTTTTCCATACGAATTTAAGGATTTTTTTCCAAGTCTGTGAAGAAACTCTTGGGATTTTAATTGGGATTTCATTGAAACATTATATTAATCGGGTAGAATGGATACATTTACTATATTAATTTTCCCAATCCATGAGCATGGGAGGTCTTTCCATCTTCTGATGTCTTCTTTAATCTCCTTGTTCATTGTTTTAAAATTTTTGTTGTAGTGATCTTTGGTGTCTTTGGTTAAGTTTGTTCCAAGGTATTTTATTGTTTTTGTGGCTATTGTGAGTGAGAAGTTCTTTTATTCCTTCTCCAGTTGCTTGTTGTTGGGATAATGAAAGGGTACTGATTTTTCTAGGTTAATTTTGTAGCCCACAACTTTACTGAAATTGTTAATCATTTCTAGGAGTTTTCTCATAGAGTTTTTAGCTGCCCTTAGGTAAACTATCATATCATCTGCAAATTTTGACTTCCTCTTTTTCACTTAGTACTCCTTTAATTTCCCTGTCTTGCCTTATTGCCCTGGAAAGTGTTTCAAGCACTATATTGAAGAGAAGCGGTTATAGGGGGCAGCCTTGCTAGGTTCCTGCCTTTAAGGAGAATGCTTCTAACTTTTCTCAATTTAGGATGATGTTGGCTGTGGGTTTGTTTGTTATGATTTTGATTCTGTTGAAGAATGTTCCTTCCAGTACAATTCCATCTGACTTTAAGCATGAAAAGCTGCTGAATTTTGTTGAAGGCTTTTTTCTTCATCAATTGAGATGGTCATATGGTTTTTGTCTTTCAGTCCATTTATGTGTTTTATGATATTTATTGATTTACATATGTCGAACCATCCCTGCATTTCTGGTATGAATCCAACTTGGTCATGATGGACGATCTTTTTGATATGGGTCTGTATGTGGTTTGCAAGTATTTTGTTGAGAATTGAGAATTGAGAATTTTTGCATCTATATTCGTTAATGAGATGGGTCTATAATTTTCTTTTTTTGGTTGTGTCTTTTCCTGGTTTTAGTATTAGAGTGATGCTGGCTTCATAGAAGTAATTTGGGAGTTTTCCCTTTGCTTATATCCCTCTGAACAGTTTTAGTAATAATGGTCGTAAGTCCTCTTTAAATGTTTTATAGAATTCTGCCATGAAACTGTCTGGGCCGTGGCTTTTTTTAGTTGGGAGGTTTACTATTACATTTTCAGTTTCCTCATGTGTGATGGGTCTGCTTAAGCTGTTGGTGTCTTCTTGGTTAAGCTTTGGTGAATTTCAGGATTTCAAATATTCATCCACTTCTCTTAGGTTTTCAAATTAAGTAGAGTAGAGGTTTTTGAAATATTCTCCTATGATTGTCTGGATTTATTTCTCTGTCTGTTGTGATGTTTTCCTTTATTTCTTTCTTTTGGTTAACTGAGCTAAGACTCCATCTATCTTGTTTATCCTTTCAAAGAACCAGCTTTTGGATTCATTGATTCTTTGTATTGTTTTCATTATTTCTATTTCATTGATTTGTGATCTGATTTTTGTAATTTCTTCCTGTCTGTTGGATTTAGGATTCATTTGTTGTTGTTTCTCAAGTGGGTTTAGCTGGAGTATTAGTTCATTTATTTGTTATCTTTCTGTTTTTTTTTGTTTGTTTGTTTGTTTGTTTTTTTAATGTAGGAACTGAGGGCTATAAACTTCCCTCTTAGGACTGCTTTTAAAGCATCCCATAGGTTTTTTCCTGTTGTATTTTCTTTTTTGTTTAGTTCCAGGAATGTTTTTATCTCTTTCTTTATTTCTTTCTTGGCCCACTCATTATTCAGGACTGTGTTGTTTAGTCTCCATGTGTTCTTGTAGATAGTTTGGCTTATTCTGGTGTTGATATTGAGCTTTATTGCACTGTGATCTGACAGAATGCATGGATTTTTTTTTTTTTTTTGGTCTTTTCTAGATGGGGTCTCCCTGTAGCCCCAGCTGTCCCGGAACTCACTCTGTAGACCAGGCTGGCATTGAACTCATAAAGATTCACCTGCCTCTGCCTCCCAAGTGCTAGGATTAAAGGCGTGCACCACCACACCCAGTAGAATGCATGAAATTTTTTCCATGCTTTTGTATTTGTAGAGTTTTTTTCTGTGTCCCAGTCTGTGGTCGATTTTGGAGAATGTTCCATGTGGTGTTGAGTAGAAATTATATTCTCCGGTGTTTGAGTGGAATATTCTGTAGATATTTGTGAGGTCCATTTGGTGTATTGTATTGTTCAGTTCTGATGTCTCTCTGCTTTGTCCAGTAGACCTATCTAGAAATCTGCCACTATTAGTGTGCCGGGATCAATCTGTCCCTTAACATCCTGTAGAATTGTGTTTATAAAGTTCGGTGCGCTGGAGTTTGGTGCATATATATATTCATGATTGTGAAATATTCATGATTAATTGATCCTTTGATAAGGATGTGGAGGCCCTCTTTGTCCCTTCTGATGAGTTTTACTTTGAAGTCTAATTTGTCTGTTATTACAATAGCAACTCCTGCTTGCTTTTTGGTACCATTTGCTTGGAATAATTTTTTCCATCCTTTCACTTTAAGTTGATGCCTATCCTTGAGAATAAGATTGGTTTCTTGTAGACAGCATATAGCTGGGTTCTGTTTCCTAATCCATTCTACCATTCTATGTCTTTTGATTGAGGAATTCAGACCATTAATATTTAAAGTTATTATTGAGAGATGTGTGCTGCTTCCTTTCACCTTATTTTCTGTTTGTATTCTTGGTCTAGGTTTGTATTTCTGCAATTATACTTTTATTCATTACTCTCTCTAGGTGCTTGGGGATAGTTGCTCCTCTCCTCTGTCCTTTGACTTGCTTCAAGTATTTTCTGAAGAGTTGGTTTCCTGGACATGAATTCTTTCATCTTGTTTATGCCATGAAAGATTTTTCTTTCTCCTTCAATTATTTTTTATATCTTTTTTTAATTTTTATTTTTTATGTGTATGAATGTACTGTCTTCACGTAGGTCTGTGCACCTGTGTTGTGCAATGCCTCGGAGGTCAGAAGAGGGTGTCGGATTCACCTGGAACTGGAGTTTTCCTGGAATTGGAGTTACAGACAGTTCTCAGTCGCCATGTGGTTGCTGGGGATCCAACCCGGTCCTCTGCAAGAGCGGTCAGCACTCTTAACCACTAGGCCATCTCTCCAGCCCTCTCCTTCAATTATAATTGACATTTTTGCTGGGTATAGTAATCTGGGTTGGCATCTATAGTCATTTAGTACTGGGAATACTTTAGTCCATTTCTTCTGGCTATCATTATTTGCAATGAAAAGTCAGCTGTAATTCTGACGAATCTTCCTTTATATGTAATTTGTTTTTCTGTTGAGGCCTTCAGTAATTTGTATTTGTTTTGGGTGTCTATTGTTTTAACTATGATATGGCATAGGGTATTCCTTTCTTGTCTGTTTGGTGTTCTATATGCTTCTTGTATTTGTATGGGTTTGTCATTTTTCAGTTTGAGGAAATTTTCTTCTATTATTCTGTTGAGGATCTGATCAATAACTTTGTCCTGGGATTCTACTCCATCTTTTACCTATATGATGTGGTGGTTTGATCTTTTCATAGCATCCCATATTTCCTGATTGTTCCATTCTTGTGAT
The DNA here is from genome assembly GCA_009823505.1 of Rhizomys pruinosus. Classification (NCBI taxonomy): domain Eukaryota; kingdom Metazoa; phylum Chordata; class Mammalia; order Rodentia; family Spalacidae; genus Rhizomys; species Rhizomys pruinosus. The sequence goes on along the minus strand of VZQC01003447.1, from coordinate 2,218,545 downwards.
TTTTTTTTTAAATTTTCATACTCTTTTAACATTGCAGTTCTTCCGCATTGTCTTCCAGTGTTGATATTTTACTTTCTGCTTCATCCAATCTGTTACTGAGTCTTTCTCCCATCTTTTCCTTCTTATTGGATGAGTATGCAATTTCCTTTTTCACTTCATCCTGTGATTTCTTTACTATTTCTGTTTCCCTTTGGAGTTTGTCATTCTTTCCTTCAAGATCTTTGATTTGCTGGTTGGTTTCCTGTTTCATTTCAGAGTGGGATCTTTTCAGTGTTTCCACTTCTTTCCTGAGCTTTTCATTTTCTCCCTTCGTTTCTTTAGTATGTCTATTATTGTTCTTTTCAGATCTATTTCCTGGGTTATTTCCAGGGAGACCTCATTGTTGGAGTCTTCTATAGCACTGCTAGATTTCAATGGGTACTTATTATTTTTTTTTGTCATGTGGTTGATTTTCCTTTGTTCTCTTGGCATGTGGATTTGATTTGTTGTTTATAGTCTGATGTAAAATTCAAGTGCTTTTTCATTTGGTTGAAGGCCTGTTCCACTAGGTTGGAAGTTTTGCTGTCTCTTCTGTTACTTTGTGCTCTGAGTCACCTCTGATCCCACCAGGATGGGCCAAGGGGGGTGGGTGGCACTGGTTTTTGCCCACCCAATCATGTCACTGCCAAGGTGACCTTGGGCCTTACCGGATCTGGTCTGGAAGTTGAAGCACCTCCTAAGACGCTGCACCTGAAGCCATGGGGCTTGAATGGTCTTGACAACCTGTACCAGAAATGACTGGGCTTGGATGGTCTAGGAACTAGCCCTGTGGTGGAAATGACTGGGGTAGGATGGTCCTGTAACCCTGGGCTGGAAGCAACAGGGCTCTGATGGTCCTGGAATCATGTGCTGGAGTCACTGGGGCCAGGAAGGTCCTGGAACCCACCTGCTGAGAGGCCCACCCTGTCATTCTCCCTGCACAGGAAGCCAAGGTGCTAGGATGGTACTGGAACCACTGTGCTGGAAGTGACTGGGCTGTGATGGTCCTGGGACACTGGGCTGGAAGCAGCAATGCTCTGATGGTCTTGGAACCCTGTGCTGGAGGTGCTGGGGCTGGGAAGTTCCTGGAACCTGCCTGTTGAGAGGCTCCCGCTATCACTCTCCCCTGTGTTGGAAATGACAGCTGATGGTCTTGGAACTCTGGGCTGGAGGCCCTGGGGCCAGAAAGATCCTGGATCCTACCAAGAGGCCGGCCTTGTCACTCTCTGAAATAAATTTCTAAAAAGTGAAGAAAAAAAAAAAAAAGAAGTTGAACAATTAAAAAAACTAAAAAAAACCATTTCTTAGCAATTTTAGTTATAGATGAAATTTCAGTTTTCACATCATTCTTTTTTTTTTTTTTTTTGTGGTTCTCAGCCTCAGCCTTTAATGGCTGCGCTATCCCTCCAGCCCCATTCTAGAACATATTTTAGGAAACTAACTCCAGTTTTTCCCCCATGAAGGACTTTTCTGGTACTGACAGGGAAGGAATAATTAGAGTTAGTAAGAGACAAATAAGAGGGACAGGATTCACAATTTTCATTATACAGATCCATTGTAAAGATCTTAACTTTTATCCCTAGAGACTAATTCAGAGAAACTGGCCAATAACATTGCTCTGAAGGGTTTACTGTTGACAAGTCTGTGAGGATTCAGGATTCAGATCCTTTCTCAAAATCAAACAACATAACAACAACTAAAACAAAGCCAAACAAAATAATGAATGAGTGAAAAATAACAAAAGGCAGATATAAATATTTAATTAAAAATTCTCTGATCAAAGAAAAGCCCTAACTAAATGAGTGTCTTTACAGCTTAATTTTGCCATCCCATTAAGAATTAATACCAATCTTCTTCACTGTTCAAAAATAAAATTGAAATAAAGGGAATATTTCCAAACTGGTATCTTAATACTAAGGCCCAACAAGGATACAATGAAGAAGAAAAAAATGCAAGATTATATGCCAGAAGAAATGGAAAATCCTTAACAAAAGACTTACGTATCTAATTAATTAATATAATGAAAGAATAATTCACCATTATAAGATGGGTTGACCTGGATAGAAGGGAGTTTTTTAAAAAAAATTTTATTGAACTTTTGCACATTTCATACAACATTCCCCCTTTCATGCCCTAGACCCCACAAGAGCTTGTACATTCTGCCATACATGTCTTGGATCTTTTTCTGAGTCTTTTTAGTTTTTCAATGCTGAAGTTTACTGTTTTAGTCAGTTCTTTGGACAAGTCTTTTTTGTTGTTGTTGTTCCTTTTAATTTTATATTATTCCAAAGTATGCATGTGTACACTCCCTTACAACATCTGAAAATAAACTATACATTAATTCCAAAACACATTTAGCTTTTAACAGTATAGTTGCATGCAAATAAAAAGAAATATTACTTTATATTCCTAAAGTGTGTAGCAAGTTAATATATGTTTTACTGGAAGGGAGTTTTTATGACCAAATATGGGATATGGCCTAGTCTCCCTTGCAGCCTGGAAAACTACAATTTCTTCAACCTCACATCCTGTACTCTTTTTATCTTTGGGCACAGGCCCACTTTTGTTCTTGGCAGGCCAGATCTGCTGGACAACCTTCTTAGCTCCAAAGTGGCAGGGAGCTCTCCAAATCACAGTATGCCCTTCTCCCTACATTGAGACTATCTGCAGCCCCTCTCACTTCTGCAGGCCTAGGCTTCTAGGCCATTTTTAGGGGCCCACAGCCTTATAGGCCAAATTAAAGTGCCTGGATCCAATTTCCAGATGGTACTAAGCTTTCTAAATCATGCCCAGCCCATGTCCCCCTTTGGGATGACCTACTGGTGGCCCCCATTGCTGCAGGGCTAGGTTTTCCTGCCTTTTACCAGGGACTCAGAAGTTTTCAGACTGACTGAGAACACCTTAATCCAGCCTCCACCTAGCAAACTTTCCCAAAATGTGCTGTGTCTTTGCACTAGAGGAGCAGAGAACTTGGGAAGAAACCTGAGAGCATCTGATTGTTCACTGACTTGGGCCTCTGTACGATCTCTTCAGTAGTTTTATTAGATGCATCTGGTCCCTCCATCATTAAATCAGAAAAGAGAACCTGAAGCCTAGATCAACCAGCTTTTCATACACAATTAGAAAACAACTAAATCACATCGAGACTTAGTCACAAATAGAATCAGACAACTAAGTCTGGTATGATATTGTGATAAGTCACAAATAGAAAACAACTAAGTCACAAATAGAATCAGACTTCAACTCAACAAAGAAAGGCTTGAGTTTCGCATCCAAATCACAAATGACTAAAGTAATGCACATGCCAAAATCATGATGAAAAAATAACAATATGAAAATCCCAAATAATATGTCTCCACCAAACACTACTAGTCCAGAAAAAGAGGTTTACAAAAAGAAACCCTTAGACACAGGACACAGAATTTAAAAGAATGTTCATAAATATGATCAAAGCATTGAACAAATTTAAAGAGCACATAAACAAATCAAAGAACTGAAAGAAGATAAGAGTGAACTTCTGACACAATTCACAAAAAAAATAGATATATGGGAGAAAATTCAGGCTGAAATGAAGAAGGAAGTGAAAGACTCAACTAATTACAAACAACAGGAGAAAGCCTTACTAATAGAATGAATTAAGTAGAAAATAGAATATAAAGAATGAACCACAAAGTAAAGAACTGGATGTTTAAGCAAAAATTACAAATATATTTTTTAAAAAACACAAGAGTGGAATATGCAGGAAATGTCAGACACCATGTAAAGACAAAATTTATGCATTATAGGCATAAAAGAAGGAGAAGAATCTCAGCATAATGGTACTTCAACAAGATTGTAGAAGAAAATTTCCCCAAATTAAGGAAATGCACACTCATTTAAATACAAGAAGCACATAGAACATCAAATAGACAGGATCAGAAAAGAAACTCCCGACACCAAATCATTGTAAAAACACTAAACATATAGCATGAAGTGAGAATACTGAAAACTGAAAAAGAGAAACAAGTCACATATAAAGGAAACCCTATCAGAATTATAGCTGACTTTTCAATGCAAACTATGAAAGCCAGAAGAGCCTGGACCAAAGTATTCCCTATTCTAAATGACCATAGATGACAAACAACAATATTTAAACCAGCAAAAAAAATGTTTATTATAGGTTAAGGGGAAAGAAAAATCGTCTAAGACATGAAAAGGGTCAAAGAATTCATGTACAGAGAACCAACCGTTCAGAGAATACTTGAAGCAATACAAAGAGCTGAAGAAAGGAATGACTATAACCAAGGAGCAACAGAAATAGACTAAATGAAGTTGTAACTGTGGAAACATGAAACTAGACCAAGAATGCAAAGAGAAATTAAAATTATAGGAGTTCAATAATAACTTTAAATGTCAATGGCCAGAATTCCCCAATCAAAAGACACAGGCTAGTTGAATAGACTAAGAAACAAAATCCATGTTTTCATTGCCTGTAAAAAACCCATCTCATCATCAAATACTCACACACTCTTAATGTGAAAGAATGGGAAAAATATTCCAAGCAAATGGCACTAAGAAGGAGCAGGAGTTACAGTTCTCATATTGTACAAACACACTTCATCCTAAAACTAATCAGAAATCAAAGAGGTTCCCATCATTCTAACTAAAGAAGTAACCATGAATATATTAAAATCATGAATATATATATATATATATATATATATATATGCACCAAATTCTGGTACACTCAAGTACATAAAAATAGTACTAAAGGACTTTAAGACACAGATTAACCTCAACTCATTAATAATAGACTTTAGTACTCCACTGCCTCCATTAGACTGGTCAACCAGACAAACAGTAAACAGAGAGACATCTGAATTTAACTGTACCACACATACATCAAATGAACCTAACAATCATCTATGGAATATTCCACCCACGTATTAAAGAATAAACTTTCTATTCATTACTCCATGGAGCATTCTTCAAAATCTACCATGTGCCGGGGCACAAAAACATGCTCAACAAACACAAAATATTGAAATAATTAACCGAAAGTTTTAATTATTTCTAGGAGTTTTCTGGTGGAGTTTTTGGTATCTCTTAGGTATAATATCATGTCCTGTCCTAAAAGGGATATTTTGATGTCTTCTTTTATAATTAATATCCTTTTATTTGCTTCTAATGTGTTATTGCTCTAGCAAAATTTTAAAGCACTATATTAGAAAGGAGTGGAGGTGGTTAGGAGCTCCTCTAGAGGCCCAAGTCAAGTATCAATCAGATAATTCCAAGCTGCCTTCTAAGGTCTTTGCCCCTACTAGCCAGCAGGTACAGGACAGTGTGGGAGGCTTGCTGGGCAGAGACTCAGTTCAGGAGCTGATTTTCCTAAGGTGAGTCACTCTAGATAAGCTGATTAGACCCCAGGAGATTAACTTGCACTGAGGAAGTTCTGGGGGCACTAACCTGACAGAATGAATTATTGCCAGTGGGATGGCTGTGGGAGGGAACCAGGGAGAAAGCTGTATGAAGATGATTATCATGGATTGAGATGTTCTGAATGAAATACACAAAAATCCAATAAAAAAGAAAAAGGCAAAAATAAATACAGTTTAAAAAATGGGATGCACAGAATTAATATAAAATAAGAATAAAGATTGCATGTCTTGCTAGATAAAAGAAAGAAAAGTATTTACCAAACTTAAAAATATGTACCTGAGCATCTGGCAGAAGACAACCAAACAGAGTGCCAGAAGGCAGAGTGAGCCATGTGGCAGGAGACAACATAGCAGTGGGCTGGCTTGTCTCTCAGTGAACTTAGATCAGTTCCCAGCAGACCTGAAACAACACCCAGTGACTCCAGCTTGTACTCCCAGCATACACAACAAAGCAGCCCAGCCTTGATGGATCCATCAGCTGGATCTCTGGGACCAACCACCTGAGTGACCAGTTCCAGGAAAGCCAGCACAGACAAGCTGAACCAGGTGGAGCTCTAAGGCCACTAGGCAGAGCACCCAGGAGAGTTGCCTGGTTCAGGCAAGCCTGAGCAACCAAATGGAGCCTGGTGGCCCAGCCTCTGCAGGCCACTGTAGGAGCTTACAGCTAGACCAGGGGACCTGGTAGACCCATATCAAGTGCTGCAAGGCTCAAGACGACCTGATTCTTACCTGTTCGGATCCCTGGAGAAGCTACAGATCAGAAGGGCGGGAGTTAGCTGGTCCTTCCAATACATAACCTAAAGTGAAAACCTGAAAACTAGACCTTCATAATGAATAAGAAGATATCAAAGGATCTGAAGAAAACAGGCAAAGTAAGCCTTCAATGCAGCAAAAAAACACTTGAGTTTCACATCAGAATACAAACAACAACAACAACAAAAAATCCACATGCTAAAAGCACAATGAAAAAACAACATTAGGGGAAAAGCAAATAATAAATCCCCACCAAACTCTACCAGTCGTATAGAGGACTCCTTCAATGAGATCTCCTTGGAGGTAACCCAGCTCACAGATCTTAAAAGAACAATAATAAACATACTCAGAGAAATCAAGGAATATAAAGAATACACTCACACAAAAAACAAAGAACTAAAGGGAGAAAATGATAAATTCCAGAAGGAGCTAGAGTTGAGAATGACAAACTCCAGAAGGAAGTGGATATACTGAAGAGATCCCACACTGAAATGAAAAATGAAACAAGCCATACAGATAATCAAAGAACTAGAAGGAAAGACAAACTCCAGAAGGAAGTGGAAATACTAAAGAAATCAAAGAATGAAATGAAAAAGGAAATTGAATACTCATCCAATCAACAGGAAAGCCTCAGTAACAGATAGGATGAAACAGAAAATAGAATATAAAAACTGGAAGATAACATGGAAGAATAAGAACATTCAAACAAAAGTTACAAACACACACACACACATACAAAGAGTGGAATAATCAGGAAATGTTGGACACCATGAGAAGACAAAACCTCTGCATCATAGGGATAGAGGAAGGAGAAAAATCCCAGGATAATGGTATTGACTAGATCTTCAACAGAATTATTGAGGAAAATTTTCTGAATTTGAAAAAAAAGGCATACCCATACAAATACAATAAGCACATAGAACACCAAATAGACAAGATCAGAAAATTTCCAGGCCATATCATAGTTAAAATATTAGATATTACCAAAAAAAAAAAAAAAAAAAAAAGAGGCTGGGCATGGTTGGTGCACGCCTTTAATCCTAGCACTTTGAGGCAGAGGCAGGTGGATCTTTGTGAGTTCAAGGCCAGCCTAGTCTACAGAGTGAGTTCCAGGACAGCTGGGGCTACAGGGAGACCCTGTCTCGAAAAGACCAAAAAAATAAATAAATAAATAAATAAAATGCTAGATATTCAAATGAAAGACTAAATACTGAAAGCCAAAAGAGAAAAACAAGTTACATATAAAGGGAAACCAATGCAAACAATGAAAGCTAGAAGAACATCGACCAAGGTATTCCCAGTACTAAATGACTATAGCTGCAACCCAGGTTACTCTACCCAGCAAAAAGGTCGATTAGAGTTGAAGGAGAAATAAAAATCTTTCATGACATAAACAAGATGAAAGAATACATGTCCAGGCCGGGCCTGGTGGTGCACGCTTTTAATCCTAGCACTTAGGAGGCAGAGGCAGGCGGATCTTTGTGAGTTGAAGGCCAGCCTGATCTACAGAGTGAGTTCCGGGACAGCTGGGACTACAGGGAGACCCTGTCTCTAAAAGACCAAAAACAAACAAACAAACAAACAAAAAAGAATACATGTCCAGAAAATAAACCTTTCAGAAAATACTTGAAATAATTCAAAGGACAAAAGAAAGAAGCAACTATTCCCAAACAGCTAGTGAGAGTAATTAATGAAAGTATAACTGTGGAAATAGGAACCTAGACCAAGAATGCAAAGAGAAAATAAATTTAAAGGAAGCAATATATATCTCTCAATAATAACTTTAAATATTAATGGCCTGAACTCCCCAGTCAAGAGACACAGATTAGGAGAATGGATTAAGAATCTGAATCCATCTTTTTTCCTGTATACAAGAAACCCATCTCACCTTCAAGGGCAGGCACCAGATTAAGGTGAAAGGATGGAAAAAAATACTTGAAGCAAATGGTACCAAACAGCAAGCATAAATTGCTATTTTAATATCAGACAAAATAGACTTCAAAGTAAAACTAATCAGAAGAGACAAAGAGGGTCACTACATCCATATCAAAGGAACAATTAACCATGAAGATTTCACAATCATGAAAATATATATATACATATATATGAACCAAACTCCAGTGCACCACACTTTATAAGCACAATTCTGCCAGTCACCAATGCACAGATTAATCTCAGCACACTAATAGTGGTATACTTTAATACCCCACTGAGTTCTTTGGACACATCAACTGGACAGAGAATAAACAGAGAGATATCAGAACTGAACAATATGATACACCAAAAGGACCTAACAGACATCTCCCAAATATTCCACCCAAACACCAAAGAATATACTTTCTATTCAACACCAAATGGAACATTGTCCAAAATCGACCACATTCTGGCACACAGAAAAAAAAAAAATCCAGAAGGATTGAAATAATACAATGCATTCTATCTGAACAGAGTGCAGTAAAGCTTATTATCAACACCACAAGAATCCTTACTATCTACAATAACACATGGAGAAAACACACTCCTGAATAATGATGGGTCAAGAAAGAAAAATAAAAATAAAAGCATTCCTGGAACTAAATGAAGAAGATAATACAACACACACACACACACACACACACACACAAGCAAACAAACAAACAAAACAAAACAAATCAACAGCAACAAAACTATGGGAAACTTTAAAAGCAATCTTAAGAGGAAAATTTATAGTACTAAGTGCCTGCACTAAAAAAAAAAAGTGGAAAGAGCACAAATAAACAATGTAATGCTGTAGATAAAAACCCTTGAGAGCCAACAAAAAATGAATCCTAAGCCCAACAGACAAGATGAAATAACAAAAATCAGAGTGGAAATCAATGAAATAGAAACAAAGAAAACAATATAATGAATCGATGAATCGAAAAGCTGGTTCTTTGAAAGGATAAACAGGATAGATATGCTTTTAGCCCAGTTAACCAAAATAAAGAGTATCTCTAAATTAATAAAATTCAAGATGAAAAGGGAAACATCATGACAGACTATGAAAAGATCAAGACAATCATATTAGAATAGTTCAAAAACTTATAATCTATTAAATATGAAAATCTCAGAGAAATGGATGAATATCTGAAACCCTGGAAATCTCCAAAGCTTAACCAGGAAGAGATTGACAGCTTAAACACACCCATAACATATGAGGAAATTGAAACAATAATTCAAAACCTTCCAGCTAAAAAAAAAAAGCCCAGCCTCAGACTGATTTATGGCAGAATTGTATAAAATGTTTAAAGAAGATTTAGAACCATTATTAGTCAAATTGTTCAAAAGGATAGAAACAGAAGGAAATCTCCCAAATTCCTTCTATGAAGCCAGCATCCCTTGAATACCAAAACCAGGCAAAGATACAACCAAAAAAGAAAAGTATAGACCAATTTCATTAATGAACATAGATGCAAGAATTCTCAACCAAATACCTCCAAGCCACATAAAGACACACATCAAAAAGATCATTCATAATGACCAAGTTAGATTTATACCAGAGATGCAGGGATGTTTCAATACACATAAGTCAAGGAATATCATAAATTATATAAATGGACTGAAAGACAAAATACACATAGTCATCTCAATCAATGCAGAAAAACTCTTCAAAAAAATACAGCATCCCTTCACATTTAAAGTCCTAGAGGGGATTGGACTAGAGGAAACATTCCTCAAAATAATAAGAGCCATATACAATGAATCCACTTCAACCATCATCTTAAATATGGAAAAATTAGAAACATTCCCCTAAAGTCAAGAACCCAACAAGGCTGCCTCCATCTCCATTCCTCTTCAATATAATACTTGAAACATTTGCTAGAGCAATAAGACAAGAATGGAAATTAACGGTGTACTAATTTGAAAAAAAGGAGATCAAACAATCCCTTTTTGCAGGTGATATGATAGTTTACCCAAGGGGTGTTAAAAATTCCATCAGGAAAATTTTAGAAACGATAGTGTCAGTAAAGTGGTGGGATGTAAAATTAACTCAGAAAAATAAGTAACCTTTCTTTTCACCAACAACACACAATTGAAGGAGGAATACAAAAGACATTCCCAACCACAATAGCTTCAAAACAATANAGACAGGGTCTCCCTGTAGTCCCAGCTGTCCTGGAACTCACTCTGTAGACCAGGCTGGCCTTGAACTCACAAAGATCCACCTGCCTCTGCCTCCCAAGTGCTAGGATTAAAGGCGTGCGCCACCACGCCCGGCCCCCTAAAATGAAAATGAAAATTTTAAATCCCTGAAGAAGGAGATTGAAGACCACACAGGAGATGGAAGGATTTCCCATGCTCATGGATTAGAAGAATTAATAGAGTAAAAATGAACATCCTACTCAAATTAATACACAGTTTCAACGCAGTCCCAATTAAAATCCCCATGAGTTTCTTCACAGACTTAGAAAAACATCCTTAAATTCATATGCAAAAACAAAATAGCTAAAGAAACCATGAGCAAAAATCAATACAAAGGGGGTCAATTACAAAACCTCAAGCGATATTATAGGGATATATTCATAAAACATCCTGGTTCTGGCACAAAAACAGATCCATAGATCAATGGAACAAAACTGAAGATTCAAACTTTAGCATATATAATTTTAGCCACCTCATATTTGACAAAGGGGCCAGGAAGACTCAACGGAAGAAAGACAGCCCCTTCAGTAAATGTTGTTGGGAAAACTGGATCACCAATTGTTGAAGAATAAAATTAAAACCCTACCTCTCACCGTGTACAAAAATCAACTCCAAATGGATCAAAGGCCTCAATGTAAAACCCAAAACTCTGAAAATAATAGAGGGAAATATTGGCAGTAACCCACAAGACATAGAGATAGGAAAAGAGGTTCTGAATCAGACACCAGCTGTGCAGGAAGTAAAGTCGACAATAGACAAGTGGTACCTTATTAAACTCAAAAGCTTCTATACATTGAAAGAAACAATTAAAGAAATGAAGAGACATCCCACAGAGTGGGAGGAAACCTTCACCAGTGATACATCTGACAGAGCATTAACATTCAGAATAAACTACTCAAAAAACAAAGTAGTAAGAAAACAAATGACAGGCTGGAGAGATGGCCTAGTGGTTAAGAGCGCCAACTGCTCTTGCAGAGTACCCAGGTTCGATCCCCAGCACCCACATGGCAGCTGAGAACCGTCTTTAACTCCAGTTCCAGGGGAATCTGACACCCTCTTCTGATCTCTGCGGCATTGCATGACACAGGTGCACAAACCTACATGCAGACAGTCCATTCATACACATAAAAAATAAATAAAATTAAAAAATAAAAAAGAGAATAAATAGAAAACAAATGACCCACTCAAAAGATAGAGTAAAGAGCTGAAGTGAGACTTCCAAAATGAAGAAGTAATGAGGGCTGAGAAATACCTTAAAAACTGTTCAACATCACTAATAATCAAGGAATTGCAAAATAAAACCACTTTAAGATTCCATCTTCCTCTGGTAAGGCTGAATATGATCAAGAAAACAAGGATTCCAAATACTAGAAAGGTTGTGAGGAAAGGAGAACACTCTTCCACCACTGGTGGTAATGCAAACTCATACAATCCCTACAGAAAACAGTGTGGAAGACTTGTAAAAGACTGAAAATGAGCCTACCACCTGACCCAGTCATACCATTTCTGGCTATATACTCACAAGACCCTTCCTATCACAGAGATACATGCACATCTATGTTTATTGCAGGTCTCTTCACAATAACGAAGAGCTGGAATCATGCAAGCAGCCCTACTGTCCCTCAACCAAAATGTGGGTAAAGAAAATGTGGTACATGTACACAATAGAATTCTATGCAGTGGTAAAGAAAGATGACATCATGATCTTTGGAGGTAAATAGTTGGAACTAGAAGCCATTATGCTAAGTGAAGTAATACAGGCCATGAAAAACAAACAACATATGGCGTCCCTCATTTGTGGATGCTAGCACCAAATCTCTACTTGTAAGGCAAACTGAATAATTCCTTTTTTTCCCTTTTTTAGTGTATATAATATCTGATGTCATTCATCAACTTGCTATGTAATGTAGGAATGTAAAGTAATATTCTTTCTTTACTTGGACACAATTCTACTGTCAAAATGTGTGAATCCCTAAACAAGTTTTGGAATTAACCTATAGTTTATTTTCAGATGTCATATTTTTGGTGTATGTGAGGCTTCTTTATATTCATGTTTTGAAGTGATACAAATTGGAAGGAACAGCAACAACAAAAAGACTGGGTCAAAGAATTGACTCAGACAGTAAACTTCTGCCCCAAACAGTAAACTTCTGCATTGAAAAATTAAAAAAAAAAAAAAAAAAAAAACACTGAGTAAAAGATGAAAGACATGTGTGGTACAATGCATGAGTTCTGGCAGAGTGGGGAGTAAGGAAAAGGGAATGTGTCTAAATTTGACTAAGAAATGCTGAATGAGAAAAAAAAAGAAATGTTGAATGAAATGCACAAAACTTCAATAAAAATAAGTACTGGATAAAATGTCTCAACAGAGAAGGGATAAAATGAATTGCCCTCAACACACCAAAGGCCATATATGTAAAGTGATAGCAGCATGATACTGTTGAAGATCTGAAAACATTTCCTCTTAGATCCAGGAAAAGATAACCTGTTTTCAACATCATTTTGGATAACAAAACAATTATACAAGTGAACAAAGTTATTGTGACCCTTATATGAATGAGTAAATCAAGTTGTCTGTGTCCTGCTGACATGAACATATAACTACACTTCAAGTATCTCATTCTCCAAAATGAGTAAGATGATGCATATGTGAGATTCATTTCATCATTTTACTTTGTGCACATGTAGCAAATGATCATATTTTACATGTATACACTCACACATGATTTGCTAACTTAGAATGATGAGAATGAACTCATAAATACATGTTATAATTTTACTATATTCAGTTAAAATGAGTGCCCAGAATAAAGCACTGAAGAAAAATGTTCCATTTGTTTCCTTTGACTGTGAATTAGTTTCAGTATTTTGCTCTGAAATCTCATATAACAAGAAATTACTTTTCATTAATGATTAACTATGAGGTTTTAAATATGTTACTCAAAACTTAACCTTCTTTTCTCATTTGTAAAAAAAAATAGTAGCCACACTTATATCCTTTTGTGAGAATAAAATAACATATGTGCGAATTATACTTTAGATTTATAAAAGACAACAGGTTTTGGTGGGTTTAGTTACTAGGATATTTATCAGTGGAACTAAACAAGAATATTTAAAACATTTCCCAAGAGGGGTTGCTTTACACACATACTCATATACACAAACAATTATTTTGCCTATTGTGAGTCAGTTTTTAACTCTATAACAGTTATTTGCTTGTATAATAAATATGCCAGTAATTTAAGGAGAAACACAATCTGTTCAATCAAAGGTAAATTTCTCAGTGAACAGAATTCTGTCATCTTCAAGTTGACTCAGTATTTGAATTACTTTGAAATTATAAACAATAAAATTATTAATTCCTTTGTCCAACAAACCATTTGTCGTTTTGTAACTGTGCATGGTACTCCACACAACTAATGAATAAAGAAAGAGTCAGGTGTGGTGGCACATGCCTTTAATCCTAGCATTTGGGAGGCAGAGGCAGGCGGATCTTTGTGAGTTCAAGGCCAGTCTGGTCTACAGAGCGAGTTCCAGGACAGCTGGGGCTACAGGGAGACCCTGTCTCAAAAGACCAAAAAAAAAAAAAAAAAAAAAAGAAAAAAGAAAACATTTCTATCTATCTGATTAGGATAACAAACTGATGATTTATTTATTTATTTATTTATTTATTTATTTATTTATTTATTTATTTTGTTTTCCTCTCTTAGGCTGGCCTTTGATTCCCTTCTATAATATTTCTTCCTGGTCCCAAAAATACTTCTCTTGACTTTCTCTGTTTCTTCCAGTTTCACCCTAAAAAATAGATCCAAAAAAGTTGCATTTAGACATGAAACAAAGAAACGCATGTGCTATTGGGGTCCAGGCTATCCAGTGACTCCCTGTGGTATTTACCTGTGGAGACCTTTGGCCACTTTGTCACATTTACATTAATTATATTCTTCAGTTTTGATTCTCACTGACATCATCAGGTGTTGGTTCTATGCATGATATGTTGTTGGGAAACTTCAGTAAAGCAAATGCCATATATCCTCGCTGTCTATCCAGTGAGGTACTGATTTCATGTGGCTATAATGTCTTTGAAATATGGCTAGTGTGAATGAAAGACTAATTTTTAAATTTTATTTATTTAGTGCATTTATGTTTAAGTAAACACATATGGCAAATGGCTTCTATATTAATCAATATAGCAGAATTTTCTCGATTGCATATAAAGTAGCTGTTATATTAGCAGGCTACAATCACAATCCATTTGTTCTAGCATCTGGTCTTTGAAAATGATGCCATGAAGTTGTCAGTGAAAAGCCTTTTTCCTTTGGTTTGCTTTTGTTTTTATGAGCTCAAATACAATAGAGATTTGAATGTTGAATAAGAATAAATGTTCAGTCTGTGTTCTTTACTAAGTTAATTTTTCATGTGTATACAAGAGATTGTACTTTATTTGAACCTCTCACAGGACTTATGTAATGACATTTACATTTTTATGACATTTACATTTTAAAAATTATTGAGCAACTACTACTAATTACTACATATGAGACCAGTTGTGAAGTTGCAAAGATAAATAAAATATGGTCTTCTGCCTCAAGCTCATGATTTAACTTTATATTGCCTATGAAAATTGATTTAATGCTTATAAAGTACTATGGAAAGCAAATACCAGTGCTTTTCCATTATTTAGCTCCTGTACATAAAGGTCAGACTTCTAATAATGAACATTATTGGGAATATATAACATCAGGACATAAATGATCACATTAAGAAAAGCTGAATATACTAAGATGATAACCATCTCTCAAGAAGTGTTGTTTGATAGGTGCCCAGAAGGTAGGTGACATCCCTAATGATTGAAAGCTGTTAGTGAAAGTCAGCATCTGGCTAGTGCTTTATAGTTTATGAAGTATGTTCACAATATTTTAACCCACATTTAAAATCTGAAATCTAAACTGTGGCACTATGGAAAACCAGAAATATCTCAGGAACAAGAAAAGCACAAACATGTTTGAAGGAGATACAGTTTAGAGAAGAGATAACCCCAAGGAAGAAGCATCTATGACAACACTTACTTTTTCCTTAAGGCACCAAGATATGGAAATAAAAGTAGCAGAACTCCAAATGGTGAGAAAAGTGACCTCACTTTAGCAGTTGTTAACAACTGTGTTTGAGATAAAATACCCCCCAAACCGAGGACATAAATATTAGAGAGGTTGTGAAAATCATGTTTGACTTAGTACATACAAATTTACCTTCAAGAAAAATAGCAATAGTTTTAACATATTATTTAATTATTTAGTGCATGCTAAAAATGTTTTGTGTCTTGTAAATGTAATAATTATTTAATCTTTCATGAATTAATGGTCCTTATTTTCTCTGTCATACAAATGGGAAAACTGGGTCATAAAGTGCTCAGTAATTTGCCCAAGGGTAAGGAAGTGCCTGTAAGTCATGTCAGCTTGGTTTTGTTTTAGATATGTTTACAATTTTTCATAATTATCTTCATTAAAGGCAAAGATAAATGGCAAACCAACTATTTATAAACATTTTAAGTCCCACTTATTAGGTATTGAATTAGGTCAACTTCTTTCTGTTATTAATGGGTACTCAGTAACTGATGGAAAAACATACTTTTTGTGAGGAATATACCTGTTTTTAATCTGTGGAAAGTCAGATGATCAGAAGCTCTGAGCTTGCTCTTGGTCAGCTTCTCTAAAGTTGGTATCTGCTACTTCCACAGATCCAGTACTTAAATAAACACAATCAGTACAGATGAAACTACTGTCAATGAACTGAGATTTTTGTCCACCTCTAATTTTGACAATATTTTTAAAGGGTTCAAATCTCTTACCTCAAAATTCCATGTTACATTAGGCTCCCATTCTTACTTTCTGCAGCTTCCTTCTACTTCAGACCCATTTCCACCAGCTAAAGCTGCTTGTCCAAGGCTGGGCTTGGGAAGCAGAGCACTGTTTCCTCTCTTTTTCCAAATGATACCAATTGTTGAAATGTCTAGGAGACTTATGAACCCACAGGAGTCAGTAAGAGTTTTCTATAAAGAGGAAGTTCTTTTTAGTGATACTGTCTCTCCCCTGTTACTATGCCTTTGTTGTGAAAACAGGACAATAGTAAAGCAATGAGTCACAGCTGTATAACTATTAAACTATTTAAAAATCTGGATGGATACACAGTTGGCCTGTGGGCTGTGATTTATTGACCCTTAGATATATCTACAATATGGAAAACAAAGTTTCTCCTAAAATAACAATAGTTGAACTTGGTTTCTGATCTCTTTTGGGTCAGGTATCTGAGGGCCTTGAAAAGGTACTCATACCATGACTTTGAGATTAGTGGGGAACAAATGCTTACATTTAAGAGAAATCCATAAAGACAGGATACATTTAAGAAGCAAAACTTGGGACAATGGTATGTACTTTATCTATTGCTACTATGACTATATCTTTAAAATTTTGAAGGAACGTGCTGTTCTTTTAAAGTAATAGATGGGATTCTTCATGCAACTCTACCTCTTGGCCTCAAAGGGAATAGGTAAAAACACTCTGAAACAGGTAGATGTAAAAGGTTAGGAAAAATGAAGATTCAGTTCCTTATACTTGGAGAGGCAAAGAAAGGAAAAAAAGGTCATAGGAAGATATTGATACCTGGTGGTAGATAATGATGTGTTACTGTATTCTGGACCAGTTAATTTGTCTGAATTCTCTTTCAACTATTTATATTCTCCAACCTTAGAGAAAATGGAGGTATAGTTATGCTACCCACTGAGTTAAATAGTACTTGCTTGTATTTCTTATAATCTGACCTTTATCAAGATTGACAGAGGGGTGTTCACTTTGCTTCAGCAAATCTTCAAATGCCAAATCCGTGTTCATTCTCTTGAGTCCTCTTGTGACACAGAGGCAGCTATAATCATCTGCCTGTAAAAGCACCATCCATCATTGCAGTTAAAGGTCTGTTTGTGTGTGTGTGTGTGTGTGTGTGTGTGTGTGTGTGTGTGACTAATTCAAGACACCTGGAACTCTAAAAACTTTTCTTTCTAATTTGATAAAGAATAATTATTGTTCTGGAATGAAAAATATAATAATTTAGAGTCTTATGAATGTCCCTCCTTTGGGCATTTCTGTAACAGCATGCAAAATCAATAGGTCACCCCATCAAGGGTGAGGTACATTTATCAAAGCACCAGACGTAAGTCCTGAAGATAAATCTGTGGGCAAATCTGGTGTTGCTGTCTCTCTTAAAACTTGTGACAAATGAGGAAGAAAATAAATGGATCCCTCAAACTTTAAGGGGCAAATATCTTGATCATATTTACTTTTTCATTTTTTAATTTAATTTTTTTCCACTGGGTGATGCAACAGGAAAAGTTAATTGAAAAGTGATATTTAATCTGAGAGTCAAAAGTTAACACAAAGGGAAGCAATGACCATGCTAGTGAGGTACATCATGGGGGACCAATTCCTTATGCTAAATTATGGAGGGGAGGATGAGGCAGTGACACAGAGGGATTTCATGATGAAACAGTTAAGTTGGGAGTAGACACATGCAGATCACCCAGCGTCTTGTAACTACTTATCATAAAAGCTGGAACAATGCCATTTAAACATTTTGTACAAAGGAAATACCCAGAATTGCTTCTAATAATGATGACCCTGAATTCCCTCAGAAAACGGGGTGGAAGAAAAGAAGGGAAAAGCTGAAAGTTAGCTAAGCAGCTTGAAGGCTACTGTCACAACTGAGGTGATTTTATTTATTTATTTATTTATTTATTTATTTATTTATTTATTTGTTATTTTTTAGAAAGTCATTTTTTCTGTAATGCTGAACATTAAAGCAGGTTTGCTCTTAAGCCAGAGTAGTTCTCACATACTGTAACCCAAACTCCTTTCCCAATGCCTTTTGGAGATAAAGGGAGTAGAAGACAATACCAGAATTTTGAGGATCCTCAACTGACCTTGAGAAAACAAAAACCTTGGTTAATCTGGGCTAACAGTGTGGCCTTAAGCGTCCAAAGAGAAAGAATAATCAGAAATAAATAAATAGTAAGTCCTGAGAAATTGTACTTCAGGTACAATTGAGATCTTAGTAAAAAGACAAAATTAAAAACAGCAACATAAAAGAGCACAGTTGTTTTGCCTGTCTTACTGGCAAGTGCAGCTACCCTGTGGCTGCCACTGATTTGCCATCCTTCAAAGACATGAGACACAGCTTTTCAAACTTCCAATATGGACTGAAGACTCAGGTCTCTCCAAGAATCCTCCAAATCTTCAGTGCCAGCAGATGGGGACTGCTGAGACATCCAGCTTGTGGACTGAGATACTACTGGGGTTTCAGCCTCTTCAGAGTATAAACTGCCATTGTTGGACTACCCAGGCTGTATCATGGAGACCAGTACAGGAGGATCAAGACAGGGCGTGGTGCTTACTGGACCTCATTTGGTGACCATGGGAAGGGAAAACCCCAGTGTGGAGCACAAGGGCAGGACTAATGGTTGTTTGGGCTTGCCAAGGAGGAGCCTTCAAACATGGCATCTTTCAGCCTAATTAAAAAAAAAAGAAATCATAAGCTGAAGTTGCTAAAAGATATATGTGGCATGCATGTATGCATATTTTGGAGTGATGCAGACTGGAAAGAATAAGAACAACAACTGTGTGTGTGTGTGTGTGTGTGTGTGTGTGTGTGTGCACATGTGAATGCACCCAAGCCACGGTACACAAGTGGAAGTCAGAAGACAACTTGTAGCACTGGATTCTCTCCTTCAGATCTTTAAGTTTGACCTCAGATGCCTTTACCTGCTGAGTCATTGGCATGACCTATCATTATCATTTTTAAAGAGCAGGACAACAGGAAATGGAATACTAGACTTGCAAAAGTCAAGTAACATCAATGAACATAGATGTGCATTCTTTTTAGACCCTTCTTGTTATCTTATAAGTTGAACAAAAGGAGCTCAAGTTATATGTATGGTCTTTCATTTTTCGTAATTGATTACTACCATAGAACTGTATATGCTATGTAGGTTGGAGTATGGTTGGAAAAGTTTGCCATGTATGAAACAAAGACCTGTCTCTGAATGTATTTAAATTGAAGTTTGACTACTCACAATTTGATGGATATTGAGATCAGATGGAGATCCATGTGGAAGATATGTACTAGGAATTAAAACATGAAAAGCAAGTTAATAAACCCAGCAGATTTAGCAAAGGGGAGAAATAAAAAATGTGATTCAAGCCTGACAATGTTTGGACTATTATTATGAGGAGATCTAGAAGAGTTTTTGTGAATACAGCATTAGAGTTGATATTCACTGGGCTAGAATTATTCCAGGATGTTCCTCTCAGAAGCCTTGAACTCTCCTATAAGAATTGCATGTCTTCTTACCTAAATAGTATATGATTTTGGCCCCAAATGACTATGTTCTGGACATCCTGATTTTCATGGTGTCAGTCAGAGGCAAACACACAATAAAGTTTACTGTCCTCCATCCTACGTCACTGCCAGAGATCACTGAAGTGATAGTTTTAAGATATCTCACAGTAGACATGTCAGCCTTCTAAGCATATAAGGCGAGGGCAGCTCAAGTTCATACAGGCTGAGACATAAATCCCTTCCTTTGCACAGAGGCATGCTCAGAAATTGTATATTGAAAGAATTAAAACTCAGGACTTTATCCCTTCTTATTTTGCTATCTAGTCAAGAACTTCTATCCTAAAGCAATGATCCTCTGTTCTCTGCTAAACCAAGACAGTGTGTTCCTTCAGATATACTTTCATGGATTATCTATGGTATCTGTTAGTTGGAGGAAATAGTTATTATTTTTTACTTATTAAAATTTTTATTTTTTATGTATATGATTGTTTTGCCTGCAGACATGTAGGTGAACCCCTGTGTGGAGTGTTCACAGAGGCCAGAAGAGGGTGCTGGATTCCCTGCAACTAGAGTTATTGACAGTTGTTAAACACCATGTGGGTGCTGGGAATCAGACTTGGGTCCTCTGCAAGAGCAGCAACTGCTGTTAACCATCTCTCCAGGCCTAGGCAGGTTGTTATAATGTTTGCAGAACTAAAACAACTCTCATAGAAATAACTGTATTTGCAAGAATTGTTTTCAGTTATTTTATATTTTTATTTCAACAAATTCATGAGTTAGACACACTTATTTATAGATTAAACAGTTACAGAAAAAATATCTCCTTTAAGACTTTTAAGACATCTAATAAAAGAGTGGTAAATAGAACTCAAAACTACTGGCTCAAAGTTTGTAGTTTTTCTCACCCCTGACTAATGCTGACTTGGTAAGGGGTGATTAGGAGGAAATTTGGAAGGGCAGGAAAACAAAAGCAGAGGCCGATCCCCATATAATCAAAGATGTAGTAATATGACTTGTATGTCATGATGAAGTTTAAGAAGGCATTGCATGCAGATAATAATTTAGGTTAGCTTTTGGAAAGATTGGGAAGATTTTAGGATACAGAACAACAAAAGGTACCTATCATGCCAGGAAAAACAGAGGACATCCAACTGTCCTTTTGCATGAAACTGGAAAAATTAGATATAACGGCAGAGATCTGAGCACTGGAATGGAATGATAGTGGGGTTTGAAATCTGGCACTGTACAGTTGTTTTATTTTGATGCATTGTAGGAAAGCATTGGTAGCACCTTATAAGGGAAGCAGCACTGTGCTCAACGGGATGAAAAAGGTTTCAGCATTTTGATAAAGCAAATTCTGAAATTGGTTCTACTCATGTTATCATTTGCTGCTGAGGACTTTGGTCTTATCTCTTCTAAAACATAAAAGAAGTCTAATTCATTTTAAAAGCAGTGTTCTATTTGTCCCTCTGCAGTCCACTCAAGGAGCTAATGTATTTAAAGAGCTTTTATCATGGAGCCAGCTTGATTTCTCCTGTCCTCATACTAAGTAAATTTCAGTGAATTAAATGACAAAAGCCATCTGCTTTCTATAAATAATCTCTTCTAATACCTGGCAAATCTTAAAAGTCAAACTGACAATACATCCTGGTATGATCAATGGTCCAAATTACATAATCCCTCCCTGTTTAGGAAGATTGGTTTTGTTATGGTGAACAGGAAATATGTGTGTCCATGTTTGTAATTTGGAAGTCACAGTCTTACAGGAAATACAATTTTATTCTTATAGTTAATATCATGACATTCTGTCAGGATTTGATATCCTTGGCTATAATCCTGGGGCAGATCCCAGTTGCCCTTAATTGTCACCTCAGATCTATCTTCCTCATGAGAGCCATTCTAATCATTGGTAAGTAAATTATTAATTCTATGACAGTAATAACTATTTGTTAAAAAAATCATTGATTGTTTAATTATCAAAATTATATATACTCATGGTTTACATTATTTACATTTAGTCTTCACAATAAAGGCTTAATGATAAACACCAGCATTTTCTTTATTAACCATTTGCAGATAACTTCTTGAAGGTTTCCCAAAGACACACAGATACATAATGAATAAAGTCTGAGGTAAGAGTCATCTGAAACAATCCTTCAGAGTTAAGCATTGTACAATTAACTTGCAAGTATGCCACATTCATATTATATTATATTATATTATATTATAATATTAGTGTATATGCTTGTCTACAAAACTTGCAATATCTTGAAGGAAAAGACAACTTATTCTTCATTTTTTGGTCCCTCTTAAGATAGGCTCATTGTAGATATTTAATAAATTTTCAGAAAAAAACCCTCTCATTTTCAGGGAAAATTGCTAATACTAGGCATTTCTTAACAGGATTCTATGAATTATCACATGCTCAACTTTTTATATCACATATGACACATAAGAAGTGTATGACAAACATAAACCACACAGAGGAGTTTGAGAACATGTCTTAGCCTGTGATATTTTCTTGGTCAGATGATGTGGGAGAAGGTAGTTTTAAATTTGGTACTTTTAAATTTATAAAACCAGTTATGAGGAATAGGTGATACAAGCAGAGAGAATATTATTATAGGGGCTCAATAACTTTCCTCTTGACATAGTACATTCTAAATAAAATGGGACAAGTTCACAGAGGTCTGAATCATTTTGTCTATGTCCCCAGAACGTTTGTGATTTTAGTCTTCTCCACTCTACAGGTCTCAGTTCATTGGTGGAAGTTTGGGTGGCTCTGAGTCCCCTTTTCTCTCTTTCTCAGAAAATATGCTTGGTGTGGAGAAGGGATTTAGCTGTGAAGTTTACTGTGGTGGAAGCAGTGACGAGCCAGAGCTCCTGATGATTATAATCACTTGTTATTTTTTATGGACCATCTCTGAGATTTTTTTTTAATTTAACTTTTTTATTTTTATAAGGGATTCACGATATAAGAGCACAGTTGTTTTCAGATCACATTAACATTGCTCAGTTTACAATACAATTAGGTAATTGGTGCTAGCATCCACAGATGAGAAATACCATTTGTCATTTGTTTCTCCGGGACTATGTTACTTCACTTAGCATGATATCTTCTAGCTCTATCCCTTTACCTGCAAAGCTCCTGATGTCATCTTTCTTTACCGCTGCATAGAACTCTATTGTGTAGATGTACCACATTTTCTCTATCCACTCGTCAGTTGAGGGGCACTTGGGTTGGTTCCAGCTTTTTGCTATTGTGAACAGAGCTGCAATAAACATGGCTGTGCATGTGCTACAGTAAGATGAGTCTTGTGGGTATATACCCAGGAGTGGTATGGCTGGATCAGGTGGCAAGTTCATTCTGAGTCTTCCAAGGGTTCTCCACACTGCTTTCCATAGTGGTTGTATGAGTTTACATTCCCACCAGTAGCGGATGAGTGTTCCCCTTTACCCACAACCTCTCCAGCACTTGGTATCATTGGTTTTCTTGATCCTAGCCAGTCTTATTGGAGTGAGATGATATCCTGAAGTGGTTTTAATTTGCTTTTCCTTAATTATTAGTGACATTGAACACTTTTTAAGATGTTTCTCAGCCATCTCTAATTCCTCACTTATGAAGGCTCTGTTCAGCTCTTTGCTCCATCTTTTGAGTGATTCATTTGTTTTCTTTCTTCTTTGTTTTTTGAGTAGTTTATATACTCTGGAAATCAGTGTTTTTTCAGATGAATCTGTGGTGAAGATTTCCTCCCACTCTGTGGGTTTACTCTTTACATCTTTGATTATTTCTTTTGAGGTACAGAAGCTTTCAAGAGTTTCTTCAAGGCTTGGAAAAAAAAATCCTCAATTTCATTTGGAAAAACAAAAGACCCCGAATAGCCAAAGCAACCCTGAGTGAAAAGAACAATATGGGGGGATCTCTATACCAGACTTCAAACTATACTACAGGGCTATAGTCATAAATACAGCTTGGTACTGGCACAAAAACAAACCTGTAGACCAGTGGAACAAAACTGAAGATCCAAACATGAGCACATACAATTTCAGTCATCTCATACTTGACAAGGGGGCCAAGAAGACACAATGGAGGAAAGACAGCATCCTCAGCAAGTGGTGTTGGCAAAACTGGATCACCACTTGTAGAAGAATGAAATTAAACCCCTATCTCTTGCCCTGTACGAAAGTCAACTCCAGATGGATCAAAGACCTCAACATGAAACTCCAAACTTTGTAGGCGGTAGAAGAAAAGTTAGCAGCAGACTACAAGACATAGGTGTAGGAAAAGACTTCCTAAATAAGACAGCAGCTGAGCAAGAAATAAGATTGACAATTGACAAATGGGACCTTATTAAACTCAAAAGCATCTCTGAGATTTTTATATGATACTTTGGTTTTGTCCCTAGTAAGGATGTGACACAGGAACTCCACATTCTGGGACATGTTGTTGTAAGAATCCTAAGCCCAAAGTGATCTGTTAAAGTTCTCATATTATTTTCTTTAGTCATCTTTAACATCACTCATGGAATGTTTTGGAACATCCAAAATTCTTATATCCTCTTAAAAAAGAAAGAGAAATAAGCATCTGTTAAATGTCCTGATTTTGGATTTGAACAATTTGGTCTTTTGGGAGATGAGCCAAATGGAAAATCAATAAAATTGGTAAATCTATATGGCCAATGAATAGAAATAATTACGTGTTCTTTCTTATCAGGTTCACCAACTCATTGGCAAGGCTATACCTTTTCAGAAAATAAGAATGATGTTTGATGAGAGATACCAGGAGAGCACTTTTAGCCATAAAAATGAGGCAGGGACCTCAAATCTTGTATGCACCCAAAGAAGACACAATGCATGTATCACTCTTTGCAAAGGTACTCAGGATATATTGTTTCCGGTCTTTCATAGATAATTCACATCCATACTGGATAGCAAATGACTAAGCTAAGAAGGTCAATTATTGGGGCTGGAGAAATGGCTCAGTGGTTAAGAGCACTGGCTGCTCTTGCAGAGGATCCAGGTTTGATTCCCAGCACTCACATGGCAGCTAACAACCATTTGTGATTCCAGTTTCAGGGGATATGAAACCCTCTTCTGACAGCCATGGGCATTTCATGACACGGGTATACTTATCATATGCAGGCAATATACTCATAGACATAAAATAAAAAAAAAATAAAACACAAGGTCAATTTTAAGAGGAAAAAAATTAGAGACTAATATTGAATACAAGAGTAAAGAAGACCAATAAAGTAAATACTGGGGTTCAAACACATTGGGTAAATAAATGCCTATAAATTTTAATGCCACCACTTTCTAAAGATGGTTTGAATGCAGGTGAAAACAATTAGTTATTTCCTATTATATACTGTGCACACATTCACATAAACACATTCAGATGTACACATAGGTATTTCACATCTTTGGATCTGACCCTGAGCTTCCATTAATACACATTGGATGAATAGAAAGAAAAAATATAGAAGGAATTTTCCCAACAAAAGAAATAAATCATACTAGACCTACATATTTTGTTTTCCTCAGACTTTTAAAATGATCTATTGGAACCTGGAACCCTCTGCCATCATAGTGGGAAGTCAGAAAGGAAATTCAATTTGAATTAGAAAATATTCTCAGTGGAGCAATTTTAACAAAAGGATAAAAGAGGACTCAGGAGACAGTGTAATGAGAAATAGTAATAATGCTTCCAGCAATCATGGCTCGATGGGTGAACATAATCTGAGATTAGAAGACCCGCCAGGGAGCTGCAAAGTTACAGGACTGCTTGATGAAATAATTTAATACCTACCAGCTCCAATAAATAGCATGTACAAAGAATTCATGGTGACTCTGTAGTCCCGCTAACCTAACACTCAAGGAAATCTGCTTGAGGCAGTGATAGGTCTCCTACTCCCCCGAAAATTCCCACAAGTCCTCTTTATTCTTCTTGCCATTTGATTCACCTTTAACATAAACTCAGGCTATGAATCAATCCCAAATACCCTTATCTAGAAATTCTGTAATGCATTTTATTTTTTAAGAAAGTACATTTGATAATACTGGAAAAATAAGTTCAGCTACCATTATAATTACTAACACCTGAAATCTGAAATAGAATTCAGAAGCTTCATAATTTTATGAAATCAGCTGATCCTCATAAGAAACCTTGGAGATAACTGTGCAAAGCTGAAGTTAACAACAACAATAGCAACAATTGCTATTTAGTAATTTTAAGAAAATTTCAATTAAAAAACCTGTGTTCCTTATGTGTTTATTTGGTGCCAAATTCTTGATATACTCATTATATGTATTAGTCTCAGAACAACAAATTAAGTGTTTGAAGAGGTGATGCTTTAGTAGACACGGTTTGTGCTCAAGGTAAAGTTATATTAATGTTGAGATCCATTGTTGGGACCCATACCTTGTGTCTTCTGGCCAGTGCTCTATATACACTGTTTAACCCTGAGAAATGTATAATGGTTAGTATGTTATTTGTCCTTAATTCAAACATCTATCTAATTTTTCCAATTATTCCAATCTTAAATTCTAGGAGATAATTTTGTGCCAACTGGGGCTTAGGAGACTGGTCAGCGAAATCAACCTTCCCTGGCTTCTTGTAGCCTCTACAGCAAGTCTTTTATCCATGGAGCTCAGGACCCACTGACATCACTCTTTCATTTACACAGTCTTCCTTCCAGGCAGACAGAGGACAAGGTGCATTATCCCCTAACTTAATCCATTGGATTGTCAGGGCCTGTGGGGTGAAAGCATGAACTGCCAGAACTAATCTTTGAATTATTTACATCAAAACTCAAGATAGGCCCAGATAAACTTCACATCTGTCATCCCATCATGGGAAAGCAACTAAGTAGAGAGTGGAAATGTAATTCCATTTTCAACTGTTGGATGCCTCCTTGAAATACCAGCAATTGGGCCAATTAGCTCCAGTTGTTCAGATGGTATTAGATCCCTATCTGGTATCCATCAGACTGAAACCAATAATTCATTGCCCATAGGCACTGCAGTGCCATCAGATAGCAATACCTTTTAGTTACTGCCAACTTGGGGCATTTTTCAAATAGTGACCTCAAGATTTAAGCTGCAAAATTCCATTATCTATCCTCAAGCCAGCCACAGCTGAATTTTTGAAATATCCTATTAAGTTTTCTGCTCTGATAAAAATTCAGAGGCCCTTTTTATATTAATCTCCCCATGGCAAATGAAATTTGCTGAGTGGTAGATTTAATTTGCTTCTATTTATGTATTACTGTATTTTGGAAAAAATAATAATTGCTCTCAATATCACTTTTTCAGCATTACCAGGAAAAAAAAATCATTATAAAGATTTAAACCCTCTCCTTATTTATTTCATTGTTTGGACTCCACACAGTAAATAGCTTATTTTTCCCTTTTCAATCACTTTGGCATTTTAATTAAAATATAATTACCATTCCAAGTGTATTAATGCAGAAGTTTAGTTAATTGTCTATGTCAGGTCACTAAGCATATTTTTAAGGGGAAGCTAAAGTCATCTAAAATATTCCAAATATTTACCTGAGACAGGTATATCCTCAAATATTTTATTATTTCCCTAAGGCAACTTCCCCATTTTAATTATGTAATGAAATTGAGAAGGAATATAAAAGAGAGAAAGAGCTCCCTGTGGAATCTGTAATAATGAAATATAAATGTTTTCATTGCTATGGATTTGTAGAAAATCCATAGGATCTTGAAATAAAGAAAAAATTGATGGCTCATATTTCTATCAAAAAATGAACAAGGCAAAATAAATGCTTTTTAATAATAGAAGAGACCAGTGTTTCAAGCACATATCTGCAACCCACTCTACCCTCCTCGTGCATATTTTTTTTCATGACTTGGGGCCTATTCCTCTGTTATTACTTTGTTTGGGTGAATAAACCTTGGCACTCATGAAGATTTAATTTTTATGTTTGTTTTTTCCTGACTGAAGTCAGTTAGGGTGCTTATAGAAGACAAAGGATTCTGAAGGATGTAAAATAGCATGTAATGCCCCAATAGTTGTGAATTCTAAATTTGCAAGTTTATTTATATTCATTCTATAGCTCATTGTGGATTGACTTACAGTGACCTTCTCATTTCATCTAGGGATTCAGTTACACAGCCCCATTTCATGGTATAGTTTGCCTTAGGGGAAGGGAATGTACTATTGTTTATAGCCTCCAGTTCAGCAGTGGCATATGTCATATGGGTCCACAAAATAGTGGTTAAGACCCTTCACATACTATTCTGACTCCTAAGGGAAACATAAAGTAAGATAGATACTTTCAAAAGTCAAAAGGTAGAGGTAGTTGGTGAACATCATTAATGATAGCCTGGGTAGTAGCATCTTTACTTAGAAGCTTCATAAGACAGTGATCAGCTGTTATATTGCATCACATCTGCATCAGTAGCTATATCAATTTGTTGATCACCAGAATGGCCTGAAGGGGCTCAACAGGAGGTTTGTGTCATGGTTTTCCTCCTAGTAAGAGGCCCTTGGTATACCTTTCTTTAGAGCATTTACTTTATAAATCTATCCTTATAAACTATTTTTCTGTTCCTCTTTTATGGGTATGTTGCTCTGGCCACTCACTAAGTGTACAATCCTGGAATGTCTTTCCATGAGAGACATTCCTTTAAAATGTAATCATCAGGGAACGCAGTGGCCCTGCCTTGGTCTCTCTGAGCGGAGAGACTCCTGCTAGTAATGTCAGTTAGTAAATGCCTACCTCATTACCTTGGGTCTAACATCCTCTAATTTTTCACTAACTCAACTTTCAGTTAGGCATAATATAAGTTTGTAGACAAAACTATGTATTTGCATTTGATAATTGTGGGAACTATACCAGTTTTAAGCTGATGTTTAGTGTCCATGATGGCATTTCACATGGTAATTTCAATATTTAATCTGAAATTAAAAAAAAATAACTTGTATAGTAATTTTTATTAATTTTTATTTATTTTATTTTTTTATTTCTGTATGTGTATGAATGTACTGTCCGCATGCAAGCCTGTGCACCCATGTCGTGCAATGCTGCGGAAGTCAGAAGAGGGTGTCGGATTCCCCTGGAACTGGAGTTCTCCTGGAATTGGAGTTTCAGAGGGCTCTCGGCCGCCATGTGGGTGCTGGGGATCGAACCTGGGTCCTCTGTAAGAGCGTTCGGCGCTTTTAACCGCTAGGCCATCTCCAGTATAGTAATTTTTTTTTTTAATTCCAGAAGATTAAGTTACACAACTTAAAAGATTAATACAGAGGGAGGAAAAATAGAGATTTATTTTATTTTTCTTCTACTTTTAAAAAGTTACTCTAAGTCATCTGAAGTAACAGCAAAATGATTAAATGAGTGTATTTATTATGTATATATCTCAGAAAATTTAAGATAGTAAATAATACCTCTATTAAACAGAATAGAAAATAATAAATCAATGAAGTTAATGGAACCAAAGAACACTGAGCTGGGAAAATAAACCAAACGTAACATTCCTCAAACCTGGTCTATATACTAAAGCATCATCCTCAGCCAGTGACAGCACCACAGCTCTGATCGGGGTTTCATGGACGATGATGCAGTGTCTTCACCATCTCACACGCTTCAGCTTCTCTTAAATTCTATAGTCAAGAGAGAGCAGATAAGTACTTAAAGTTTTGTGATTTACCTATATACTACAGCTGTCAGGGTCCTTTTCTTTCCCTTTCATTAAAGTTCTTCCCTCAGTTGCTAGACACTAACTCATTTTTTTTATTCATTGGATAACAGCTTCCATGAAATTTGTACTATATTTTTAACTGTCTAGCTATGTTCCAGGCTGGGTTCAGCACCTGCTAAGGAAATGAATGCTTCTTTTTAACATGTATCAGTGTAGTAATGACTCAGAAATATCTGCTTCCTTCTACCCTTTTCACGGTTTAAGATTTTTATTAATTATTAGCCTTTGATGCTTTTAGGATCCCTTTCAGTGCATGAAACTTGATTTTTAGTGGACACATCTGGATGAAACAAAGAGAGAAACCCATGGTGGTCTCTCTGTAGTATTGCTACTCAACTACAAAAGTTTGTCTGAAGAATTTGCAAATTTCATTCCTGTATTCCATCTGCAAAATTTAGAAGTACAAAATATCCAAGGAACACTCATGCACTCATTAAGCACATTACTATTCCCGATCCCAGAGTATTTGCTCTAAGGTACCAGATGATATCCCACTTGTATTTAACAAGAAATTTTACTGTTATCCATATGTCTAAACCCACTTGGAGTTGATGAATTCAAGTTGCCAGAGATACAGTTTCTATGAACTTTTTAACTTTTCCCAAGTTCATGCCCATGAAATGCACTTCCTTTCCCTTTCTCAATACTTTAAAACATTATTTTGTCCTCCATTAAAAGGATGTTATTTTACATGTATTAATGTTTTATGTGCATATATGTAGGAACACTGAGTGTCTGGTATCTTCAGAGCTCAGAAGAGGGCAGAAAATCCCCTGAAATTGGAGGTAGAGGTGGTTGTGTGTTGCCATTTGCATGCTGGGACCTGAAACCAGGCACAACGTGTTCTTAAACAATAATCCACAATCATGCAGTAATACCTCAAAAACCTATACTCTACTAAGTTTGAAAACCTAGGAGAAATGGATGAATATCTGAAATCCTGGGAATCACCAAAGCTTAACCAAGAAGAGATTGACAGCTTAAACAGACCCATAATATATGAAGAAATTGAAGATGTAATAAGAAACCTCCCAACTAAAGAAAAGCCCAGGCCCAGATGGTTTCAGGGCAGAATTCTATAAAACATTTCAAAAAGAGTTATAACCATTATTACTCAAATTTTTCAGAAGGATACAGAGGGAATTCTCCCAAATTCCTTCTATGAAGCTAGCATCACTCTAATACCAGAATGTAAACTTGTACAACTAGTAAGGAAAGCAGTGTGGAGAACCCTTAAAAGACTCAAAATAAGCTTGACCCAGTCATACCACTCCTGGGTGGCATATACCCACAAGACTAATCTTACCTCAGAGATACATGCACAGCCATGTTTAATGCAGCTCTCTTCACAATAGTGAAGAGCTGGAACCAACCCAGGTGCCCCTCAGCTGACGAATGGGTAGAGAAAATGTGGTACATCTACACAATGGAGTTCTATGCAGCAGTAAAGAAAGATGACATCATGAACTTTACAGTTAAATGGATGGAGCTAGAAGACATCATGCTAAGTGAAGTAACTCAGTTCCAGAAAAACAAAGGACGAATGGTATCCCTCATCTGTGAATGCTAGCACAAATTACCTAATTGTATGCCAAACTGAGCAATGTTAATGTGATCTGAAAACAACAGTGCTTTTATGTTGTGAAACCCTTAAAAAAATAAAGAAATAAAAAATTAAATAAGCAAATGATAATCCATCTCTCCAACCCCTACTTTGTCCTTTTAAAAGATCTAGCAATATAGCTTGTATACAATAGCAACACAGCAGTATAAATGGTGGGACTTATGAAAGATTTTGTTACATGTAATAATGAGTTGCTTGCATGTTTTCTAAAATCTGATGACTTACCCAGAGCCATAATATTGCATAAGTGATTGACTAATAGACATAGGAACTGTGAAAAGGATTATTCTCTATTCAGAGCCAAATATAATACTAAGTCTTTTTAAGCTGTGCAATTAAGCAAAATATATTAAGACAGGAGAGCTCTGATATCAGCAATATCTCCAACAAGGAGATGTTGGCCAGGGGATCCAAGTCCCCCAAAAGGTAAAGGCTTCTTGCCTGTAAACTGGGATACCTACAAGAAGAGAGGCTCTAAGGCCCTGCTGTCAAAGACCTGATGTAAGCATGAGAGATATTTATTGAGATCACACTTGAAAGTGTACAGTTGGTCTCTGGAATACCAGAGAGTGTTACCAAAGGCCACTAAATCAATGAAGCAAATATTGTTCTCCTTGAGTCAATCAAGACTCTTCCATCAGCACCAGCTACACCTCACCTGCCTGGAAATACTGTGCAGCAGTGGCAGCCATATGTCTGTATATCCCAAATTTAATTGGCTAGTAGCTCTCTCCTTGGAGGAATAATTCATGGCTGATGCCACAAGTTTACATCCTCTAGTGCTTATGAGAGTAAGGCTTTGTCATCTTTTACAGAAAAACTATAATTCATGGATTAGCATACCATCCAAACATCTGTATCTATACCAAAGTAACATACCATAATAATTAGTACTGTTTAAATGCCTGTATATCTAATTGCTTGTGCTTCATTAGTAGGATTGAAAGGTTATGCCTGGACAAAATGTCAACCCATGAAAGGAAACAGCCAGAACTGATCAGAGTCCAAAACGACATCTCCAGAGAAAATAGACTGTTTTGCTTCTCATTCACCTGTGCCCCTTTTCTAAGCCTAGGGCATGGTAGAATGTAAGAGCTGCAATTGGGGTGTGTTCTAGTTTGTCTTCCATTTCTGTGACAAAACACTCTGACCAACATCAACTTTGGGGAGGAAAGGGTTTATTCAGCTTACATCTCCCGGGTCACAGTTCATCACTTAGGGAGTCCAAGGTAGGAACTCAGGGCAGGAACCTGGAAGACAGGAGCTGAAGCACAGGCCGTGGAGGAATTCTGTTCACTGGCTTGCTCCCCTGGCTCATGCCCAGTCTGCCTTCTTATACAGCACACAACAACCTGCCCAGGGTGGCACCACTCATTGTGGGCTGGGCCCTCCCACTTTGCCCAACAATCAAGACAATTCTCCACAGATGTGGCCACAGGACAATCCAATGGAGTCAATTCCCCAATTGAGGCTCCCTCAACCCAGGTGTGTCAAGTTGACACTAAAGCTATCCAACACAGGGTGAATGGTGAAACTACAGCAACATAGTCTGGACACTTATTTGATCAACATGATTGTGTATATAAGCCCCTTCAGCTGGATGGTGGGAGACTTGGGCTGTGTGGTTTTGGGCATAGCTGCTTGCAAATTGGTTTTACATGAAGGATGCTTGTACTCATAACTTATTACTTATTGTTAAAGAAATGAAATAAAAAAAGAAGTGAAAAAATAGAAAATAAAAAAACTAAAAATTCATGGGGTGAACAGGTCTCTCTACTTTGTGGAATTATGCTTCTTTTCTGGCCTAAAAAGCTTGATACAACTGAGGCAAAACTGGAACAAAAATATAAAGAATATATTATTATTTTATTTTTATATTTCAGATAAAAAATGATTTCACTTTTAGTGATGTGATTTAAAATATTCAGGTAAAACAGGAGTTCTTAATGTTTGCCCCCTAGTGCAACCTGATAACTACAAATGTATTTTATTCATATAATTGAAAATATACCTGTTCGAATTCTGTCTGGAGTTCAGGGGTGGAATGGCCCAGTGCTTCATGAGCTTTTGTACTGAAAAGGACTTCTCTACTCTCCAACACTGTATGCAATGGTGAATGCTGTTATTCCTGCTCAAAGCATCCTTTTCACTGGTTTCTAGGGGTAATGGGAGACATTTGTCAAACATGATTTCTGTTCTAGTACATTTGTAAATCAAATATGTTTGCTTTTAGTTTGCTATTAAATAAGGATCATTCCTTTCCTCTGTTGAAGAGGGAATTTATTTTGAAAATTATGAATTTGTTAAAACCTTTGTCCTTAGAAGTGGGAGTTAAAAATGTAACAAGAGGTGCTGGAGAGATGGCTCAGTGGTTAAGATCACTGACTGCTCTTGTACTTACACACATGTAGACAATATACTTGTATATATAAAAGAAAAATAACAAAAAAATTTAAAGACAATTTAATGAGGTATCACAGACTGAACTCAAGCTCACTATGTAGCCTAGGATGACCTTGAACTTATGATCCTCTTTCTTTCTTCTCCCAAGGACTGTGCACCACAATGCCTATCTAATCTCCAAACTGTTTGTAAAACTACAAGAAGACCCAAAGTCAATTGTTAGTGGGACCAGATCAGTGGTCAGCACTGACTTGTAGAACTCTGAGACAAGGGAGATGTTTATAATCTGTGCTATCCAGTATCATAGTCACATGATAACTCTTAAGAAAGTGACTTTGGCAACTAAAAACAAATTGTCCAAAGAAATTTGTGCATTGCAAACCTCTGACATAGAATTAAAATTCATAGTTACAATGTCATACAACCAACCTTGGGCACACAGACCTGTGATACCAGCTAGTATGATCTCCCTGCTCACAATGATGCCTGAAGCTAAAATAGAAAGCAAACATTAAAAGGTGTCAAAATAACATCCCGGGGCCATAGTGGTGGTGGACACCATTAGTCCTAGCAGTTGGGAGGCAGGGGAAGGTAGAGGTACATGAGACTGAGGCCAGCTTGCTCTATATATATATTTCCAAGTCAGCTAGGGCTACAATGAGACCCTGTCTCAAACACCTTCCCCCAAAGATAAAGAAAGAAAGAAATAAAAAAACGAAACAATGCAGCATTTGGGGCTAAAGAAACAGGAAATATCGGTTTAAAATATGTGTATTTTTAGAATTCTTCTGGAGTTTAGTGGACCCACAGAAAGGTTGAAATGAGATGAAACTGGATAGGTGACAGAAAACTAGACAGGCAAAGCTCAGCTAGCTGGAGAGAAAAGTGACTGACTGCTTTCCCAAATGTCTATTCTCCAATAATGGCAAATTTCAACTATTTTTATTTTACTTTATGTATTATTGAGTCTAACACAGGCTACTGTTACCAACTGCCTCAGAAACAAAGCTGTACTTGTCTAAACACCAGCTAAGCTTATGTTTACTCACCTGAAATAAAAATCAGCAGTTGCTACTTTCAACATGACTGCAGCATTACATCCTACTCAGGAAAGGAATAAAGAATATCAGGTATGTGTGGGATTTTTCTGAGCCGTTTCTGGTTGTAATAAACATTAGTTCTGCTTACATTACAAAAACTTAATACTGGTTGGAACGGAATACCTGGCAAATATAGATTTTTGTACAGATTCAGGAAGAGGTTGAGATGGGTTTGGTGCCTAGCTACGATCTCAGTAGCATGAGAGTTGCTAAATAATTCTTTGATTAAACAATGTTATGAAATAACTAAGGATACCCAATTCAAATATAACTTTCAGAGATATTAAGTACAGAATATAATCAACAGATTACACTTTACTTTGTGATATTATTCTATCCTTTTCACATTCCTATGTGATCCTCCACATTGCTGCCTTTGACATGAAACTTGGCATTATGTACTTAAGAGAAGGTGAATTATAAGAAGGCATTATTTAAAATTCAAAGAAACTGGACCCAACTTGGGTCTCAGAATCATAGGAAGGAAAAGATTATATGGATACATCCATGGAGGAGTTATGCTACCCATATTCTCTCTTTTATTTTTTTTTGAATGACACAATTAAAATTTATATTTTCATTGTTAAAATAATTATGAATTAAAATTTCATTCAAGCAGCCATTAATCATAGATTAGGTTAGAAATGATGGACTAACTTTAGTTTTTATGCTTTTATTGATGTTTTGTGTATTTCAGACATCATTTCTCAGTTCAGTTTAGACATATTCCCCTTTCCTGTGCCCCGACCTCACCCCAGATCATGCATTCTTCCATAAATGTCCTGCATCTTTCTCTCCATCTTTTTTATGCTTAGGAATTCACATTTTCCTCTAATTTTATATTACTTTAAAATATGAATACATGGGGCTGGAGAGATGGCCTAGCGGTTAAGAGCGCCGACTGCTCTTACAGAGGACCCGGGTTCGATCCCCAGCACCCACATGGCGGCTGAGAACCGTCTGAAGCTCCAGTTCCAGGAGAACTCCAGTTCCAGGGGAATCCGAGACCCTCTTCTGACCTCCGCGGCGTTGCACGACACGGGTGCACAGACTTGCATGCAGACAGTACATTCATACACATACAGAAATAAATAAAAAAAAAAATATGAATACATACTTTCCACTCATATAAATTAATTGCAGAGTCTGAAAGTAAGTGGTCAATCAATTCTAGAGCCCTTTAAGAGATTTACTTTATAACAACATACTTGCTTTCAGATAAATAGAAATATAACAGCAATGTTCACCTTGCCCTTCATCTGGGGCGTTATCAACCACAAATGAGGGAGACCATTCGCCACTTGTTTCTCTGGGACTGTGTTACTTCACTTAGCATAATGGCCTCGAGTTCCATCCATTAAAATGCAAAGTTCATGATGTTATCTTTCTTTATCACTAAGTAGTACCCCATTGTGTAGATGTCCCATTTTTGTCATCCACTCATCAGATGTGGGGCATTTGGGTTAATTCCAGCTCTTCCCTATTGTGAAGAGAGCTGCAATAAACATGGATGTGCATGTATCTTTGTGGTAGGATGAGTCTCGTGGGTATATACCCAGGAGTGGTATGACTGTGTCAGGTGGTAGGCTCATTTTGAGTCTTTTATGGGTTCTCCACACTGCTTTCTGTAATGGTTGTGCAAGTTTACATTCCCACCAGCGGTGGATGAGTGTTCCACTTCCCCAAAACCTGTCCAGCATTTGGTGTCTTTGGTGTTCTTGATCTTAGCCAGTCATATTGGAGTGAGATGATATCTGAGAGTGGTTTTAATTTGCATTTCCTTAATTATGAATGATGTTGAACACTTTTAAAGATATTTCTCAGCCATCTTTACTTCCTCACTGGTGAAGTCTCTGTTCAGCTATTTACTGCATCTTTTGAGTGGGTCATTTGTATTCTTACTTTTTTGTTTTTTTGAGTAGGCCATGTATTCTTGACGTTAATGCTTTGTCAGATGAATCACTGGTGAAGATTTCCTCCCACTCTGTGGGGTTTTCTCTTCACTTCTTTGATTGTTTCTTTTGCTGTACAGAAGCTTTTGAATTTGATGAGGTCCCATTTGTCAACTGTTGACCTTATTTCCTGTGCAGCTACTGTTTGATTTAGAAAGTCTTTTCCTACACTTATGTCTTGTAGGCTGTTACCAACTTTTTCTTCTATCACCTTCAGGGTTTCAGTCTTCACCTTGAGATCACCTTGGAGTTGATTTTTGTACAGGGTGAGAGGCAGGGGTTTAATTTTGTTCTTCTACAAATGGTGACCCAGTTTTGCCAGCACCATTTGCTGAAGATGCTATCCTTCCTACATTGAGGGTGGTTTTTTTTTGCCCCTTTGTCAAATATGAAGTGGCTGAAATTGTATGAGCTCAAGTGTGGATCTTTAATTTTTTTCCATTGGTCAATGGATCTGTTTTTGTGCTAGTATCAGGCTGTCTTTATGACTATGGCCCTGTAATATAGTTTGAAGCCTGGTAGAGAAATTCCCCCTGTATTGCATTTTCAGTCATGTTTACTTTAGCTATTGGGGGTCTTTTGTTTTTCCACGTGAATTTAAAGATTTTTTTTTCGAAGTCTGTGAAGAAGCTCACGGGGATTTTGATTGGGATTGCATTGAATCTGTACATAAATTTGGGTAAATAGGCATTTTTACAATATTAATTTTTCCAATCCATGAGCATGGGAGATCTTTACATATTTCGATGTCATTTTCAATCTCCTTCTTCAGGGGTTTAAAATTTTTTGTAATAGAGATCATTGGTATCTTTGATTAGGTTTGTTCCCAGGTATTTTATTATTTTTGAGGCTATTGTGAGTGGGAAGGTCTTCTTATATTCCTTCTCCTCTTGTTTATTTTTGGTTTAAAGAAATGTTACTGATTTTTCCAGGTTAATTTTGTATCCTGCCACTTTACTGAAACTCTTAATCATTTCTAGAATTTTTCTGGTGGAGTTTTTAGCATCCCTTGGGAAAACTATCATATCATCTGCAAAAAGGGATAGCTTAACTTCTTCTTTTCCAATTAGTACTCCTATAATTTCCTTCTCTTATCTTATTGCCCTAGCAAGCATTTCAAGCACTATGTTAAATAGGAGTGGCGATAAGGGGAAACCTTGCTGGGTTTCCTGCCTTTAAGGAAACTGGTTCCAATTTTTTCTCCACTTAGGAAGATGTTGGCAGTGGGTTTGCTATATATGGTTTTGATCATGTTGAGGAATGTTCCCTTAAAGTCCTCTAGGACTTTAAACATGAAGAGATACTGGATCTTGTCAGAGGCTTTTTCTGCATCAATTGAGATGCTCATGTGGTTTTTGTCTTTCAGTCCATTTATGTGTCTTATAATATTTACCAATTTACATATGTTGAATTGCCCCTTCATCTCTGGTATGAATCCAACTTGCTCATGGTGGATGATCTTTTTGAAGTGGGTCTGTGTGTGATTTGCAAGTAATTTGTTGAGAATTTTTGCATCTGTGTTCATTAATGAGATGGGTCTATAGATTTTTTTTTTTGGTTGTATCTTTGTCTGGTTTTGGTATTATGGTGATTCTGACTTCATAGAAAGAATTTGAGACACTCCCTCTTTTATATCCTTCTGAACAGATTGAGTAGTAAGCATTGTAGGAACTCTTTAAATGTTTTATAGAATTCTGCTGTAAATCCATCTGGGCCCAGGCTTTTTTTAGTTGGGATGTTCTTTATTACATCCCCAGTTTCCTCAAATATTATGGGCCTGTTTATACTGTTAATCTCTTCTTGGTTAAGCTTTGTTGGTTCCCAGGATTTCAAACATTCATCCATTTCTCTTAGGTTTTCAAATTTAATGGAGTAAAAGTTTTTGAAGTATTCCTGTGTGACTGTCTGGATCTTTAATTTGTCTTTTGTGATGTTTCCCCTTTCATCCCAAATACTATTGATTTTGAGTTGCACTTTCTTTTTTGTTTTTGGTTAACTGGGCTAGAGGTCTGTGTATGTTTATCTTTTCAAAGAACAAGCTTTTGGATTCGTTGATTCCACGTATTGTTTTCTTTGTTTCTATTTCATTGATTTCTGCTCTGATTTTTGTGATTTAGTCCTGTCTTTTGCATTTAGGGTTCATTTGTTGCTGTCTCTCAAGTGGTTTTAGGTGCAGTGTTAGGTCATTTATTTGTTCCCTTTCTGTTTTTTTGATGTGGGCACTTAAATAAAAAAATTTCCTCAGAAGACTTCTGTTAACCCAAATGTGGAGCAAAAGTGCAGGATTGATGGTTGTTTGGGATTGCCAAGGAGGAAAATTTGAGCACTTCATTAAGGAAAACATGATGTCTTTTAGGTAAAAATTTCCTCCAATTCAATATATATATATATTGAATTGGAGGAAATTTTTATATTTTATATAAAATTTTTATTTTATATAAAATATAAAATTTTATTTTATATTTATATATAAATATATAAATATATATTTATATATATTTTATATAAAATTTTATTTTATATTTATATATAGTGTGTGTGTGTGTGTGTTTGTGTGCACTGTAGCAATACAAGTTGCAGAGAACAACAACAAAAGAACGGAAAAAAACCTCTGGAAATACTCAGAAAAAAATACAGGATATGTATGACAGAGTGCAGGGACTCACATGACTCATGTGGGGTGGGGGGGCATGGAAAAGGAAGTGATTCTAAATTCAATTGAGAAATGATGTATGACCTATGGAAAAAGTTTAATAACAATAAAAAAATTTAAAAAGTTTCCCACAAGTTTTGTTGTGTTGTATTGTCTTTTGAATTCAGTTCCATGAATACTTTTATTTCACTCTTTGTTTCTCCCCTGACCCATTCACTATTCAGGATGGTATTGTTTAGTCACCACATGTTCTGGTAGTTAGTTGAATTTATTCTAGTGTTAATATTGAGATTTAGTGCACTGTGGTCTGAGATAATGCATAGAATAATTTCAATCCTTTTGTATTTTTTGAGATTTCTTTTGTGCCCCAGTATGTGGTCAATTTTGGAGGATGTTCCTTGAGGTGCTGAGTAGAAAGTATATTCTCTGGTGTTTGGGTGGAATATTCTGTAAATGTCTGTTAGGTCCATTAGGTGTATTGTATTGTATTGTTCAGTTCTTTTTTTATAATTTTATTTTTTAACTTTTTTTTTTATTGATGCTCTGTGCATTTCATACATCATTTTCCAATTCAGTTCAGGCATATTTCCCTTTCCCTTCTCCCCCCACCCCTACCCCATCCCAGATCATGCATTCTGCCATAAATGTCCTGCATCTTTCTCTCAGATTTTTTTTCATTTTTTAGCTATAAGTGATAATCCATGAGTACAAGCATCCTTCATGTAAAACCAATTTGCAGGCTGTTGTGCCCAAACCCCCACAGCCCCACCATCCAGCGGGGGGTGAGGGGTTGTATGTTCAATCAAGTTGATCAAATGAGTGTCCAGACTACATTGCTGTAGTTTCACCATTCACCCCAATAGCAGCCCTTACATTCTACCACACCCCCTCTTCCGCAGATTGTTCCCTAGGCTTAGAAAAGGGGCACAGGTGGATGAGAGGTAAAACAGTCCACTCTCTCTGGAGCTGTTGACTTGGACTCTGGTCAATTCTGGCTGTTTCCTTTCATGGGCTGACAGTTTGTCCAGGAATAACCTTTCGATCCTACTAATGAAGAACAAGCAATTAGATATATAGGTATTTAAGCAGCACTAATAGTTATGGTAGGTTACTTTAGCATAGACACATGTTTGGATATGTTAATCCATGAATTACAATTTTCCCCCCTGTTAAATATGACAGGGTCTTACTGTGGCTTATAACATCTCCTAACCTGTAGAGGATGTAAGCTTGTGGCATCAGCCATGGGTTATTTCTCCAAGGGGAGAGCCAATAGCCAATTAGATTTGGGATATACAGGCACATGGCTGCCTCTGCTGCACAGTATTTCCAGGCAGGTGAGGTGTAGCTGGTGCTGACGGTGGAGTCTTGCTTGACTCAGGGAGACCCATATTTGCTTTATTGGTTTAGTGGCCTTTGGTAACACTCTCTGGCATTCCAGAGGCCATCTGTACACTTGCATGTGTGGTCTCAATACATCCCTCCCATGTTAACGTCAGGTCTTCGGCAGCAGGGTCTTATTGCCTCTCCTCCTGTAGGTATCCCAACTTAGAGGCAAGGAGCCCTTACCTTTTGTGGGGCCTTGGATCCCCTGGCCAACATCCACCTGGTAGAACAATCCATTGCTGATGTCAGAGCTCCTGTATTAATATATTTTGCCTGAGTGCATAGCCCTAGGACTTTAGTATTATATTTGGTTCTGAACAGAGAGTAATCCCTTCCACAGTTCCCATGTCTAGTAGTCAATTAAAGAAAGCAGTTTTACCGGTTTTATAAGAGATTACCTCTACAATAGTTGTCTCCAATTTACAGTTGGGGAGCGACCTCATCATTGTCATATTTCTCCTTGTTCTATGGGTGGGAAGGCAAGGAAGTCTCTCATATCAGAACCTTTGTGGCACCTAGAAGGTAAGTTTCATTAGGACTCATTATAACTAGTTGTTACATGTAGGATCCACAGAGGGGTTCGATGTTTATGGCAATCTGAGGCTTTTCTTCCTTTGAATGTTCAGACGGGTCAGCCTTTCCGTTGCCACTTTTTGGTACATCCTACTCAATGCAAACCTGTATCTTTTCTTTCTCAGCCGTTAAGTTGGTGACGTTTTGTCCTGTTGGAACAAACAAATCTTTTCCCATAGTTAGTTTTAAGATTTGAATTGCAAGGGTTTGATGAAAAGGTTTCATGTCTTTCTGTATCCCCCCCCCTTTTTTTTTAGCGTATGAGTCTCCAGAAGATAGTTGTATTATACATGACTATAGGGTGGAGTCAAGGCATAGATTTCATCAAATTCACCCATGTTGTTTTGGGTGACTATATATGATTAACTTGGGAAGCAAACTTAATTTTTACGTTAAATCATCTTAAAGAGAATGCTACAAGGTGATACTGTACAACAGAGAAATTATAGAGAACATTTGTATGTGTCAATCCCAAAGTTCTTGCTCTACAGATTTTATGTAAAGCAAATGTGGGCAACAGCGAATTATATCTCCATTTAATTCAGATGCATTACCATTTTTATCAGATTCTGTAAACCAATGTTGTTTAATATACACATGTTTACTTTTACTTTTACTAAGTCCTAAAACACCATGTGTCCTGTAGACAGTGTCTAGGCGAAACTGGGTACTTGCTGAGCTCACGTCAATTAAATATGCCTTAATCGAATATACACCCGTGTCCCTCTCCCACCCATCCCCCCTTTCCAATTCACCATTTCAGTCCATTTTCTGATGCAGTCTTTCTGTTGTTCTTTTACTATGCCTCCCTCTCCATGAGAAATATTTATATCTGGGTTGTTGGTACTAGCATCCACATATGAGGGACACCATTTGTCGTTTGTTTTTCTGGGACTGTGTTACTTCACTTAACATAATGTCTTCCAGCTCCATCCATTTACCTGCAAATTTCATGATGTTGTCCCTCTTTACTGCTGCATAGTATTCCATTGTATACATGTACCACATTTTCTCTATCCACTCGTCAGTTGAAGGGCACCTGGGCTGGTTCCAGCTTTTTGCTATTGTGAACAGAGCTGCAATAAACATAGCTGTGCATGTATCTTTGCAGTAAGTTGTGTCTTGTGGGTATATACCCAGGAGTGGTATGACTGGGTCAAATGGAAGGCTCATTTTGAGTCTTCTAAGGGTTCTCCACACTGCTTTCCATAGTGGCTGTACAAGTTTACATTCCCACCAGCAATGGATGAGTGTTCCCCTTTCCCCACAACCTCTCCAGCACTTGGTATCATTCATGTTCCTGATCCTAGCCAGTCTTATTGGAGTAAGGTGATATCTCAGAGTGGTTTTAATTTGCATTTCCTTAATTATCAGAGATGTTGAACACTTCTTAAGATGTTTCTCGGCCATCTCTAACTCCTCCTCTGTGAAGTCTCTATTCAGATCTTTGCTCCATCTTTTGAATGATTCATTTGTTTTCTTTCTTCTTTGTTTTTTGAGTAGCTTGTATACTCTGGAAATTAATGCTTTGTCAGATGTATCTGCTGTGAAGGTTTCCTCCCACTCTGTGGGTCTTCTCCTCACTTCCTTTATTGCTTCCTTTGATGTACAGAAGCTTTTGAGTTTAATGAGGTCCCATTTGTCAATTGTCGATCTTATTTCTTGTGCAGCTGCTGTCTGATTTAGGAAGTCTTTTCCTACACCTATGTCTTGTAGTCTGCTGCCAAGCTTCTCTTCTATCACCTCCAGAGTTTGGGGTTTCACGTTGAGGTCTTTGGTCCATCTGGAGTTGACCTTTGTACAAGGTGAGAGGTAGGGGTTTAATTTCATTCTTCTACAAGTGGTGATCCAGTTTTGCCAGCACCACTTGCTGAAGATGCTGTCTTTCTTCCATTGTGTCTTCTTGGCCCCCTTGTCAAATATGAGG
The DNA here is from genome assembly GCA_009823505.1 of Rhizomys pruinosus. Classification (NCBI taxonomy): domain Eukaryota; kingdom Metazoa; phylum Chordata; class Mammalia; order Rodentia; family Spalacidae; genus Rhizomys; species Rhizomys pruinosus. The sequence continues at coordinate 2,175,468 of VZQC01003447.1, read as the reverse complement.
TGGCTGAAATTGTATGAGCTCAGGTTTGGATCTTCAGTTTTATTCCATTGGTCAACTGGTCTGTTTTTGTGCCAGTACCAGGCTGTCTTTATGACTATAGCCCTATAGTATAGTTTGATGTCTGGTATAGCGATCCCCCCTGTATTGCTCTTTTCACTCAGGGTTGCTTTGGCTATTCGGGGTCTTTTGTTTTTCCAAATGAAATTGAGGATTTTTTTTTCCAGGCCTGTGAAGAAACTCTTGGGGATTCTGATTGGGATCGCATTAAATCTGTACACTAGTTTGGGTAGGATGGACATTTTTACTATATTTATTTTCCCAATCCATGAGCATGGGAGGTTTGTCCATCTTCTGATGTCTTCCTCAATTTCCTTTTTCAGGGGTTTAAAATTTTTGTTGTAGAGATCCTTGGTGTCTTTGGTTAGGTTTGTTCCTAGGTATTTTATTGTTTTTGAGGCTATTGTGAGTGGGAAGGTCTCCTTGTAGTCCTTCTTCAATTGCTTGTTGTTGGTGTACAGAAAGGCTACTGATTTTTCTAGGTTTATTTTGTATCCTGCCACTTTACCAAAGCTCTTAATCGTTTCTAGGAGTTTTCTGGTGGAGTTCTTAGCATCCCTTAGGTAGACAATCATATCATCAGCAAAAAGGGATAGCTTGACTTCCTCTTTTCCAATTAGAACTCCTTTAATTTCCTTTTCTTGCCTTATTGCCCTAGCTAGGGTTTCTAGCACTATATTGAAGAGGAGTGGTGACAGGGGGCAGCCTTGCCGAGTTCCTACCTTTAAGGGGAATGCTTCTGTCATTTCCCCATTTAGGATGATATTGGCTGTGGGTTTTCTGTATATGGCTTTGATTACATTGAGGAATGATCCCTCCAGACCAATTCCCTCCAGGACTTTAAACATGAAAGGGTGCTGGATTTTGTCAAAGGCTTTCTCCGCATCAATTGAGATGATGGCGTGGTTTTTGTCCTTCAGTCCATTGATATGTTTGATGATGTTTATTGATTTTCGTATGTTGAACCATCCCTGCATGTCTGGTATGAATCCAACTTGGTCATGGTGGATGATTTTCTTGATGTGAGTCTGTATGCGATTTGCCAGAATCCTGTTTAGAATTTTGGCATCTGTGTTCATTAGGGAGATGGGTCTATAGTTCTCCTTTTTGGTTGTATCTTTCCCTGGTTTTGGTAGTAGCGTAATGCTGGCTTCATAGAAGGAATTTGGGAGAAGTCCCTCCATTTGTATCCTTCTAAACAATTTAAGTAGTAATGGTTGTAAGTCTTTACGAAATATTTTATAGAATTCTGCCGTGAATCCATCCGGGCCTGGGCATTTTTTGGTTGGGAGGCTACTTATTACATCTTCGATTTCTTCCTGTACTATTGGTCTGTTTAGGCTGTCGATCTCTTCTTGGTTGAGCTTTGGTGATTCCCAGGATTTCAGATATTCATCCATTTCTTCTAGGTTTTCAAACTTAGTAGAATATAAGTTTTTGAAGTAGTCCCGTATGATTGTCTGGATCTTTTCATTGTCTGTTGTGATATTTCCCCTTTCATCACAGATTCTATTGATTTGGAGTTGTTCCCTCTTTCTTTTGGTTAACTGGGCTAGAGGTCTGTCTATCTTGTTTATTCTCTCAAAGAACCAACTTTTGGATTCATTGATTTTTTGTATGGTTTTCTTTGTTTCTATTTCATTGATCTCTGCTCTGATTTTTGTTATTTCTTCTTGTCTGCTCCGTTTAGGGTTCATTTGTTGTTGTCTCTCAAGTATTTTTAGCTGCAGTGTTAGATCGTTCACTTGTGCTCTTTCTGTTTTTTTAATGTGGGCACTTAGAGCTATAAACTTCCCTCTTAGGATTGCTTTAAGAGTGTCCCATAGATTTTGCTGTGTTGTTTTATCATTGTCATTCAGTTCCAGGAATGTTTTTATTTCTTTTTTTATTTCTTCCTTGACCCACTCATTATTCAGGAGAGTGTTGTTTAGTCTCCATGTGTTCCTGTAGGTTGTAGGGTTTATTCTGGTGTTGATATTGAGTTTTATTGCACTGTGGTCTGATAGAATGCATGAGATTATTTCAACCTTTTTATATTTGTTGAGTTTTTCCCTGTGTCCCAGTATATGGTCTATTTTGGAGAATGTTCCATGAGGTGCTGAGTAGAAAGTGTATTCTCTGGTGTTTGGGTGAAATATTCGGTAGATGTCTGTGAGGTCCATTTGGTGTATTGTGTCATTTAGTTCAGATGTCTCTCTGTTTATCCTTTGTCCTGTTGATCTGTCTAGAGGACTTAATGGGGTATTGAAGTCCCCTAGTATTAGTGTGCTGGGGTTAATCTGTGCCTTGAGATCCTGAAGAATTGTCTTTATAAAGTTTGGTGCACTGATGTTTGGTGCATATATATTTATGATTGTGAAATCTTCATCGTCAATTGTTCCTTTAATAAGGATGTAATGGCCCTCTTTGTCTCTTTTGATTTCTTTTGCTTTGAAGTCTATTTTGTCTGATATTAGAATAGCCACACCCGCTTTCTTTTTGGTACCATTTGCTTGGAATACTTTCTTCCAACCCTTCACCTTAAGTTGGTGCCTATCCTTGAAATTGAGATGGGTTTCTTGTAGACAGCATATAGATGGGTTTTGTTTCCTAATCCATTCTCCCAGTCTATGCCTTTTGATTGGGGAGTTTAGCCCATTAATATTTAAGGTTACAATTGAAAGATGGATGTTGCTTCCTTTCACTTTATTATCCATTTGGACTTCTAGCCTTTGATTTTGCTCCTATGGTTATGTTTTTGTTAGTTTCTTTTCCTAGGTGTTTGAGGATTGTTGCTCCTCTCTTCTGCCCTTTGAATTGCTTCAAGTATTTTATGAAGAGTTGGTTTTCCAGACATGTATTCCATCATCTTGTTTATGTCATGGAAGATTTTTCTCTCTCCTTCAAGTATAGTCGACATTTTTGCTGGGTAAAGTATTCTGGGTTGGCATCCATAGTCCCTTAACACAGGGAATGCTTTGCTCCATGTTCTTCTTGCTTTCATGGTTTGAGGCGAGAAGTCAGTTGTAATTCTGATGGGTTTCCCTTTGTATGTGACTTGTTTTTCTTTTGTGGCCCTCAGAATTTTGTCTTTGTTTTGGGCATCTAGCATTTTAACTATGATATGGCGTGGGGTGTTTCTTTTCTGATCTTGTCTATTTGGGGTCCTATGTGCTTCTTGTATTTGTATGGGCTTGTCTATTTTTAGTTTGGGGAAATTTTCATCTATTATTCTGTTGAAGATCTGATCAATACTATTCTCTTGAGATTCTTCTCCTTCCTCTATTCCTATGATGCGGAGGTTTGGTCTTTTCATAGTGTCCCATATTTCCTGGTTGTTCCACTTTTGTGTATTTTTAAATTTTTCATAATCTTTATTTGAGCTTTTTAATTGCTCTGTGTTATCTTCCAGATCTGATATTCTTTGTTCTGCTTCCTCCATTCTACTTCTGAGGCTTTTTCCTTTCCTTTCTTCTTGATTGAATGTGTGTTCTAATTCCTTTTTCGTTTCATCCTGTGTTTTCTTTAGTACTTCCATTTCCTTTTTGAGCTTCTCAATCTCTTCTTGGTGCTTCTCAATCTCTTCTTGGTGCTCCTTACTTCGTTGGTTGGCTTCCTTTTTCAGTGTTTCTACTTCCTTTCGGAGTTTGTTTTTTTCTCCCTCTAGTTCTTTCTGGAGTTTCTTGGTCTGTTCCTTTAGTTCTTTCTGAAGTTTGTCATTGTAGCCCTCTAGGTCCTTTTTGAGTTTTTCATTCTCTCTCTTTAGTTCTCTATATTCTTTATTTTTTTCTCCCTGTGGTTCTTTCCAGAGTTTGTCAATCTGTTCCTTTAGTTCCTTCTGATGTTTGTCATAATATCCCTGTAGGTCATTTTTGAGTTTTTCATTCTCTCTCTTTAATTCTCTGAATTCCTCTTTATGTTCTTTAATTTCTCTGCATAGGTCTGCAATTATTCCTCTAAGATCTGTTCCTTGGGACTCCTCCAAGGGGTTCCCATTGTAGCTATCTCCTACAGGTTTGGTAGATCTCGGTGCAGGATTGTCCTGTGCCTTTCCCATGTTGTCCCTTCGTCGTGTCCCTGGCATGTGGGCTTCCCTTTTGTGGTTCAGATCACAAATAGCGGATGGTTTTGCTTTCCTCCTTCAGATGCTTTTTTTTCCTTTCCTCCTCCTTGTTTATGGAGTATTGACTTGTCTACTTTTCAATTTTGTTTATATATTGGATATTGGAAGCCAAAGCACTCTTCTCTTCTTGTTCTGAAGGTTCTCCAAAAAAAAAAGTCCACTTGGATTCTCACCGTTCTCGGGGAGGGGGGGTGATATGCCCCGGCAGCCCGCACAAAGGTTCAGAGCCACTAGCCCTGGCCCAAATCTGCCAACCCTCTGGCCCGGTACCCAGGTCCCGCCCAAAAGGCCTCAGAGACACGACCCCCTAGCTGCAGCTCCGGAAAGAGCCCACCTCCAAAGGTACTTGCCCAAGTGACTTCCGGGCAGCCCGCACAAAGGTGCAGAGCCACTGGCCCAGGCCCAAATCTGCCGACCCTCTGGCCCAGTGCCCGGGTCCTGCCCAAAAGGCCTCAGGGACATGACCCCCTAGCTGCAGCCCCAGAAAGAGCCCACCTCCAAAGGTACTTGCCCAAGTGACTTCCACGCAGCCTGCACAAAAGTGCAGAGCCACTGGCTCTGGCCCAAATCTGCCAACCCTCTGGCCCAGCGCCCGGGTCCTGCCCAAAGTCCTCAGAGCCATGACTCCCTAGCTCGTACCAGAGGATCTTTATATTGGACTTGATATTGGACTAAAGACATTTGAGGTGTAACCCCAAACTGGCTTTTGACAAACCAGGAAGCCCAATCTCTTGAGGTGGGAATTGGTTTTAACAAAAAGGATAATCCTAGTGGCCTAGGGGAAGTTAGGTTGCAGGTAACAGTGCTTTTGTTAAAAAGATAACATTTTTCTCTTAAACATAAAGGCGTGCAGGCATTCTTTGATCTTCCTCTGAACACAGAGGCAGCAAAAGGCCATAGGCCAGTTGCTATGACTTTCGAGTGCATTCACACCTGTGATTTAAACACAGAAACTGATGCATCACAAACCAGCCATAAAAGGTGCAAAGAGACACACTGAGCATATAACTTTTGCCCTTAAGTGGTGGAATTCTAAAAAATAACAAAGCAAAAGTAATACCTTTTCTCCCATTAAAATATACAGGTATGTGAGTGATGTAGTCTCTAAAATAACATTGCTTGTCCTACACAGAAAGACATACAAAGACATACAGGTATGTGAATAACATTGTCTCTAAAAGTGACATTGCTTGTCCTACACAGAAAGACATACAAAGACATACAGGTATGTGAATGACATCACTTCTAAGAGTAACATTCCTTCTCTTATACATGAAAACACACAGATATCACTTGATGTCCCTTTTAACATAGATGGTGTTTTTTACTTGCACCCCCAAAGTCCCAAGCCTGGCTGGAGAGATCTCTACATGCAACTACATTGATGGAACAAAGTTCAGTCACAATTGTCTCCTGTAGGTTTTTCTTTAGCCAGCAGTTTCCAGGCTTTCTGGGGAGGGCAGGTGAGACAAAGGATTAAACCAATTTTGTTATTAAAGATAGCACCCTGGTTGTCTCAGCCTTTTCCCAGCAGGAGGCTGGCAACTCATCTCTGGCTTCAGTCTCTTCAGAAGCATGAATTGTGAGGCTGCAGATGGCCTCCTGCTTAGCTGGAGTGTTGGCTCTCAGGGATACCCTTTTGTAGTTTACTGATGAAGTATGAATGGTAATAGCATAGGCAGTCAAGTAAACATTATTTACTATATTAGGTTGTGCTGCTGGCATAGCACAGGTGGTTATAGATACCATTTTTTTACTGTAGGTAGGAAATACCTCATTTATCATTCCAGTAGATAAATGGATGAAGGCTTGTTAAAATTCCTTTAAGAATAACAGATTTTTCCCTTTAATTTTAAGTTTGAAAAAAAATAATAGATTAGTAACTTGAAATTATCCATGGCCCTTTTTTTAGCCCTGGTAGATTTATTGAGCCTGATTTTCAGCTTGATAAAAGACAGCTGTAATATGTTTTACTGATGTAATTGGCTGTTGGGAAAATCCCAGCCAGTATATATAGTACCTGGCCTTGATACATATTTAATAGATGTTTTAGAGAATAGAATATCCTTCCAAGAGATTTTATGTCTCTTAATGTAAGGAAGATGCTAAGCTGTCCTTTGGAGGGCATTAAATTAATTTTACCTGCCAGGCATGGTGGCGCACGCCTTTAATCCTAGCACTTGGGAGGCAGAGGCAGGCGGATCTTTGTGAGTTCAAGGCCAGCCTGGTCTACAGAGTGAGTTCCAGGACAGCTGGGGCTACAGGGAGACCCTGTCTCAAAAAGACAAAAAAAAATTAATTTTACCTTATTTTAGGAGAATATATTTTTTCTGAAAACCATAGTACCACATACAAACCCATATGGGAACTGATGTCCTGAAGTTCATTGTTGATGAAGAGATGAAATATTGTCTTTTAAAACTAAATTATCATGTAGATAAAAGGGGATGTTACAGATTTTTATAATGTTATAAAAAGGCATTGGATATACATTAATGTCAAAGCTGTTACCTGGAAATTTAGTATGGATTAGAATTAAAAGTAACTTGAAGTTTACATACATTTAAGTGTGACCAATTTTTTATGTTGACAGTATTAGACCAATTTTTAAACAACATAAGTAATTTAGTTTATTACTATTTAACGTGTGAGTAGATTTTGAACACAAGTAAAAATAAGTTAGAGGAATCTTGATTAAACATACATTGTGATCTTTAAGTTACCTGATCAAGATTGGATCCTATAGAAATAAGGTTTATACATAAAATCCTATAGAAATAAGGTTTATACATAAAATTTTAATTTTTATATAGATAGATAGATAGATAGATAGATAGATAGATAGATAGATAGATAGATATTACAATTCTTAGACTGTGCTGGGATTGAAGGCATACTAGGATTAAATGCATGGCCCACCACAGCTAGCTGGGGAACTCCCAAGAGTGGCCCCAGTCACAGGATTCAGGCTTATGATGTGGTAAGATTAGCCAAATTCTGCTCTTTGCAAAATGCTTGATACATTAATCAAATACCTCTGCTCTAGAAAATGCTGTTTGGGGCTGGAGAAATAGTCTAGTGGTTAAGAGCACCGACCACTCTTGCAGAGGACCCGGGTTCGATCCCCAGCACCCACATGGCAGCTAAGAACAGTCTGTAACTCCAATTCCAGGAGAACTCCAGTTTCAGGGGAATCCGAAACCCTTTTCTGACCTCCACAGCATTGCATGACACGGGTGCACAGACTTACATGCAGACAGTACATTCATACACATACAAAAATAAATAAAATTTAAAAAAATTAAAAAAAAACCTTTTTAAAAAAAATGCTTGTTTAAGACTGGTCAATGCTTGTTTCTGATCCATAACATTAAAAAGACAATAAAGATCAATCCATTATTAAAGACCATTTAGATATTGACAATACCAAAAGCATGAAGTAAAGTTAAATAGTTTTCATGAATTCGATTCACCCATACTTCTCTGCAGTTAACTCTGTCTCAGAGAAGTATATAGGCCTAGGAAGTTTCAGTGAAAGCTGTAGCCACAGCTGTTCTGGAGCTCACTGTATAGACCAGGCTGGCCTTGAACTCACAGAAATACACCTGCCTCTGCCTCCCAAGCACTGGGACTACAGGCATGCACCACCACACCCAGCTGGGATGTTGTTGTTGTTGTTGTTTGTTTGTCTGTTTTTAATGACACCTAGTTTTGTGTAGCAAGTGCTGACGCTTCCCTAATAGTGGCTCTGAAGATGGGGCTGGGGTCAGGGTATTTGAAAACTTACCAGGTGACTGTGTTGTGTGAATGGATTAAACAGTGTACAGCTACTGGACATGATAATCATTAAATATCCAACACTAACTCTCAGCCAAAGACATGTTCAGGAGCACAGAGTAATCAGGATGTCATTGATGGACTAACCCTGGAGCACTACTGTGAGGAGGACTAAAGTGCCGAGGATTGCAGGTTGAGTTCCATTCACCATTGAGGTTCAGCCTTGTATACTAAGTATGCATTGTTGGGTCTGAAAATCGCACAGAGCTGGGTGTGGTGGCATATGCCTTTAATCCTAGCAGTTGGGAGGCAGAGGCAGGTGGGTCTTTGTGAGTTCAAGGCCAGCCTGGTCTACAGAGTGAGTCCCAAGGAAGCTGGGGCTACAGGAAGACCCTGTCTCGAAAAGACAAAAAAAAAAAAAAAAAAAAAAAAGGAAGAAAGAAAGAAAGAAAAGAAAAAATCACACAGAAAAACTCTCAAGCCCAGGATTCAGTCTTTGAAACAAAATTTCTTTAACTTACTAGTGCACCAGGGGCCAAATGAAAAAACTGGTTCACCAAAGGGGCCGATTGTTGGTGCACAAGGGACACACCCCACTCCACGCAGGGATGAGTGTGACCCTGACTGTCTGTTTACAATGAGTTTTTAAAGACAAAAACTACAAACTAGAGGAAATTTGTGAAGTTATAGAATTGTGAGGCTATGGAAACACAGCAAGCAGTGGTGACCTTTAAACTGATTGGTTGCGTTGAGCAGTGTGAAGCCCCTTGGGGGGCGAAGGTGCTCCCCCAGGATTGGGAACATTCATCCTGACCTGAAACAGCTCTGGGAACTGAGAAGGCAGAGGCAGAATGTGTTCTTGCAGTTAAGGTAGTCGTGGGAACCAGGCTTGCTTTAACTAACTGAATTTTACAGTCAACTCCTTCCTTCTGATGAACTCCTTATGATCTGTTTCCAACACGCATATGTGATCTGTGAAAGGAAGCAGAAGAGTGGGGAAAGAGAGAGAGCTGATGAGAGAAAAATTGCTAAAACACATGGAAGCCTAGAGGGGAAGGGAGAATGAGGAAGGAGAACAGATAAAGCAGCAAAGACTGCTCACAAGATCCAGTTAAGGTCGTGTTCGTCAAAAGCCGGAGCTGCCCGTTTGAGGTCCACGAACTTGTGTGTGTGTATTCCACTGGTTCCCAGGGCAGTGTTTTTAATTGTCTTGAAAAGATGAGGGGAAAATGTTGAAATGGTCTGGACAAATCAAAATAAATCATAGCAAACAGACTGATGCAAGCTCTTAAACAATACTATTTCTTTTAGCAAATACTTTAATTAACTTAGCTATAGCCTCAAGTGTGTAAAGTTAGTGTGCAGATTGCCTGAACTCTGCACTGTCTGATGGCCCCACATCCTCATTATCTCTATCATTTTGGGACAGACACAAAAATGTGGACAAACAGCAGGCAGATTTATATCAATCTGTCCACAGATGCTGTTTCAAAGATGGGATAGGAGATGCAATTTTAGAGGGTGATACAACACTTGTATCCAGCATCTCACATGTCAACAGATAGTACTAGATTTTTAATATTTTATTATTTTTCATGTGTATAAGTGTATTTCTTGCATGTATGTAAGGGCACCTGTCGGAAGAGGACACTGGATCCTCTGGAACTGGAGTTACAGATGGTTGTTAGCTGCCACATGTGTGCTGGGAATCGAACCTGGATCCTTTGTAAAAGCAGCCTGTGCTCTTAACCACTGAGCAATCTCTCCATCCCCAGTACTAGAGTTCTTATAAGAAAATGTTGCAAACATTCCATAGACAATCCTTCATCTCTTCCTCTCCCAGAAGTAAATATTTTGTTGAATTTTCTATTGTGCCAATGCATATCATCATACTAATCCATGTTCTGCATCCACAGTGTAACTGCAAGCTTCAGTAAGGACTCACACTGTACATATCCTTATGCAATTTTTAGATCCTAAATTTTACCTTTAAAAATAATATATTTTGGAGCATAGTGTGCTGGCAAGCCTGGTCTACATAGCAAGTTCCGGGTCAGCTGGGGAGCTGGGGCTACAGGGAGACCATATCTCAATCAATCAATCAATCAATCAATCAATCAATCAATAAGAATAATATGCTATGGTATAAGTAACTGAAGCTTATTCATAGTTACTCTACAGTAATCTACTTTTTTTATTTTTTGGTCTTTTCAAGACAGGGTTTCCCTATAGCCCCAGTTGTCCTGGAACTCACTCTGTAGACCAGGCTGGCCTTGAACTCACAAAGATCCGCCTGCCTCTGCCTCCCATGTGCTAGGATTAAAGGCATAAACCACCATGCCCGACTACAGAAATCTACTTTTAAAAATGAATATTCTAAAATATATATCATTTCCTGTTAATAAATGTTAAGGTTATTTTTAAGGCTTGTTTGGGGGGGGTTGTTTTTTTCCCTTTTTTTTTTTTTTTTTTTTTTTAAAAAAAAAAAAAAAGGGAAAAAAAAACAACCCCCCCCAAACAAGCCTTAAAAATAACCTTAACATTTATTAACAGGAAATGATATATATTTTAGAATATTCATTTTTAAAAGTAGATTTCTGTAGTCGGGCATGGTGGTTTAGTGCCTTTAATCCATCAGCAGCATGGCGAGGCAGAGGCAGGGGATCTTTGTGTGAGTTCAAGGCCAAGCCTGGTCTACAGAGTGAGTTCCAGGACAACTGGGGCTATAGGGGAAACACCTGTCTTGAAAAGACCAAAAATAAAAAAAAGTAGAATTACTGTAGAGTAACTATGTATATAGCTTCAGTTACTTATACCATAGCATATTATTCTGTTGATTGATGATTGATTGATTGATTGATTGATTTGAGAAGGTCCCTCCTAGTCCCCAGCTGATCCCGAATTGCTTTTATGTAGACCAGGCTTGCCAGCACACTATGCTCCAAAATATATTTTTAAAGGTAAAATTTAGGATCTAAAAATTGCATAAGGATATGTACAGTGTGAGTCCTTACTGAAGCTTGCAGTTACACTGTGGATGCAGAACATGGATTAGTATGATGATATGCATTGGCACAATAGAAAATTTCAACAAAATATTTACTTCTGGAGAGGAAGAGAGAAGGATTGTCTATGGAATGTTTGAGGAACATTTTCTTATAAGAATGCTAGTACTGGGGATGAGAGATTGCTCAGTGTTAAGAGCACAGGCTGCTTTTACGAAAGGATCAGGTTCGTGTCCAGCACACATTTGGCAGCTAACACCATCTGTAACTCCAGTTCCAGAGATCTGCAGTCCACTCTATCCGGGACACCTGTCGGTGCACAACTTGCATAAAGAATACATTCAAACACACAAAATAAAATAATAAAAATATTAAAATATTTTTTTTTTTTTTTTTTTTTTTTTTTTTTTTTTTTTTTCCCTGCACTTACATAGGACTTAATAGTCAGGCTGCCAACCATCTTTGAAACAGCATCTGTGGACAGATTGATATAAATCTGCCTGCTGTTTGTCCACATTTTTGTGTCTGTCCCAAAATGATAGAGATAATGAGGATGTGGGGCCATCAGACAGTGCAGAGTTCAGGCAATCTGCACACTAACTTTACACACTTGAGGCTATAGCTAAGTTAATTAAAGTATTTGCTAAAAGAAATAGTATTGTTTAAGAGCTTGCATCAGTCTGTTTGCTATGATTTATTTTGATATTGTCCAGACCATTTCAACATTTTCCCCATCTTCCTTCATTTAGACAATTAAAAACACTGCCCTGGGAACCAGTGGAATACACACACACAAGTTCGTGGACCTCAAACGGGCAGCTCCGGCTTTTGACGAACACGACCTTAACTGGATCTTGTGAGCAGTCTTTGCTGCTTTATCTGTTCTCCTTCCTCATTCTCCCTTCCCCTCTAGGCTTCCATGTGTTTTAGCAATTTTTCTCTCATCAGCTTCTCTCTCTTTCCCCACTCTTCTGCTTCTTTCACAGATCACATATGCGTGTTGGAAACAGATCATAAGGAGTTCACATCAGAAGGAAGAGTTGACTGTAAAATTCAGTTAGTTAAAGCAAGCCTGGTTCCCACGACTACCTTAACTGCAAGAACACATTCTGCCTCTGCCTTCTAGTTCCCAGAGCTGTTTCAGGTCAGGATGAATGTTCCCAGATCCTGGGGGAGCACTTCGCCCCCAAGGGGCTTCACACTGCTCAACGCAACCAATCAGTTTAAAGGTCACCACTGCTTTGCTTGTGTTTCCATAGCCTCACAATTCTATAACTTCACAATTTCCTCTAGTTTGTAGTTTTTGTCTTTAAAAACTCATTGTTAAACAGACAGTCAGGGTCCACACTCATCCCTGCGTGGAGTGGGGTGTGTCCCTTGTGCACCAACAATCGGGCCCCTTTGGTGAACCAGTTTTTTCATTTGGCCCCTGGTGCACTAGTAAGATTAAAGAAATTTTGTTTCAAAGACTGGAATCCTGGGCTTGAGAGTTTTTCTGGTGATTTTTCTTTTCTTTCTTTCTTCTCCTTTTTTTTTTTTTTTTTTTTTTTTGTCTTTTCGAGACAGGGTCTTCCTGTAGCCCAAGTTCCTTGGACTCTCTCGTAGACCAGGCTGGCCTTGAACTCACAAAGACCCACCTGCCTCTGCCTCCCAACTGTGGATTTTTTTTTTTTTTTTTTAGTGTTCAGTACTCGGGACATATTTGCTCCATCGGCGTTAGCGTTAGCCCCAGTCTGTGCGATTTTCAGACCCAACAATGCATACTTAGTATACAAGGCTGAACCTCAATGGTGAATGGAACTCAACCTGCAATCCTCGGCACTTTAGTCCTCCTCACAGTAGTGCTCCAGGGTTAGTCCATCAATGACATCCTGATTACTCTGTGCTCCTGAACATGTCTTTGGCTGAGAGTTAGTGTTGGATATTTAATGATTATCATGTCCAGTAGCTGTACACTGTTTAATCCATTCACACAACACAGTCACCTGGTAAGTTTTCAAATACCCTGACCCCAGCCCCATCTTCAGAGCCACTATATAGGGAAGCGTCAGCACTTGCCTACACAAAACTAGGTGTCATTAAAAACAGACAAACAAACAACAACAACAACAACATCCCAGCTGGGTGTGGTGGTGCATGCCTGTAAGTCCCAGTGCTTGGGAGGCAGAGGCAGGTGTATTTCTGTGAGTCAAGGCAGCCCTGGTCTATACAGTGAGCTCCAGAACGCAGCTGTGGCTACCAGCTTTCACTGAAACTTTCTAGGCCTATATACTTCTCTGAGACAGAGTTAACTGCAGAGAGGAGTATGGGTGAATCGAATTCATCGGCAAAAACTATTTAACTTTACTTCATGCTTTTGGTATTGTCAATATCTAAATGGTCTTTAATATTGGATTGATCTTTATTGTCTTTTAATGTTATGGATCAGAAACAAGCATTGACCAGTCTTAAACAAGCATTTTTTTTTAAAAGGTTTTTTTTTTAATTTTTTTAAATTTTATTATTTTTGTATGTGTATGATTGTACTGTCTGCATGTAAGTCTGTGCACCCGATTGCATGCAATGCTGTGGAGGTCAGAAAAGGGTTTCGGATTCCCCTGAAACTGGAGTTCTCCGGAATTGGAGTTACAGACTGTTCTTAGGCCGACATGTGGTGCTGGGGATCGACCCGGGTCCTCTGCAAGAGTGGTCGGTGCACTTACCACTAGACTATTTCTCCAGCCCCAAACAGCATTTCTAGAGCAGAGGTATTTGATTAATGTATCAAGCATTTATGCAAAGAGCAGAATTTGGCTAATCTTACCACATCTATAAGCCGAATCCTGTGACTGGGGCCACTCTTGGGGAGTTCCCCAGCTAGCTGTGGTGGGCATGCATTTAATCCTAGTATGCCTCAATCCCAGCACAGTCTAAGAATTGTAATATCTAATCTATCTCTATCTTATCTATCTATCTATCTATCTATACTAAAATAAAATTAAATTTTTATGTATAATTATTTCTATAGATTTTTATACCTTTTATATTCTTATAGGATCCCAAACTCTTGATCAGGTAATTAAAGATCACGAATGGTATGTTTAATCAAGATTCCTCTAACTGTATTTTTACTTGTGTTCAAAATCTACTCACACGTTAATAGTAGATAATATAACTAAATTACTATGTTGTTTAAAAATTGGTCTAATACTGTTCAACGATAAAAATTGTCACACTTAAATGTATAGTGAAACTTCAAGTTTACTTATTACTTCTAATTCCATACTAATTTCCAGGTAACGCTTTGACAATTAATGTATATCCAATGCTTTTTATAACATTATAAAATCTGTAACATCCCCTTTTATCTACATGATAATATTGTTTTAAAAGATCTCATCTCTTCATCAACAATGAACTTCAGGACATCAGTTCCCATATGGGTTGTTATGTGGTACTATGGTTTTCAGAAAAATATATTCTCCTAAATAAGGTAAAATTAATTTTTTTTTTGTCTTTTTGAGACAGGCTGGCTTGCTGCTAGTAGTAGTGCCTGAACTCACTTCTGTAGACCAGGCTGGCCTTGAACTCACAAGATCCGCCTGCCTCTGCCTCCCAAGTGTCTAGGATATAAGAAGGCGTGGCAGCCACCACCTGCAGCTCGGGAAAAATTAATTTAAGCTGCTCCTCACAAAGGACAGCTTAGCATCTTCCTTACATTAAGGACATAAAATCTCTTGGAAGGATATTCTATCTTCTAAAAATTCTATTAAATATGTATCAAGGCCAGGTATTGAGTACTATATGGCGGCTGGGATTTCCCAACAGCCAATTACATCAGTAAAAAATATTACAGCTGTCTTTTTATAAGCGTGAAATCAGGCTCAATAAATCTACCAGGGCTAAAAAGGGCCATTGGATAATTCAAGTTACTAATCTATTATTTTTTTCCAAACTTAAATTAAAGGGAAAAATCTGTTATTCTTAAAAATTAACAAGCCTTCATCCATTTATTCTACTGGAATGATAAGTGAGGTATTTCCTACCTACAGTAAAAAAAATGGTATCTTAACACCTGTGCTATGCCAACAGCGCACAACCTAATATAGTAAATAATGTTTACTTGACTGCCTATGCTATTACTATTCATCCATCCATTCATTCAGTAAACTACAAAGGGTATCCCTGAGAGCCAACACTCACGCTAAGCAGGAGGCCATCTGCAGCGCTCACAATCCATGCTCATAAGGAGACTGAAAGCCAGAGATGAGTTGCCAGCCTCCTGCTGGGAAAAGGCTAGAGACAACCAGGGTGCTATCTTTAATACAAAATTGGTTTAATCTCTTGGTCTCACCTGCCCTCCCCAGAAAGCCTGGAAACTGCTGGCTAAGAAAAACCTACAGGACAATTGTGACTGAACTTTGTTCCATCATGTGTTGCATGTAAGATCTCTCCAGCAGAGCTTGGGACTTTGGGGGTCAAGTAAAAACACCATCTATGTTAAAGGGACATCAAGTGATATCTGTTTTGTTCACTGTATAGAGAGAAGGAATGTTACTCTTAGAAGTGATGTCATTTCACATACTTGTATGTCTTTGTATGTCTTTCTGTGTAGGGACAGCAAGTGTCATTTTAGGACAAGTGTTAATTTACTACATACTCTGTTTGTCTTTGTATGTCTTTATGTTAGGACAGGCAATGTTATTTTAGAGACTTTTACTCACATACCTGTATTTTAAATGGGAGAAAAGGTATTATTTTGCTTTGTTATTTTTTAGAATTCCACCACTTAAGGGCAAAAGTTATATGCTCAGTGTGTCTCTTTGCACCTTTTATGGCTGGTTTGTGATGCATCGTTTCTGTGTTTAAATCACAGGTGTGAATGCACTCGAAAGTAATAGCAACTGGCCTATGGCCTTTTTGCTGCCTCGTGTGATTCAGTGAGGAAGATCAAACGTGATGCCCTGCACTGCACCTTTATGTTTGCAGAGAAAAATGTTATCTAGTTTGTTTAACCAAAAGCCACTGTTCTGCACCTAGCTTCCCCTAGAGCCGACTAGGATTATTCCTTTTTGGTTAAATAACCATTCCCACTCAGGATTGGTGGCTTCCTGGTTTGTCAAAAGCAGTTTGGGGGTTACACTCAATATGTCTTTAGTCCAATATCAAGTGCCAATATTAAAGATCCTCTTGGTACGAGCTAGGGAGTCAGGCTGGAATTTGGGCGGACCGGCTGGCGGTGGTGCAGTTGGCAAGCTGTTGCATTTGTGCAGGCTGGAACACGGCCCTGGGCCGCTCTTTGGGGGTGCCTAGGGGGTTCATGGGCTTGGAGTGAACCGTTGACTGGGCCAGAAGCGGTGCAATTTGGTGCTGTCTGCACTTTGTACTCTCGGAAGTCAGCTTGGCGGGCTATCCGGAATCTACGTTGGGGGCAAGTACCGACTTTGAGGTGGGCTCTTTCCGGGACTGACACTAGGGGGTCGTGTCTCTGACGGACCTTTTGGGTAGGACCCGGGCACCAGGCCAGAGGATCCAGAGATTAGACCAGGGTCAGTGGGTCTGCCCCTTTGAGCGGGCTGCCGTTATGTCCTTTGGTCGCAGTACCTTTGGAGGTGGGGCTCGTTTTCTCGGTAACTGTAGGCAGGCTAGGGAGTGTTCTGTCGTCTCTTTTGAGAGCTTTATTGGGGGGTTCGGTCGAGCCGAGTTTTTAGGTTTCATTTTTGTGGCTAACGTCTTATTTGTTTATGGTTTTTATCTTGGAAGCAAGCAGTAAATTGAAGAATAATCTGGACCCAAGGAGTAATTATTGAATAATGACGAGTTGTTTTCGATTGCTTGCATAAAAATTGGAAGCCAGTTGTTTAGTTAATATATAAATTACCACTTCGTTTCATTTTTTTTTAAACTTTGTTTTGTTTATATTCAAGTAGATCTGAGTCTGTGGGTTTTTTTTTTTGTTGTTTGTTGTTGTTGTTTGTGGTTTGTTGGGTTTTTTTTTTGTGTGTGTGTGTGATTGTATTTGTATGTGCAGATGGTCAGATAAGGCCAGAAATGTATTGGGTATTGGTTTCACGCTTCGGATTTCCAATTGCTGTGACCAAAACACTCTGACCATTTCCACCATGGGCAGGAAAGCGAGTGGTGCGCCCTCGCAATGGCTTACGCGGGGTTCACAAATTTCGGATCAGCACATGAGGGTAGCCCGCTGAAAACCGAAGGGAGTGGATAGGCCTCTCAGAGGTAGTAACCTGAGCTCAGGAGCTTGAGAGCAGGCAGGAATGAGGGTAGAACCCGCTTCTTACTGGGGGTTGCATACTTCCTTGACCGTGCCCCCTCGTGTCATGGCCTCTCTACTAAATCACGGCACACACTCCAAGCAGATGGAGGAGAGGCAGCCAAGGCTAATTCTCAAATAGGTAGCGGCAAATTGACCACTTTCAACTGTAAAGGCGTTCTCCTTTATAATCTCTAGGTTGTTTGGACAATCCGTTCGAACAATGAAGAGAAGAGTTTGTGCTTGGTTCTGTCGGCTTCCAATATCCAATATAGTAACAAAATTTTGAAAAATGTTAGTAACAAGATCAATACTCCAGGTAAAAATGGAGGAGGAAGGAAAAAAAGGCAGTCTGAAGAGGAAANACAGATATTACTTGACACTGCTTTTAACATAGATGTGTTTTTTTTCTTGTACCCCCAAGTCCCAAACTTGGCTGGAGAATCTGTACATGCCACTACAATGTTCAGTCACAATTGTTTCTCTGTAGGTTTTTTTAGCAGCAGTTTCCAGGCTTTCTGGGAGGGCAGGTGAGACAAAGGATTAAACCAATTTTGTTATTAAAGATAGCACCCTGGTTGTCTCATCCTTTTCCCAGCAGGAGGCTGGCAACTCATGCTCTGGCTTCCAGTCTCTTCAGAAGCATGATTGTGAGGCTGCAGATGGCCTCCTGCTTAGCTGTTGAGTGTTGGCTCTCAGGGATACCCTTTTGTAGTTTACTGATGAAGATATGAATGGTAATAGCATAGGCAGTCAAGTAAACATTATTTACTATATTAGGTTGTGCTGCTGTGCATAGCACAGGTGGTTAGAGATACCATTTTTTTTACTTGTGGTAGGAAATACTCACTTTATCATTCCAGTAGATAAATGGATGAAAGCTTGTTAACATTCTTCTTTAAGAATAACAGATTTTTCCCTTTAATTTTAAGTTTGAAAAAAGAATAATAGATTAGTAACTTGAAATTATCCATGGCCCTTTTTTTAGCCCTGGTAGATATATTGAGCCTGATTTTCAGCTGATAAAAAGGACAGCTGTAATATGTTTTACTGATGTAATTGGCTATTGGGAAGATCCCAGCCAGTATAATATGATCCTGGCCTTGATACATATTTATAGATTTTAGAAGATGTGAATATCCTTCCAAGAGATTTTATTCTCTTAATGTAAGGAAGATGCTAAGCTGTCCTTTGGAGGGCACTTACAATTAATTTTATCTGGACCAGCATGGTGGCGCACGCCTTTAATCCTAGTCACTTGGGAGGCAGAGGGCAGGGCGGATCTTTGTGAGTTCACAGGCCTCAGCCTGGTTCTACAAGAGGAGTTCCAGGACAGATGGGGCACAGGAGACCCTTGTCTCAAAAAGACAAAAAAAAAATTATTTACCTTATTTTGGAGAATATATTTTTCTGAAAACCATAGTACCACATACAAACCCATATGGGAACTGATTTCCTGGAAGTTCATTGTTGATGAAGAATGAAATATTGTCTTTTAAAGCTAAGTTATTTTGTAGATAAAAGGGGATGTTACAGATTTTTATAATGTTATAAAAAGGCATTGGATATACATTAATGTCAAAGCTGTTCCCTGGAAATTTAGTATGGATTAGAATTAAAAGGTAACTTGAAGTTTACCTACATTTTTAAGTGTCACCAATTTTTATGTTGGAGTATTAGACCAATTTTTTTAACAACATAAGTAATTTAGTTTATTACTATTTAACGTGTGAGTAGATTTTGAACACAAGTAAAACTAAGAGAACTTGATTAAAACATTTACATGTGATTCTTTCAAGTTACCTGATCAAGCTTGGATCCATAGAGAAATAACGGTTTTATACATACAATCCTATAGAATAAGGTTTTATACATAAAATTTAATATATAATATAGATAGATAGATAGATAGATAAGATAGATAGATAGATATTACAATTCTTAGACTGTGCTGGGATTGAAGGCATACTAGGATTAAATGGCATGGCCCACCACCGCTAGTGAGGGAACTCCCAAGAGTGGCCCCAGTCACAGGATTCAGGCTTATGATGTGGTAAGATTAGCCAAATTCTGCTCTTTGCAAAATGCTTGATACATTAATCAAATACCTCTGCTCTAGAAAAATGCGTGTTGGGGCTGGAGAATAGTCTAGTGGTTAAGAGCCCGACCACTTTGCAGAGGACCCGGGTTCGATCCCCAGCCACCACATGGCAGCCAAGAACAGTCTGTAACTCCATTCCAGGAGAACTCCAGTTTCAGGGGAATCCGAAACCCTTTTCTGACTCCTACAGGCATTGCCATGGACACGGGTGCACAGACTTACATGCCAGACAGTACATCATACACATCAAAAATAAATAAAAATTTAAAAAAAATTAAAAAAAAAAACCTTTTTAAAAAACATCTCTTGTTTAAGAGTGGTCAATGCTTGTTTCTGATCCATAACATAAAAAGACAATAAAGATCAATCCCATATTAAAGACCATTTAGATATTGACAATACCAAAGCATGAAGTAAAGTTTAAATAGTTTTCATGAATTTGATTCAACCCTTATTCTCTGCAGTTAACTCTGTCTCAGAGAAGTATATAGGCCTAGGAAGTTTCAGTGAAAGCTCGTAGCCACAGCTGTTCTGGAGCCCACTGTATAGACCACGCTGCCTTGAACTCACAGACATACACCTGGCTCTGCCTCCCAAGCCCTGGGACTACAGGCCTGCACCACCACACCCAGCTGGGCATGTTGTTTTTGTGTTGTTTGTTTGTCTGTTTTAATGACCACCTAGTTTTGTTGTAAGCAAGGCTGACGCTTTCCCTAATAGTGGCTCTGAAGATGGGGGCTGGGGTTCAGTATTTGAAACTTACCACGTGACTGTGTTGTGTGAATGGATTAAACAGTGTACAGCTACTGGACATGATAATCATTAAATATCCAACACTAACTCTCAGCCAAAGACATGTTCAGGAGCACAGAGTAATCAGGATGTCATTGATGGACTAACCCTGGAGCACTACTGTGAGGAGGACTAAAGTGCCGAGGATTGCAGGTTGAGTTCCATTCACCATTGAGGTTCAGCCTTGTATACTAAGTATGCATTGTTGGGTCTGAAAATCGCACAGAGCTGGGTTTGCTTGTGGTGCGCATATGACCTTTAATCCTAGCAGTTGGGAGGCAGAGGCAGGTGGGTCTTTGTGAGTTCAAGGCCCGCCTGGTCTACAGAGTGAGTCCCAAGGAAGCTTGGGCTACAGGAGACCCTGTCTCGAAAAGACAAAAAAAAAAAAAAAAAAAAAAAAAAGGAAGAAGAAGAAAGCAAAAGAAAGAAAAGAAAAAATCACACAGAAAAACTCTCAAACCCAGATTCAGTCTTTGAAACAAAATTTCTTTAACTTACTAGTGCACCAGGGGCCAAATGAAAAAACTGGTTCACCAAAGGGGCCGATTGTTGGTGCACAAGGGACACACCCCACTCCACGCAGGGATGAGTGTGACCCTGACTGTCTGTTTACAATGAGTTTTTAAAGACAAAAAACTACAAACCAGATAAATTTGTGAAGTTATAGAATTGTGAGGCTATGGAAACACAGCAAGCAGTGGTGACCTTTAAACTGATTGGTTGCGTTGAGCAGTGTGAAGCCCTTGGGGAGGCGAAGGTGCTCCCCCAGGATCTGGGAACATTCATCCTGACCTCAGGTAGCTTTGGAACTAGGAACAGAGGCGAGTGTTTCTTGGGTTAAAGTAGTTCGTTGGGAACCAGGCTTGCTTTAACTAAATCAATTTTCAGTTAACTCCTTCCTTCTGATGAACTCCTTATGATCTGTTTCCAACACGCATATGTGATCTGTGAAAGGAAGCAGAAGAGTGGGGAAAGAGAGGAGCTGATGAAGAGAAAAATGCTTAAACACATGGAAAGCCTAGAGGAAGGAAGGAATGAGAAGTGAAGGAGAGAACAGATAAAGCAGCAAAGACTGCTCACAAGATCCAGTTAAGGTCGTGTTCGTCAAAAGCCGGAGCTGCCCGTTTGAGGTCCACGAACTTGTGTGTGTGTATTCCACTGGTTCCCAGGGCAGTGTTTTTAATTGTCTTGAAAAGATGAGGGGAAAATGTTGAAATGGTCTGGACAAATCAAAATAAATCATAGCAAACAGACTGATGCAAGCTCTTAAACAATACTATTTCTTTTAGCAAATACTTTAATTAACTTAGCTATAGCCTCAAGTGTGTAAAGTTAGTGTGCAGATTGCCTGAACTCTGCACTGTCTGATGGCCCCACATCCTCATTATCTCTATCATTTTGGGACAGACACAAAAATGTGGACAAACAGCAGGCAGATTTATATCAATCTGTCCACAGATGCTGTTTCAAAGATGGGATAGGAGATGCAATTTTATGAAGGAGGAAAAAAAAACAAGCAAACTCAACAAAAACAAAATAGATTTTAATATTTTATTATTATTTTCATGTGTTGAAGTGTATTTCTTGCATGTATGTACAGGGCACCTGTCGGAAGAGGGCACTGGATCCTCATGGAACTGGAGTTACAAGATGGTTGTTAGCTGCCACATGTGTCTCTGGGAATCGAACCTGGATCTTTGTAAAAGCAGCCTGTGCTCTTAACCACTGAGCAAATCTCTCCATCCCCAGTAATAGAGTCTATAAGAAAATGTTGCAAACATTCATAGACAATCCTGTCTCTTCCTCTCCCAGAAGTAAATATTTTGTTGAATTTTCTATTGTGCCAATGCATATCATCATACTAATCCATGTTCTGCATCCACAGTGTAACTGCAAGCTTCAGTAAGGACTCACACTGTACATATCCTTATGCAATTTTTAGATCCTAAATTTTACCCTTTAAAAATAATATATTTGGAGCATAGTGTGGCTGGCAAGCCTGCGTTCTACATAGCAATCGTTCCGGGTCAGCTGGGGAGCTGGGGCTACAGGGGAGACCTATTCAATCAATCAATCAATCAATCAATCAATCAATCAATAAGAATAATATGCTATGGTATAAGTAACTGAAGCTTATCTCATAGTTACTCTACAGTAATCTACTTTTTTTATTTTTGGTCTTTTCAGACAGGGTTTCCCTATGCCCCAGTTGTCCTGGAACTCACTCTGTAGACCAGGCTGGCCTTGAACTCACAAGAGATCGCGCCTGCCTCTGCCTCCCATGTGCTAGGATTAAAGGCATAATAAACCCCATGCCCGACTACAGAAATCTACTTTTTAAAATGAATATTCTAATATATATCATTTCCTGTTAATAATGTTAAGGTTATTTTTTAAGCTTGTTTGGGGTGGGTTGTTTTTTTCCTTTTTTTTTTTTTTTTTTTTGAGACAAGGTCTCACTATGTAGCCTTGGCTGGCCTAGAATTTACTGTGTAGACCAGGGTGGTCTTGAACTCTCAAAGGTCACCTGCTTTTGTCTCTCAGGTGCTGGGATTAAAGGTGCGCACCATCATGTCCAGCTAATTTGGTTCTTTATAGATGGCATCATGTGTGGCCCAGGCTGGCTTCCAACTCCTGTCTTGGCCTCTGGAGTACAGAGATTGCAAATGTGCACCACCACACCCAGCTTCAATCCCCCACCCACCTTTACACTTCAGTAAAAACCTCTGATCTTTCTCTTCATGCATATAGGCTGAAGGTTGTGCCCACCATCAGCATGTTAATTTCTTCTAAATAGTAGTTTCTGCATGGGCTCCTGCCAGCAGTATGAGAGTGTCAGTCAGGACTGCCAAATCTTGATGCTGTAACAACCACAAAGTGTGGTGGCTTAGTTCAAAAGGTTTATTATTTTGTTCATGAATTTCTGTTCACCATAGTCACCCAGAGACCTATGTTGGTGAAGCTTGAAGCTTCCAACCAATACTTGCTTTTATGAAGCAGGGCAAAGGGACTGATGGGCTCAACTGCAACCTTTAAAAGTGTCTTCCCGGAAGGTGCTGGAGGGATGAGATGGCCCAGCGGTTAAGAACACTGTCTGCTTTTGCAGAGAATCTGGGTTCCAAATCCCAAAACCCACATGGTGGCTAACAACCTTCTGTAAATCCAGTTCCAGGAGATCTGACACCATCCTCTGACCTCCACAGATGTACTTACACTCATGCAGGCAATACACTCAAACACATAAAAAATAAAAATGATAAAATATAAAAAGTTTCTGCACAGAAATGATGTACTTCACTTCTGCTTACATTAAGTGGACCAAACAAGTCACATGACGAATAAAGCTTCAAGGAGGTCCCATTCCAATAATTTTTAAATGAATAATATGGATACTAACAGGTTTTAATTTTATTAGTCCAGAGAGAATGTAACACTGTCATTATTTTGTTTCTATGACTTACTTAAAGTGATTGAGCATACATTTATATGTTTATCAATCACTTGTGTCTTCTGCCATTTTCAGTCCATTTGTACAACTTTAACAATAACACAAACTTGTTTATAAAGAACAGAAACACATTTCTCATACTTGTATCAGCAGAGAGTCCAGGACAGTGTCATCAGCACTGGTCTGGTGAGGGCTTTCTTGCTGCATCCTCATGCAGGAGAAAGTGGAAGGCAAGCTCAGCCACTGCTGTGTGGCATCTCCTTTAAAAAGACCTTGGGGTCAGCCGGGCATGGTGGTGCATGCCTTTAATCCTAGCACTTGGGAGGCAGAGGCAGGTGGATCTTTATGAGTTCAAGGCCAGTCTGGTCCTCAGAGTGAGTTCCAGGACAGCTGGGGCTACAGGGAGACCCTGTCTCAAAAAGACCAAAAAAAAAAAAAAAAAAAAAAAAAAAAAAAAAAAAAAGACCTTGAATCAGGACATGATATGGATACCTGTAATCTCAGCATTCAGGCAGGAGGATGGCAAGTTTGAAGCCAGCTGCAGCTACTTGAGATCCTGTCTCAAAAAAAAATCTCTTACTACAATCAAATTAGTAGCAACTGAATTTTGGAGAGAACATGTATGTGTTTTGATACTGAGAGTTTTCTAAAGATTTACTTTATTGGGCTGAAGACAGTTAAGAGCACCAGATGCTCTTGCAGAGGATCTGGGTTAACAAGCAAAACTCCAGTTAGCCAACATCCTCTTCTGGCATCCATGGGTATTGCATGACATGTATGCACTTACATACACACAGACAAAACACTCATCACATATAATAAAAATAAAAATTGTCTGTGTCTATGTGCATGTATGTGGATGTATGTGCAGGTGCCCTTGGAGGCCAGAAGAGGGCATCAGATCCCCTGGAGGTGGAGTTACAGGCAGTTTGGGAACTGAACTCTGGTCATCCGCAAGAGCAGCAAGCCATCTCTCCAACTCTGCTACTGAGTGTTTTAAGACTTAAAACTTGCCGGGCGTGCTGCCACACGCCTTTAATCCTAGCACTCGGGAGGCAGAGGCAGGCAGATCTTTGTGAGTTCAAGGCCAGCCTGGTCTACAGAGTGAGTTCCAGGCCAGCTAGAGCTACAGGGACCCTTCCAAAAAGGCCAAAAAAAAAAAAAAAAAAAAAAAAAAAAAAAAAAAGACTTAGAACTAATTTTGGTGTGCTGGAGAGACAGCTCAGCAATTAAGAGCACTGAATGCTCTTTCAGAGGACCTGAGTTTGGTTTCCAGCACCCACAGGGCAGCTAACAGCCATCTGTAACTCCAGCTCTGTGGGACTGGACACCCTTTCTGGCTGCCACGGGCATTGCATGGCATGGGTGCACTTACATGATGTGGTAAAGCATGCATATATATAAAATTAAAAATAAATATTAAAAACTATTTTTGTAGAATTTCTTTATATTCTGCATTCTAATCCTTTATTGATTATACGTATTATAAATATCTTCTTCCTGAGCATGGTATTTCTATTTTAAGTATCTTTGTTGGTGGAAGGTTTTGGGGTTTTGTTTTGTTTCAGTTTTTGAGACAGTAGCCCAGGCTGACCTGGCACTCATAGCAATCTTGTTCCAGCCTCCAAAGTGCTGGGATATCTTTTTTAAAAATTCTTGTATGTGTATGAATGCACTGTCTACATGTAGGTTTGTGCACCCGTGTCATGCAATGCCATGGAGGTCAGAAGAGGGTGTTGGATTTCCCTGGAACTGGAGTTAAAGACGGTTCTCAACCGCCATGTGGGTGCTGGGGATCAAACCTGGCTCCTCTGCAAGAGCAGTTGGCACTGTTAACCACTAGGCCATCTCTCCAGCCCATGGGATATCTTTTTTTTTTTTTTACAGGCATGAGATACCATGCCTGTTAAAAAAGGAAGTTGATTTTTATTATAATTCTATATGGTAATTTTCTCCTGTTATGATTAGTATGTTCTATCTTCTTTAAGAAATCCTTTCTGATCCTGATATTCACTATATTGACTTTTAAATGCCTTCTTAACAAATTTACCTTTGCCACATTTAGATGTTTAATCCTCCTGTTACTCCTGTGAGGGGTGAAGCAGAGCAAGCACTCTACCGCTGAGCTAAATCCCAACACCACCAACTGGTTCTTATTTTTCTCTATTTAGATTCGAAATTATTCCAGTGCCATTCATGACTCCCTTCCTCCCTGACTGACAGTGCTGCCTTCCACATCATGTGCTCATGTATGTGTAGCCTGTGTCTCTACTTTGTTGCCTTAGTTTCTTTGTATAGTTCAGTGGTAGATTTATTAAGATTTTTTTGTTGTTATTTGTGTGTGCACATATGCATGCATGCATGCACATGTGTGGGGTGCCCTTGGAGGCCAAAAGACGGCTTCAGATCTCCTGGAACTGGCGTCACATACACCTGTGAACCACAGATATGGGTGCTGGGAGGGAACCCAATTCCAGTCCTCTGTGAGAGCAGCAGGGATTCTTAACCACTGAGCCATCTCTCCAACCCTGCTACTGAGTTTTATTTTCATTATTGACATCTTTTTCTTGAAAAAAAGCCTTTATCTTGTAACCACCTTATATTTTTCTTGTTTCTTTTTCTTAGAAGTTATATAGTTTATATAATAAAACTATGAAAAGGTTATATTAGAGAAACAACCATGCCCGGCTAAGATTCTCAACACATTTTACTAGGAGGAATTGGTTAAACAGGGATTGCAGAAATTAAAATTACAGAGGGGATAGTGAGGTAACGCAGTGATTGCAGGAAGCAGTTGGGATCGTTAGAAGGTAGAAGCTCAGAGAACGGGAACACACATAGAGGGAGGGCGCCACTGAGCGAGTGTGATCCTAACAAACTCCACATTTTTTCAGGTTGGCGAGATGGCTCAGTGGGGAAAGGTTCCTGCCACCAAGCCTGTTGATCTGAGTTCAATCCCTGGAACCCACATAGAGGAAAGAGACCATCTACTCCTCCAAGCTGTCCTCTGTCCCTGCTTATATGCATGAACACACCCAATAAATAAATTAAAATGTAATGAAAAATATAAAAAATATTCCTTTTCTTCTGGGACTAAATGGAGTAAATGATTAAGTTCATATTGGAAAAAGAAAAGAAGATCTAGCAAAACTTTGGAAAATAAAGTACAGTTTGATCTGGAGGAACAGACCAACCCCACAAGATATGAAAGTGTACTGGTGCCTTGCATGGGACTCAGGAAGCTGAGATGAGAGACTTGCTACAAGTTCAGCCTGGACTCTAGTGAATTCCAGGCCAGCTTAGGTTATATAGTGAATCACAGGCAAGTCTGGACTGGAGTGAAACCCTGTCTCAGAAAAAGGGGGTGGAGGGATTGGGCCAGAGAGATGGCTCAGAAGTTAAGAGCACTGGTGGCTGGTCCAGAGGCCCTGCATTCAGTTCCCTGTACTAATATCAGGTGTCTCACAGTGGCTTGTAACTCCAGCTCCCAAGGATCTGATGCCCACATGTGGTTTTCAAGGGTACTTGCAAACATGCACCTGTATCACACAAGCACATATGTGGTTGAACAGGCTAAAGAAGGCACATGTGCAGGTTACTCTAGTAACATCCTGGGGTCAGAGGGTGCATATCCATTCTATTTTATATAGGTCCAGGATGGGAAGCCCCTACATCATGTGACATCACTCCCAGTGGCCAATCCTAGACCTCCACGCCATCACACATCATCCCAGCTCAGAACCCAGAAAGGGATGTGCAGACAAACAGTTCAGTTCGTTGTGTCCAAGCATGCACTAGCATTGTGGGGCAGGGTGTGCCCTGTACTATAGCATTGCTTAGTGTGCTAAGCAGATTGTGCCTGGATATGTACAATGTATGCCTGAACCCAGGACTACTGTTCCACATCTACCTCTTCTGTATTTGCCTCTGCAAGCTCAGAGAGCATGTTAGGAGTGGTGGTCAGTTTCCTGTCTCTGGCCTGCTATTTTGCAAAATCAATAGTTGTGGTCAGATTCACAAGCAACCATCCAACTGCTAGAGTCCTCAGGATAAAATAAAGTGAGTAGCATTGTGTAGTGTAAATATGGTCGTGGTAATTTCCGTGTTTCACCAGTTCAGGGGAGGAACACAAAGAGAGCTTTTAGGCAAACCTGATAGAGATCCATTATCATAATGGGAGGAGCAGCGAAAAGTCACTCAGTCTTTCCCAAATAGCCAGTAACAGTTTGTTTCCATTTGCAGAGTAAGGCCCTTGGGTGGATTGAGGGCGGAATCGTTGCCAAAATCAGAAGCAGGGGGCCAGCACAAGAGGATGGCACGAGAAACTGTGAGTTGGGCACCTATGCCCAATTACCTGTAATACCTGGTCTTCCACACTATTGTTGTCAGGGCAGTACATATGAGGGCCACCAACAGTGGACCTGTGGCTTGTAGGGAAATTCAGCTTGAATTGTGCGCTAGGTTTCCAACTAGCATGCCTCAGGGCACCATGTGGCTGAGGGTCTGTCCCTGCCCCAAGGAAGAGCAAGCAGTATGGCCTAGGTGTGTGATGCTGGGTGGGGCAATGGTGTGCAGTGGCACGGAGTTAGGGGACTTATGATTGGTCCTGGGAACTGACATCATTTAGTTTATAAAAGAAGGCTGTAGCAAGGAATAAATTTGAATTTCATAGTAATATCATCAGGGAATTCCTGGCCATTATTTTTATTAATTATTGTGTACATACAGGCTAAGGTAGGCCTGCATTTCATTCAGGTGGCCAGTCGGTTGGAAAGAGATTCCTCTGAGGGTCACCAATCTGGGCAGCTGGTGTTGTGAGTGGGTATAGGCTGAAGGGAGGCGATCAGCCATCAGCTTGAACTTCCTGTCCAGGCTCTGGGCAGGTGAGAAGCCATGGCCTTGAGTGGATCACATGTCCCATGGGTCCAGGCTAAGGGCCTGATTTGGAAGTACTATCCAGGCTGGGCTATGGGAAGTAGCCAGTTGGCCTCTGCGCTGAGGGGTCAGCTCCCCATAGTGTCCACAAAGTGGGCACTGTGTTCCCATTCCCCTTAGCAGAGCCACATGGTCCCTGTTTGGCATAAAAAGAAAGCTTCCTACAGTGGCTGGTATGGTCCCCAGAGGTCTCCGGCTCTGCACCTGTGACTCCAGTGCCCTGAGGTCGCTCCCTGCACATCATTCTGTGTAGGTCCCCGCACATCATTCTGTGTGCCAGCCTCCAGCAGGGCAGCATTCTCCTGGGTTTCTTCCATCCTTTTTGGATGCTCTGACAGGCCAGTGTCTCTGCTGGTGGTTCCTGGTCCATCTCTTGCAGGACAAGAATGACACTTTTGCCAGAACCCAGATTGGGCAGGGTTCTGTGTGTGGGAAGATACAAGCAAACCCTCTTCCCATTGTTAACAGGGGATCTGGACCCGTCCATTAGCCCCACATTGGGTCTTATCGAAGTACCAATGGCATCTCATTGTGCCCCGTCAGAGGTCTCCAATGATTGTGGACTGGCGTTATCATGTCTGGTTTCAAACTTGACAGCAAGTTTATAGTAAATAGTGCATTGCACACTGCATCATGGGTGGAGGAGGTATAGGCCTCCCCCTTCTGTTTTTGTAGCCATTCCAGAGGTCCATGAGACTGCCATGTCACCTCCACCAGACAATCTCCTGTAGTGAAAATTATCCCCATTAAGGGGAGGGAGGAGTAAATTGTAACAATAAAGGCGAGTAGCAGAGCAGTGTTGATTCATTGAAGAACAATGCATGCTTCTCAGGTTACACTGCAGAGCCTGTAGAGTGAGGAGGGCTCTGTAGGGCCCCTTAGGCAATGATACAATAGGCATGTCTCCTCCAATTAACTGGCACAGCCAGTTGATAGCTCCCAAAGCCTTTTGGAGCTAGTTAAGGGGCAACATCTCAGGGAGTTTAATTATTGGCATCTGAGGCCAAATCACCCTAGTCTCCACCAGGGCCGTAGCTGTAGAGGGGTAGGATGCTCACAGATGACCTGTCTGACCACACCCCCAATATTTGGGGCCACCCTCAGTCAGGCATAAGGCAGAGGCAAATGCCTGTGCCAAAGATGCCATATCAGAAGCTCTCATGTCAACACTTTGAGTAGCTATTTTTCAGTCCTTAAGTGGTTTAGAGCAAACTGGCAAGATGACTTTTTTGGTCTTTTTTTAAATTTTATTTATTCTTTATGTGTATGAATGTACTGTCTTGCATGCAGGTCTGTGCCCCCATGTCTTGCAATGCCATGGAGGTCAGAAGAGGGCATCGGATTCCCCTGAACTGGAGTCAGAGATGGCTCCCAGCTACCATGTGGGTGCTGGGGATCGAACCCGGGTCCTCTGCAAGAGCAGTCAGTGCTCTCAACCACTAGGCCATCTCTCCAGCCCTGACTTTTTTTTTTAAATATGCAACAGTTAATGAATTTCCGTGTCATCCTTGCACAGGGGCCATGCTAATCTTCTCTGTATAGTTACAATTTTAGTATATGTGCTGCCAAAGCTGGCAGGCAAGATGGCTTTTATCATCAGCATTACCACCCTCCTATGCCTTAATTAAGGTCTCATGGGAGACCCTCCCTTTTACTGCCTCAGTTTCCCGGGTAAGAAACTAAATAAAGTCTTCCTTTGGCTGTGGCCACAGTTGAATAAAGGAGGCAAACACCCTCCCCCAAGAAAGGGAGCTGTCTCCAGGCCCACATTGCATAGGACCACACCTTGCTGAACATCAGGGGGAGGGGGCTGTGGGCTTGGTCTACTGGGTCACTCCAAAACTGGCCTTCTCCCTGGAGTTGATGCTTAGAAATTTGTTCTCCAGACTATCAATTTCACTCTGTCTGCTTTTTACATTGATCATAAAAATAAAGGCCCGTGGGACAGCAATCCTGGACTCAGATACATCTTGAGCATATGCAGGCTACTAACCTGTTTAGCACACTAAGCAGAGCAAAAGATACAGGGCACACCCTGTTTTCAGCTAGCAAGTGCTCAGAAGTCTTAAGTCCACTTGCTTCTCAGCACCCCTCCTTTTTTTTTTTTTTTTTTTGGTTTTTTTTTTTGTCTTTTTGAGACAGGGTCTCCCTGTAGCCACAGCTGTCCTGGAACTCACTCTGTAGACCAGGCTGGCTTTGAACTCACAAAGATCCGCCTGCCTCTGCCTCCCAAGTGCTAGGATTAAAGGCATGTGCCACCACGCCTGGCAACACCCCCCTCTTTTAAATATGCCCCACGACTAGGATGATGTGTGATGGTGTGGAAGTCTAGGATTAGACACTGGGAGGTGATGTCACTTGACCTACTTAAGCTACCAGCTGTGTGGGAATAAACAGCTTTCATGGATTTGCACCCTGGGCTGTTACTGTGAATGTGCTCTTTTAGCTTGATTGTTGGGCCATCACCCCACGTCTGGCTCTTCATCTCATTTGGTCATGGGAGTCAGCAGCTCTGCCCTGCATGTTTGGCCATGAGACCATCAGTCCTCAGCCCCTTGTATATGCCTGTTGACCATCAGTCCCTCAGCCCCATGCACATGCCCTCTTCAACTTGTCCAACCACAGGATCAGCAGCCCCACGACTGGTGCCTTCAAACAGGGACCTGAAGCAGTCTGGTGAGTCTCAGGCATGCAAACCCTTGCAGAAAATGGGGATTCTATCTTCTAAGGTCTCTCCTTCTGGCTCAGCAACTTTGGGACATTGTCCTCCAGTGTGCCCCTTGGCTCTCTGCTGCAAGTATTTTCTTCTCCACTCTAACTTTCTCCTCCAATGTTCAGGGCAGAAACAGATTAATATCTCTGAGAAACACATGACCCAGGCTGTCTTAGTGCCCAGTGATTTCTTAAAATAGAAGGCCTTTTTTATGATAAATGTGAACAGCGGGCAGAGGGTAATCACTCTCCTGGAGTACAAATTTCTAAGCATCAGCTCCAGGGGAAAAGTCGGTTTGGGGGGAATCCAGTGGATCAAGCTTGTAGTATAAGCTTACAGTTCTTGAGTCTTCAGTCACTGAGCATTTGGCAGCAGGGAATATTGATTCTTGTTACACCAACTCCAGTGTCACCTGTATGAGCTGTGATGAAAGTCATATTCGAGGCAAGCGGGGGAGCAAAGTCCTTCGGGGCCTGACCCCCTGGAAGTCCCTGGCAGAGTGCTCGGCCTTGACCATTTCCCGATATGCTCCTAAGATGTCACACTTCCTTGGTGCTGGGCTTGGCATGCTGTCTTTCTTAGTTATAATATACTTTCTGAATACAACAAAGTCCTCTCTCAAGTTTAATTAAATGTTCCTTGTAGACAAAGGACAGAGTTACCTATATGTTCCAGGAGTTGGCAATAATAGCCAAATACCTCCCCCAGTTTTAGACCACTCTTGGAGCAGGAACTTTCTGTAAATCTTAGTCAAATTAAATAGAAAAATATTTTTGAGTATGACTCTCCTTTCTTAAAAGCTCTTGCAAAAATTCATTGGAAAAACAACATTACACTGGGTGATATCATAGACCAATTACAAAATAATAAATTGATTGAAAAAAGTTCAAAATAGGATAATCAGGTAAAAATGATGTTTTATATCATGACTGTTACTGAGTAAAATGGGAATTCCAGTGGCAGTTGTGTATGATGGGAGGCATTATTTAATTAAAGGCAGATGGCAGGCTCCTCCTTTAAGAAAATATAACATACAGAGGGTCCCTGATTCTCCCCCTCCTTTCACAGGAACATATAATGAATGGGAAGATAGATGGGTTAATATAGATGGTCAGTGGGTCCTTTACTATACTTTAAACTTCATGCAAAAATTGCTAAGAGCTAGGTCTCCTTGGTGCTTGTTAACCCCACAGCAAAAACAAACTATTATTAATCAAATATACAATAGTAAATGGTGGCATTGCACACACTGTACCAAAGCAAGACATGTTGAAAAATTGGCTCCAGGTGCATTACAATTGGCCTGAACCATTTCCCTGGGAGACAGAAAAAGAAAACCTTAAGATCACAAAGTAAAGGTTATTTTAGTGATAAAGTAATAATAAAAAGAAAAGCCACAATCTCTTAGTTCTAAAAAAGTTTTGTTCCAGACTTGTGCCTGTGGTTTTGTGACCATTGTCTAAACTTAAAGATGTATTAGGCTGTAATCTGCCAACCAAGACCCATGACTATGTACTTTGGTTAATGTATGAAAATTGAATTATTAGTAACCTGTCCAGTAGTTCTGGAAAGTTTGCCAACTCTCCTTGCTGTTTCTTCTTGAATGTACTATAAAATCACTGCCTGAGCTCAGTAAAATCGCTGAAGATCCAAAAGCCTCACTTGGTTTTTCTTCTGTATGCCATCACCGAACCTGTGTTTTCCTTTCCAAAAGGACTCTGTTCTCCCACGATTAAGACCCCGACCCCCGGTGGGCTAGTCAGTGGCAGATTCTTCCATTAGTCTCTGGAACACACCTGTCTTTGTAATTCAAAATAAACAGCAGGGGAAGTTTCATATGTTCGAGGACCTCGGGGCCATTAATACTACAATGAAAAAGATGGAAACTACCCAACCTGGACTCCCTTGGGTTTCAACCATACCAGTTGGTAAACACATTGCTATTCTTGATATTAAAGATTGTTTTTCTATTCCCCTCCACCCTGAGGACAGACCATATACTAGGATAACATCCACATGGATCAGAGACTATATATAAAGAATAACAAGCCAGGCATGGAATTAAAGCACTCCTTTAATTCTAGCACTTGGGAGGCAGAGGCAGGCGGATCTCTGTGAGTTCAAGGCCAGCCTGGTCTACATAGTGAGTTCCAGGCCAGCTGGGACTACAGGGAGACCCTGTATCAAAAAGGGGAAAAAAATAACTAGGAAAAAACACTGCAAGTTTCATTACATAAGACTACAACGCAGCCTGGTGTGGTGGCGCATGCCTTTAATCCTAGCACTCTAGAGGCAGAGGCAGGTGGATCTTTGTGAGTTCAGGGCTAGCCTGGTCTACAGAGTGAGTTCCAGGACAGCTGGGGCTACAGGGAGACCCTGTCTCAGAAAAGACAAAAAAAAAAACAAAAAAAAAAAAACACAACCTGACATGCAATAGGCTATGTACTTTAAAAAGTCAGTATTGTTAGGTTCCCAACACGGAGAGAAAGGCCAGAATCAGTCCGAATTAAAAGCAAAGGCAGGCTTTACTCCAAGGGAAGACATGCTTTCCGGTTTAGATGAACACAATGGCCCTAAAAGGCCAAGGGAGAACTTGCCTCTGGGGTGGACTAGGGATGTCTTATAAGGCAAAGAAGGGGAGATGGTGATGTGTTGGAATCTGGACAATTAGGCCAGGAGAAAGCTCTGAAGGTGAAACTCAGATCCTGTGGTCTCTTTGGAATCTAGAATCAGGTGTTGTCTTCTTCAGATGATTTGCATAGGCTTTCTTTCCTCGCCCTGCACTTTTGCAAACTCCAGGTCCTGGCCGGAAGAGAAGAGTGGGCACCTCCCAGTCCACGCCGTCTTGATCTTTTCCCAGGAGTCTGACCTAACAAAGATGAAAATGACCAAAAGGTAGAAACCTATTATGAAAAGCAGCTGACTGCCTAACCCCAGCTAAGGCAGGAGGTGGCCACACGGTAAGTTTTAGATCAGTCTTGGCTACAGATCATCCTCTCTAAAACAAAGGGACAGAAAAGGAACAGAAGAGATCAACAGTTCACAGAGAAAAACATACCAGTGGCCCCTAAATTATAAGGAATGTAATTTAAAGACACTGAAATACCAATTTTCATCTGTCATACTGGCAGAAATCCAAAAAATATATTACTACCCTCCCATTCTGGCAGACATACAGGTGCATTTCTCCTTAGACCTATTAATCCCACTTCTAGTAATTTACTGTGAAGACACAGCCTTACAAATATAGAAAGCATGAAGTCACTCAATGAGGAATTATACAAAACGGCACCCAAATATCCATTAGCAGGATCCTGGGTAGAGAGTAGATCATCAGCCACTGGACACTAAACAGATTCTGTTTGCTTGGTTTTCGAACATAATCCTGATGGGCCTGAAATTCTGTTGTTAAGGCTGCCCTTAAACCCAGGATCTTCCTGTGTCAGCTTCCCAAGGGCTAAGGTTACATGTCAGCCATTTTACCTGGCTCTGAGATCCATTAAGGAGAACAGGACAAGGGTGGATTTCATGAATTGATATGGATATATTGATGGACAAAGACACAAGAAATGTATAGCACAAGATATATTTGTTCAACAAATAGAATCAAGAATGAAATAGATTCAGGGCTAGTGGATGGCTCAGCCAGCAAAGGCACCTGATCACCTGAGTTTAATCCCCTGGACACATAGAGTGGGTTGTCCTCTGAACTTCACACATACACTGTGGCACACATACCCCACCCCCTCAAATAAATAAAAAAATTTTAAAGCACATGCTTAATCCCATCACTCTGGAGGCAGAGTTGAAGGGTAGCCTGGTCTACATAGCCAGTTTCAGGACATCTGGGGCTACAGAGAGACCCAGTATTACAAAAAGAAACTTTCTTCAAAAGAGACTCAGCTTGGTATGGAGGAGACACATGACTTTAATCCTGGCACTTGGAGGACAAAAGCAAGTGGGTCTCTTAAGGGTTCAAAGCCAGGCTGGTCTATATAAGGAGATCCAGGCTAGCCAGGGATACATAGTAAGAACTTGTCTCAAAAAAATGGAAAGGAGAGAGAAAATAAAATAGACTCAATTCCTGTTTTTGTTTTCTTTTTCTATTACTTTTATAGTTATGGAAATAAGAATTGAGAGAGAGATCAGACATAAAGGATGAGACCCAAGCTAAAGAGATGGCTCAGTGGTTAAGAGCACCGACAGCTCTTCCAGAGGACCCAGGTTTGATTCCCAGGACCCAAATGGTGGCAAAGAAAATTCTTAAAGCCAGATGTGGTGGTGCATGCCTTTACTCTTAGCACTCAGGAAGCAGAGGCAGGTGGATCTTTGTGAGTTCAAGGATGGCCTGACCTATAGAGTGAGATCCAGGACAGCTGGTGCTACAGGGAGAACATGTCTCAAAAAGACCAAAAAAAAAAAAAAAAAAAAAAAAAAGAAATGCAAGTGCCAACTGCAACTAGTCATGGAGAAGTTTAAAAAAGAGACAGAAAAGGAAACGAGAGCATCGAATGTGCCTGGGCAATCATGCAATCGGTACTGACTGAAGACATGAGAGCATTGCATGTCCCAGGGCATCACACAATGGGTAATAACTGAAGACATGAAAGCATTACATGTCCCTGGGCCATCGCACCATCAGTACTGACTGAAGACATGACAGCATTGAATGTCCCTGGGCCATCACAACATTGCTACTGACAGAACACGTGAGAACATTGCATATCCCTGGGTAATCACACCTTTGGTACTGACAGAAGACAGGAGAGTATTATATGTCCTTGGGTCATTGTACCTTCAGTACTGACTGAAGACATGAGAGCATTGAATGTCCCTGGGCATCCCACCATGGATACTGACTGAAGACATGAGAGCATTGGATGTCCCTGGGTGATCACACCATCGGTACTGACTGAAGACACGAGAGCATTGCATGTCCCTGGGCCATCACACCATCGGTACTGATTGAAGACATGAGAGCATTGCATGTCTCTGGGCCGTCACACCATCAGAACTGACTGAAGACATTAGTGCATTGCATGTCCCTGGGTCACCGCATCATCAGTACTGATTGAAGATATGAGAGCATTGCAGGTCGCTGAACACCACACCATCGGTACTAACTGAAGACATGAGAGAATTGAATGTTGCTGGCCATCCCACCTTAGGAACTGACTGAAGACATGAGAGCACTGCATGTGCCTGGGCATTACACCATGGGTACTGACTGAAGACATGAGAGCATTGTATGACCCTGGGCCATCACACCATCAGTACTGATAAAGACATGAGAGCATTGCATGTCCCTGGTCCATTGCACCATCGGTACTGACTGAAAATTTGAGAGCACTGCTTGTCCCTGAGTATCACACCATTGGTACTGACTGAGACATGAGAGCATTGCATATCCCTGGGCATCACATCATGGGTACTGACTGAAGACATGAGAGCATTGCATGTCCCTGGTCCATCGCACCATCGGTACTGACTGAAGACATTAGTGCATTGCATGTCCCTGGTCCGTCGCACCATTGGTACTGACTGAAGACATTAGTGCATTGCATGTCCCTGGGTCACCACACCATCAGTATTGACTGAAGACATGAGAGCATTTCATGTCCCTGGTCCATTGCACCATCGGTAGTGACTGAAGATATGAAAGCATTGCAGGTCCCTGGTCCATTGCACCATCGGTACTGACTGAAGATATGAGAGCATTGCATATCCCTGGGCATCACATCATGGGTACTGACTGAGGAAATGAGAGCATTGCAGGTCCCTGGTCCATTGCACCATCAGCAGTGACTGAAGATATGAAAGAATTGCATGTCCCTGGGCCATCGCACCATCAGTACTGACTGAAGACATGAGAGCATTGAATGTCACTGGCCATCACACCATGGGTACTGACTGAAGACATGAGAGCATTGCGTGTCCCTGGGCATCATATCATGGGTACTGACTGAGGAAAAAAGAGCATTGCATGTCCCTGGTCCATCGCACCATCAGTACTGACTGAAGACATTAGAGCATTGCATGTCCCTGGGTCATCGCACCATCGGTACTGACTGAGACATGAGAGCATTGCATGTCCCTGGGCATCCCACCATGGGTACTGACTGAAGACATGAGAACATTGCATGTCCCTGGGTCACCCCACCATGGGTACTGATGGAACACATGAGAGCAGTGCATGTCCCTGGGCCATAGCACATTCCGTACTGACTGAAGACATGAGACCACTGAATATCCCTAGGCATCTCTTCTGGTTTGTCTTCCATTGCTGTGACAAAACACTCTGACCGACACCAACTTGGGGAGGAAAGGGTTTATTCATCTTACATCTCCTGAGTCACAGTCCATCACTTAGGGAGCCCAAGGCCAGGAACTCAGGACAGGAACCTGGAGGCAGGAGCTGAAGCATAGGCCATGGAGGAATGCTGTTTACTGGCTTGCTTCCCTGGGCTCATGCCCAGCCCACCTTCTTATACCGTACATACAACCTGCCCAGAGTGGCACAACTCATTGTGGGCTGGGCCCTCCCACATTGCCTGACAATCAAGACAATACTCCACAGATGTGGCCACAGGCCAATCCAATGGAGCCAGTCCCCCAACTGAGGCTCCCTCAACCCAGGTGTGTCAAGTTGACACTAAAGCTATCCAGCACAGCATCCACTATGGGTAATGACTGAAGACATGAGACCATTGCATGTCCCTGGTCCATTGCACCATCAGGACTGAACATCAGAAATGACTGAAGACATGAGAGCATTGCATGTCCCTGGCCCATCACACCATGGGTACTGACTGAAGACATGAGAGTATTTCATGTCCTTGGTCCATCGCTTAATTGGTACTGACTGAAGACATGAGAGCATTGCATGTCCTGGGTCATCGCACCATCGGTACTGACTGAAGACATGAGAGCATTGCATGTCCTGGGTCATCGCACCATTGGTACTGACTGCAGACATGAGAGCATTGAATGTCCCTGGGTCATCACACCATCAGTACTGATGGAAGAAATGAGAGAATTGCAAGTCTCTGGGCCACCACACCATCCGTACTGACTGAAGACATGAGAGCACTGCATGTGCCTGGACATCACACCATGGGTACTGACTGAAGACATGAAAGCATTGCATGTACCTGGTCCATTGCACCATCGGTACTGACTGAGACATGAGAGCATTGCATGTCCCTGGGCCATCACACCTTCTGTACTGACTGAAGACATGAGAGGATTGCAAGTCCCTGGGCATCACATCATGGGTACTGACTGAAGACATGAGATAATTGCATGTCCCTGGGTCACGCCACCATCGGTACTGATGGAACACATGAGAGCAGTGCATGTCCCTGGGCCATAGCACATTCCATACTGATTGAAGACATGAGGGCATTGCATGTCCCTGAGCATCACACCATCGATACTGACTGAAGATATGAGACCACTGAATATCCCTAGGCATCCCACCATGGGTAATGACTGAAGACATGAGACCATTGCATGTCCCTGGTCCATTGCACAATCAGTACTGACTGAAGACATGAGAGCAATGAATGTCGCCGGCCTTCACACTTTCGGTAGTGACTGAAGACATGAGAGCACTGAATGTCACTGGCCATCACATCATCGGTACTGACTGAAGACATGAGAGCATTGCATGTCCCTGGGCATCACATCATGGGTACTGACTGAGGAAATAAGGGCATTGCATGTCCCTGGTCCATCGAACCATCAGTACTGACTGAAGACATTAGAGCATTGCATGTCCCTGGGTCATCGCACCATCAGTACTGACTGAAGATATGAGAGCATTGAATGACCCTGGGCCATCACACCATCGGTAATGATGAAGACATGAGAGCATTGCATGTCCCTGGTCCATTGCACCATCGCTACTGACTGAAAATATGAGAGCACTGCTTGTCCCTGAACATCACACCATCGGTACTGACTGAGACATGAGAGCATTGCATGTCCTTGGGCATCACACCATGGGTACTGACTGAACACATGAGAGCATTACATGTTCCTGGGCATCACTTCATGGGTACTGACTGAGGAAATGAGAGCATTGCATGTCCCTGGTTCATCACACCATCGGTACTGACTGAAGACATAAGAGCATTGCATGTCCCTGGGCATCACATCATGGGTACTGACTGAGGAAATGAGAGCATTGCATGTCCCTGGTCCAATGAAACATCAGTATTGACTGAAGACATTAGAGCATTGCATGTCCCTGGGTCATCACACCATCGGTACTGACTGAAGACATGAGAGCATTGCATGTCCCTGGGCCATCATACCATCAGTAGTGACTGAGACATGAGAGCATTGAATGTCCTTAGCTCATCGCACTATCAGTACTGACTGACAAAATGAGAGCATTGCATGTCTCTGAGCCATCACACCATCTGTACTGACTGAAGACATGAGAGAATTGCATGTGCCTGGGCATCACACCATGGGGGTTGACTGAAGACATGAGAGCATTTAATGTCCCTGGGCCATCACACCATCAGTACTGATTGAAGACATGACAGCACTGCATATCCCT
This sequence comes from Rhizomys pruinosus, assembly GCA_009823505.1. Classification (NCBI taxonomy): domain Eukaryota; kingdom Metazoa; phylum Chordata; class Mammalia; order Rodentia; family Spalacidae; genus Rhizomys; species Rhizomys pruinosus. The sequence goes on along the minus strand of VZQC01003447.1, from coordinate 2,135,716 downwards.
GGTCCATTGTACCATCGATACTGACTGAAGATATGAGAGCTCTGCATATACCTTGTCATCACACCATCGGTACTGACTGAAGACATGAGAGAATTGCATGTCCCTGGCCATCACACCATTGGTACTGACTGAAGATATGACAGCATTGAATGTTGCTGGCCATCGCACTTTCAGTACTGACTGAAGACATGAGAGCATTTCATGTCCCTGGGTCATCGCACCATCGATACTGACTGAAGACATGAGAGAATTGCATGTCCCTGGTCAATTGCACCATCGGTATTGACTGAATACATTAAAGCATTGCATGTCCCTGGGTCATCGCACCTTCGGGAACTGACTGAAGATATGAGAGCATTGAATGTCCCTGGGCCATCACACCATCAGTACTGATTGGAGACATGAGAACAGTGCATGTCCCTGGGCATCACACCATCAGTACTGACTGAAGACATGAGAGAATTGCATGTGCCTTGGCATCACACCATGGGTACTGACTGAAGACATGAGAACATTGCATGTCTCTGGGCCACCGCACTATCAGTAATGGCTGAAGACATATGAGCATTTCATATCCCTGGGCCATCGCACCATTGTTACTGACTGAAGACATGAGAGCACTGCATATACCTGGGCCATTACAGCATCGTTACTGACTGAAGACATGAGAGCATTGCATGTCTCTGGGCCTTCACACCATCGGTACTGACTGAACTCGTGAGAGCATTCCATGGCCTTGGGCCATCACACCATCGGTACCTATGTAAGACATGAGAGCATTGCATGTCCTGGGTCATCGCACCATCGGTACTGACTGAAGACATGAGAGCATTGCATGTCCTGGGTCATCGCACCATTGGTACTGACTGCAGACATGACAGCATTGAATGTCCCTGTGCCATCGAATCATCGGTACTGATTGAAGACATGAGACCATTGCATGTCCCTGGTCAATTGCATCATCAGTACTGATCATCAGTACTGACTGAAGACATGAGAGCATTGCATGTCCCTGGTCAATCGCACCATGGGTACTGACTGAAGACATGAGAGAATTGCGTGTCCCTGGGCATCACACCATGGGTACTGACTGAAGACAAGAGAGCATTGAATGTTCCTGGGCCATCACAGCATTGGTACTGATGGAAGGCATGAGAGCACTGCATGTCCCTGGTCCACCGCACCATCAGTACTGACTTAAGATATGAGAGCACTGCATGTACCTGGGCATCACACCATCAGTACTGACTGAAGACATGAGAAAATTGCATGTCCCTGGGCATCACACCATGGGTACTGATAGAAGACCTAAGAGCATTGAATGTCCCTGGTTCATCCCACCATCAGTACTGATGGAAGACATGAGAGCACTGCATGTCCCTGGGCCATCTCACCTTTGGTACTGACTGAAGACATGAGAGCATTGCATATCTCTCAGCCATCACACCATCTGTGCTGACTGAAGACATGAGAGAATTGCACGTCCTTGGTTAATTGCACCATCGGTATTGACTGAATACATTAGAGCATTGCATATCCCTTGGTCATGGCACCTTCAGAACTGACTAAAGACATGAGAGCATTGAATGTCCCAGGGCCATCACACCATCGGTACTGGCTGAAGACATGACAGCATTGCATGTCCCTGGGCCATCATACCATCAGTAGTGACTGAGATATGAGAGCATTGAATGTCCCTGGGCCATCCCACCATCAGTACTGACTGAAGACACGAGAGCACTGCATGTCCCTGGGCCATCACACCATTGGTACTGACTGAAGACATGAGAGTATTGAATATCCTTGGGCCATCACACCATCCGTACTGACTGAAGACATGAGAGCACTGCATGTCCCTGGGCCATCACACCACCGGTACTGACTGAAAACATGAGAGCATTGCATGTCCTTGGGTCATCAGACCTTCAGAACCGACTGAAGACATGAGAGCATTGCATGTCCCTGGGTCAACGCACCATCAGTACTGACTGAATAGAGGAGACCATTGAATATCCATGGGCCATTGCACCATCTGTACTGACTGAAGACATGAGAACATTGAATGTCCCTGGGCCATTGCACCATCCGTGCTGACTGAATACAGGAGAGCATTGAATGTCCCTGGGCCATTGCACCATCGGTACTGACTGAAGCAATGAGAGCATTGAATGTCCCTGGGCCATTGCACCATTGGTACTAACTGAAGACATGAGAGCATTGAATATCCCTGGGCCATTGCACCATCACTACTAACTGAAGACATGAGAGCATTGCATGTCCCTGGGCCATCACAACATCGGAACTTACTGAAGACATAAGAGCATTGAATGGCCCTGGGCATCACACCGTGGGTACTGACTGAAGACGTGAGATCATTGCATGTCCCTGGGCCATCACACCATCAGAACTTACTGAAGATATGAGAGTTCTGCATTTCCCTGGGTCATCACACCATGGGTACTGACTGAAGACATGAGAGCATTGCATGTCCCTGGGCCATCACACCATCGTTACCTACTTAAGACATGAGAGCATTGGATATTCCTGGGCAATCACAACATGGGTTACTGACTGAGACATGAGAGAATTGCATGTGTCTTGGCCATCACAACATCGGTACTGTCTGAGGATATGAGAGCGCTGCATGTCCCTGGGTAATTGCACCATTGCTAATGACTGAAAACTTCAGAGCACTGAATGTACCTGGGCACCACACCATGGGTACTTACTGAAGACATCAGACCATTGAATGTCCCTGGGCATCACACCATGGGTACTGACTGAAGACATGAGAGCACTGAATGTCCCTGGGCCATTGCACTATCACTACTGACTGAAGACATGAGAGCATTGCATGTCCCTGGGCCATCACTCGATCATTACCTACTTAAGATATGACAGCGTTGGATATACCTGGGCAATCACACCATGGGTAGGGACTGAGACATGAGAGAATTGCATGTCCTTTGGTCATTGCAACATCGGTTCTGACTGTGGATATGAGAGCGTTGCATGACCCTGGGCAAGCACACCATCGCTACTGACTGAAAACATCAGAGCACTGAATGTGCCTGGCCATCACATCATCAGTACTGAATGAAGATATGAGAGCATTGCATGTCCCTGGCCTTCACACCATGGGTACTGACTGAAGACATGAGAGCATTGCATGTCCCTGGCCTTCACACCATTTGTACTGACTGAAGACATGAGAGCATTGAATGTCCTTAGGCCATCACTCCATCGGTACTGACTGAATACAGGAGGGCATTGAATATCCCTGTGCCATTGCACCATCGGTATAACTGAAGACATGAGAGCATTGAATGTCCCTGGGCATCACACCATAGGTACTTACTGAAGACATGAGAGCATTTAATGTCCCTGGGTATCACACCATGGGTACTGACTGAAGACATGAGAGCATTTAATGTCCCTGGGTATCACACCATGGGTACTGACTGAAGACATGAGAGCATTGCATGTCCCTGGGCCATCAACCCATCAGTACTGACTGAAGATATGAAACCATTGAATGATCCTGGTCCATCACAGCATCGGTACTGACTGAAGACATGAGAGCATTGAATGTGCCTGGGCCTTCACACCATCGGTACTGACTGAAGTCATGAGCGCATTGCATGTCCCTGGGCCATTGCACATTTGGTACTGACTGAAGACATGAGAGCTTGAACGTCGATGAACCATGGCACTATCGATACCCACTGAAGATATGAGAGCATTGCATGTCCCTGAGCATCATACCATTGGTATTGACTGACACATGAGAGCATGAAATATCCCTGCGCATCCCACCATGGGTACTGACTGAAGACATGAGAGAATTGAATGTCCTGGCCTTCGCACCATCGGTACTGACTGAAGACATGAGAGCATTGCATGTCCCTGGACTTCCCATCATGGGTACTGACAGAAGACATGAAAGTATTGAATATCCCTGGGCCATCGCACCATCAGTACTGACTGAACACATGAGAGCATTAAATGTCCCTGCACATCACACCATCGGTACTGACTGAAGATGTGAGAGCATTTCATATCCTTGGGCATCTCACCATCAGTACCTACTGAAGACATGAGAGCATTGCATGTCCCTGGGCCATCACACCATGGCTACTGACTGAAGACAGGACAGCACTGAATGTCACTGGGCCATCAAATCATCTGTACTGACTGAAGACATGAGGGCATTGCATGTCCCTGGGCATCACACCATTGGTATTCACTGAAGTCATGAGAGGATTGCACATCCTTGGGCAATCACGCCATTGGTACTGACTGAAGACATGACAGCATTGCATGTCCATGGGTCATGGTACCTAAGGAACTGACTGAAGACATGAGAGGATGGCATGTCCCTGGGTCAATGCCCCATCCATTCTGATTGAAGACATGAGAGCACTGAATGTCTCTGGCCATCACATCATCAGTACTGACTGAAGGCATGAGAGCATTGCATGTCCCTGGGCCATCACACCATCGGTACTGACTGAAGACATGAGAGCATTGCATGTCTCTGGGCCATCACACCATCGGTACTGACTGCAGACATGAGAGCATTGAATGTCCCTGGGCCTTCGCAC